>CM060948.1:136522542-136832542 GCA_030765055.1 Mantis religiosa | reverse complement strand
GTGTTAATATGATATTCAATCCTATTTATCATTAACTTTTCTAAAACTTTACCGCATATGTTCAACAAGCTGATTGGTCGATATTTTGTTATCGTTACACTATCTTCTTTGCCTGGCTTTACTATAGGAACTATAGATGAACGCTTCCATCTTTCTGGAAAAATTCCTTCCATAAGACATTGATTATATATTGCTGTAAAGAAATATGGGAACATTTTAAAAGCATTTAACAGAATATCACTAGATATTCCATCTTCTCCCGGTGACTTTTTTGGATTGAAATTTTTTAATACAACCCAAATTTCATTAGGTGTAAATTCCTTGTCATCTGGGGTACTAATTACTTCCTCTGCAAGCCTCCTTAGGTCTTTTTGTCGTTCAGTATCATCTTGTACCCTATCCTCCGGAATGAAGTTCTCCAGCATATACTTTAATGTGCTTGGTATATCTTCAGTGTAGGTTCCATCTTCTCTTTGCAATGTAGTAAGTGAATTCTGATATCTTATTTTATTGGCTGCGATCTTATAGACTACAGTCCAAGGATTAGTCCCATCAGTTACATTACAAAATTCCCTCCAGGATTTAAACTTTTCGTCATTTATTTTCCTTTGGTATTGCCGATTACCTTCCAAGTACTGATTCCTTCTTTCTTCTCTTAACTGCTCATTATTAATAGTTCGTTGATATCGTCGTCTTAATGCATTTACCTTTTTCCTCAATATGGTTAGTTCAATGGTCCACCAGGGAACTGATTTGCCTTTAATTGCCTGCTTCTTACCCCTGCTTACTCTAAACGCTTCCCTGCATGCAGCTTCCATACTATTGTAGAACATTTCAATTGTATATTCAACATTATTTTCTTTTACTTTATGGGCGAGCTGTTCATCCACACTCTGTCCATTGCCCAGACAATTAAAATTTTTGGTCAGCTTTCGTGGCAACGTTTCCTCAAATGTCTTATAATTTTCTGGTCTAGTTATATATTTAATTCCCTTTAATGTACGAGTTTGGGTTTTGATTGCATTTCCTATTGTGAACGATATTATCTTATGATCAGAGCAGCTTTCTTGCTCTCCAACGGTCCATTCCCTTACATCTCTAAGGAGTTTGTCATTAACGATAGTCAAATCGACCCAACTCCTTCCAGTTTGGGATTCAAAAGTTGGCAAGCCGTTGTTTTCATTCATGATATGTAAATTTGTTGCTGTAATGAATTCTTCAAATATTCTACCACGCTGATTAGTTATTATATCATGCCAAAGTTTGTTTCTGGCGTTACTATCTGCTAGTATTATCAGACCCTTTCCTTTAATATGCTGGAGAATATTTTCAATCTTGTTAATGTCATCTTCTATATTCAAGTGCCCATCAAAGTACATACAAGCTGCAAAAAATGTTTTCTTATTATATACAACCTGTATAACGACACAATCACTGTCGGAAAGCTGACCAATGGTAGTTACGTCAATATTTTTGTTGTTTATAAATATTGCTGCTCGTTTACCCGTAGTACCAACTGTATATATTCTAAAATGTAATGGTACACCTGCTGGTTTATTGTTAATCAAGTAGGGCTCCTGAATAAATACTATATCTATAGCTTTTTCATTCACAAGCTGTACCAAATTAGCAGTCGCAATTCTTGAATGTCTCAAGTTAACCTGAAAACATGTTAATCTGTATCTATCCATTTTAATAGTCGGTATTGTCTTTTAGCCGCCTAAGTGTTGCTTGATAACAGGAGCAATTCGTATCCAGTGCAGAATGATTTTCTGACACTTTGTTGTCTCTGTTATATTTATTATACGTTACACAATTAATGCATTTATATGCAGCTCTGTTAGCAGTACATTCCTTTAGAGCATGCTTCTCTGCGCAATTTGGACATGTTTGCTGTCCTTTACAGTCCTGCGCACGATGATTATATTTACAGCAATTGAAGCAACGCGCAGCCTTGACATAATCATCCCAGTTACACATATTCCATCCTATTTTTAATCTTTTGCCAAGTATTTCCCTCCGTACAGTTGAAGTGACTTCAACAACCAAATTCAAATTCTTTTTCCTATCATGAAAGGAAAATTTAGGCTGAATCTCTGTGCTGAAATTCTCCAGCTCTGTATTTTGTGCTGTTAAAACCTCCACAGCATTCTCCGTTGTTATCTCATCTGGTATATTGAAAATAATTATTCTTGGATTTCTTTTCTTTGAGACGGTAGCCTCAAGCTCCTCTCCACACTTATTATTTATATTGTTGCAAATAGTATCTACTTCAGCTTTATTGTTCGATTGTATTAGAACTTGTCCGTTCCTCAATGCCTTTACAGACTGAACACCAACCTTCATCTCTACAGGATTAACCTTAGTTTTCACCAGTGTCTTTATATATTCCACACTTTGATTATTCTTGCTCCGAACAAGCAGTTTAAAGCACTTAGAGTCCCCTGTACGTGCAGCGCCAGTCAACACCGAAGCATAACTCCTTTCTACCCCAAATTGCTCCACAACCCGTTCGGAAGATATCACCCCAGGTGTCACTTGTGATGCTATTCTCGCTCTCTTGCCAACACTTAACTGTTCCTGATAGTTCTGCACTGCCATTTGTAAACTTTCGGTTTCATTTTCCTTCTGATTCACGATGTCTTTCATTTTTGTAAAATATTTACGTAAACTACTTACCGACTTCACAATATCCTGCTTCAAATCTTGACGCAAGTTTTTACTAGCCTCCGTAACATTTAAGAGCATTCTAAAGGCTCTCTCAATACCCTCACTAACTTCATCCACCATTTTGAAATCTCTTGTTTATTATTCCTTGTTAACTCAAACGAAACATTCCAATTAAGATATAACTTTGTATTTCTCGATTTAGTCGTGCGGTTCACGGCCTCCTGAATACTAGTTTCTATGCTTCTCAATCCATGAACAATGTCTGGGTCCGTCAATTCCCTTAAAACTCTGTAACTCAGCAATGCCCGGTTCAACTAACACGCCCACAAAGAAACAGCCTCACAAAAAACATTATGAAATGCCGAACACAAACAAGTACTTGAAAGTCACGCCACTAACACCGAATAATCAAGAGCACACTCACTCGCATTCTTCCTCCACGAATATCACGGCCTCCTCGATACATACATACATACATACATACATACATACATACATACATACATACATACATACATACATACATACATACATACATACATACATACATACATACATACATACATACATACATACATACATACATACATACATACATACATACATACATACATACATACATACATACATACATACATACATACATACATACATACATACATACATACATACATACATACATACATACATACATACATACATACATACATACATACATACATACATACATACATACATACATACATACATACATACATACATACATACATACATACATACATACATACATACATACATACATACATACATACATACATACATACATACATACATACATACATACATACATACATACATACATACATACATACATACATACATACATACATACATACATACATACATACATACATACATACATACATACATACATACATACATACATACATACATACATACATACATACATACATACATACATACATACATACATACATACATACATACATACATACATACATACATACATACATACATACATACATACATACATACATACATACATACATACATACATACATACATACATACATACATACATACATACATACATACATACATACATACATACATACATACATACATACATACATACATACATACATACATACATACATACATACATACATACATACATACATACATACATACATACATACATACATACATACATACATACATACATACATACATACATACATACATACATACATACATACATACATACATACATACATACATACATACATACATACATACATACATACATACATACATACATACATACATACATACATACATACATACATACATACATACATACATACATACATACATACATACATACATACATACATACATACATACATACATACATACATACATACATACATACATACATACATACATACATACATACATACATACATACATACATACATACATACATACATACATACATACATACATACATACATACATACATACATACATACATACATACATACATACATACATACATACATACATACATACATACATACATACATACATACATACATACATACATACATACATACATACATACATACATACATACATACATACATACATACATACATACATACATACATACATGAACGTGACTATGATGCACCCCTACCACCAAGCGTCTGGAACCATCCAGCAGAACGACCTCATATAAAAGCAGTTGAGGATGATGGGGCATACGTCTTTCAAATTTTTACAGATGGGAGTAAATCAGATGAAAAAGTCGGGGCTGCTGTAGTTCTGTACAAGCACAATACTGTAATTCGACAACTGCAATTCAGGCTGGATGGAAGGTGTTCAAACAATCAGGCCGAACAACTGGCTATTTTGAAAGCACTTGAAGAGGTACAAAACATGGCAAATACGCTGAACAAAGAGAAGACTGTAGCCATATTTACAGATAGTCAAGTGGCACTATCCACCTTACAAAACAACAATAAACACAATTATATTCCTGAGGAGACACTTAATAGACTAGGAACTTTAGAAAGAAATCAGTGGACAATACACTTTAGTTGGGTGAAAGCACATGCAGGAGTTACTGGTAACGTGCTAGCAGACATATTAGCAAAATCAGCTGCTGAAGACATCGAAATAAAGACTATTTACAACAAGGTACCAAAATCTTCTTTGAAAACTGAAATAGAGAGGGCAGGACATCTACAGTGGCAACAGAGATGGAGCAGTACAAGTAAAGGAGCCCTTACCAAATCATTCTTCCCTTTGATAAAGGATCGTCTTAAGACAAAACTACCATTAACAGCGACATTCACTGCAATGGTATCAGGACATGGAAAAACTAAGCTTACTTGTATAGATTTCATATCATAGATGATCCCCAATGCACGTGCAATAGCCCACAGCAGACCGCAAACCACCTCATTTATGAATGTAGAGACACAAAACATCAGAGGGACAAGTTGATTGAAGAAGTACACAAGAATGGAGGAAATTGGCCAGTGTCAAACCAAAACCTTATAAATAAACATTTGAAAGCTTTTTGTATATATGTTAATTCAATTGACTTGTAAACAATTTTTATTTTAAAACAATAAGTGAATTGAACATTTAAATACTAATATTTAAAAAATTATTGTAAAATAATATCAAAATGTGATTACTATTCATAATGTATCTATGTAATTAAATGCATGTAATGTTACTCCGTAACGGGGCATGCTGTTAAAGTTCAATAAATTAAAAAAAAAATACATACATACATACATACATGCATAATTTTTATACATACATACATGCCCGCCTTGGTAGCGTGATGGAAGCATGATTGCCTCACGTTCAAGAGGTCCCGAGTTCGAATCTCGGCCAGGGTGAGTTATCTGGATACTGTTTTTCCGGGGTTTTCCCTTATCCTGTAAGACAAATGTCGGGTAACCCTAAGCTCCATAGACCCCGGACTCATTTGAACATCATTTCATCCATTCCATTCATCGTCCGATATGACTTAACGTTGGAGGACGTAAATTAAAAACAAAATACATGCATACATACGTAATTTTAAAATTTCATGCATAGTTTTAAACTTTTGAAATTCATAATGAATATAACTATTAAATATTCAAAGCTGAACAATATTAAACCCTTCTAGTTTATCATTTCTAACTACTATGCCCGCCTCGGTAGCGTGGTGGTAGAGTGTCTGCCTCACGTTCAAGGGGCCCCGAGTTCGAATCTTGGTCAGGGTGAGTTACCCGGATAAGGCTTTACTCGGGGGTTTTCCCTTATCCTGATAGACGAATGTCGGATAACTCTAAGCTCCATGGACTCCGGACTCATTTGAGCATCATTTCACCCAATGCATTCATCGTCCGATATGACTTAACGTTGGAGGACATAAATTGCTAAAAGAAAAAAAAAATCTTACTACAATGTCTTTAACCACCCGAGGTGGTTCCTTTGCTGGATGTAAGTATAAATACTTGCTAGCGCTGTTCTTCCCGTTACTCCCTTTTCGTACACCACTATTTTTCATTTCCAATTTAGCCTCCGTATGCAGCATTTGCACCCTCCAGGACTTTAAGTGGGCGTCTGGTGTCAGACGCTTGTTGAGGAGCATAGAACTCTGGATCCGCGAGAATATCCTGGATAGGGATCAGGGTGACACGTGATATGATGAAAAAAATGAATGATGTGAAAAGTTGGTACAATAGCCAAAGAAAGGTGATTATTAAGCAATGAAATGAATGACGGGAAACCGGGGAACCCAGAGAAAAACCTCCTCGACACTGCTTCGTCCTCCACATATTCCACATGCGAAGGCTTGTTTGGACTGGGATTGAACCCGAGGTACGTTGGCGAGAGGCAAGCGGTTTATCCAGTTGGACAAGGCACCGCCTTTGATACACCTAATGGATTCAAGTCCTGCTTCAGTTGTTGCTGATGTTGTTGAAAGAAGCTGCCATTGTATACGCTTTCTCAATCAAGTTTCCCTCCAGCTGAGAAAGCATAATTCCTGTATTAGAAGGTATTGTCCTACACATTATCCAGATAAATGACCATCCTTAAATAACCAGCATCTTCCTATTGCTGATTTACGTAAATTGACAGAAACATTAACAGATTTATGTGGCTTAATACTTTACCTTCCTTAGCTGTTATGTCTTCTTACCTATAGAAGTTTTAATGTTACATTCACTTCTTCGAAGCATTCTTACTAAACCTTAATTTTGCCCACCTCTGTAGCGTAGATGGTAGCACGTCTGCCTCACGTTCAAGGGGTCCGAGTTCGAATCTCGGTCAGGGTCAGTTATCTGCATAAAGGTTTTTCCCGGGTTTTCACTTATCCTGAAAGACGAATATCGGGTAGCTCTAAGCTCTATGGACTCTGGGCTCATTTGAGCACCATTTCACCCATTCCATTCATCGTCCGATATGACTTAAAGTTGGAGGACGAAAATTAAAAACAAAAAAATTAAAAAGCTTAGTTTTCTGTCTTCCCCATGTTAATCCAGATGAGTCTTGGTGGAAATAGTTTCACTATATATTTCGTTTCAGGTATGTACAACGCGATGGAAACAAAATCGATAGTCAGATCCCTATGTGGTGACCTAAAATGCACAGTGTTTTCATAGCATTACGAGAAAGAACTGAACATTGATAACACCTAAGATTTTTTTTTTTTTTTTTTTTTTTTTTTGTAATTTACGTCTTCCAACGTTAAGTCATATCGGACGATGAATGAAATGATGCTCAAATGAGCCCGAAGTCCATAGAGCTTAGAGTTACCTGACATTCGTCTTTCAGGATAAGGGAAAACCCCGGTAAAACCTTATTCAGATAACTCACCCTGACCGAGATTCGAACTCGGAACCTGTTGAATGTGAAGCAGACATCTACCGAGGCGGGCTAAAAAACGCATTGAAGCATTCAAACCAATAATAGCGGATACCTCACAAATAGCTGATCCCTTTTATTTGACACAAGCTGCTATTTAAAGAGAACTTCTTTTTAGTGGAGTATTTCTTTTAACTTTGCAGCCTTCAACGTTGCATAATATCGGACGATGAATGAAATGGGTCAAATGATGCTTCAGGGAGCCCAAGGTCCATATAATTCCCGATATTCATCTTTCAGATTAAGGGAAACCCCCGGAGAGAAACCTTATCCAGAAAACTCACCCTCACCGAGATACGATCTCGTGAACTCTTGAACTTGAGGCAGACCATCTACGCTTTTGAGGAAGGCCTTCACGAGTTTGCGTATCATTCTTGTGGAGGGGCCATGCTAATCTTATCTGTATCGCTTCTGTATCTGTATCGTGCTGCCGGAATGATTTACCCACTGAAGGTGGCAATGGGTGAAAGGTTTACCACAATTTTCGAGCTAGAGGTTTCAATTTTTTACATACATCAGCGGTTTTAAAAAAGGCTCTATTCTGCAAAATTTATTTTCTCTGAGTCCAATATTTTTTTAATTACTACAACTTTATATTCAAAAACGTGTTTCTTTTTTCAAAATTACATTCTCATACAATTTTAGCACGCCTTGTCCACTACAGGTAGGTATCAGAGAAGGTAAAAATTTAAATATTTAATATTTTACTTCTATTTGTGTTTTGTTTTGCTTTTTTGTTTTAATTAACGACCTCCAAAGTAATTTATACCTGACGATGAATAAAATGGTGCTCAGATGATCCCAGAGTCCATAGAGCTTAGAGTTACGCTACATTCATCTTTCAAGATAGGGAATAGGCTTTACCCAGATAAATCTCCCTGACTGAGATTTAAACTGGGATCTCTCGAAATGGAGGCAGACATGTCACCACCACGCTACAGAGCCGAGCATTCTATATATGTTAATAGCTGCCTTTACTATTATTCATATCGAAAACATGTTCCTGTTTCTTAACAGTTATTTTGAATGCTTACCAGGAACAGTTTCAATTAGATAATATTGTGATAAGGTTATCACATATATAGTAAAAAGCTATTTTCAAATCATCGATAAATCATTGAGGAGGGTAGTGTGTGGGGGATTTTGGTTTTAAATATTCGCTTTGCGTGTGCACAGCCTAATTCAAATGTGAAATTTGGTAGGCATTTATTTGACCTCTGGTTTTATATATATTGTGACTTTGTGGGTTCGTGAAATTAAAATTCTAGTTGCTCAAACTAAAATGTTCTTTATTTCCACCGAATTACAGTTGGTTCATTTGCCGATTACATAGAATTACGTAGCGCACAAGCGCACACAATTACAATCCAGCAGTTCGTCTGTCACAGGTCCACTCCACACTCACTATTACGTACAACTCTCTCTAGAGCTGACTAAAAACTCCTCTGATGTACGTACTCAGTCTTCCAGTCCGTTCTCTAGCACTGCGCTCTTCACGGCTACTCCCAAGAACTGAAAACTGCCTGAATCGTCTAATGCGGCGCTTATATAGCCAGATCGCTGCATCTCGAAGTTTCGCAGCTCGGAAAATTATCCCGATTGTTTCAGACGTCAGGGGGAGGGGACGTCAGGGCTCGTGCCGCTCTTCTAATCATCCACTCCGTGAGCACTACACAGATAAATGGGTAGGCGTGGGCTAAATGCTTCCCGTATGGCCCTACCTGCCAGCTGGTTCTCTCGGGAATTCCTATGTTCGGTTGACAATATGTATATCACTCACGCCAATCCTTATGAAGAGCATTTTCGGATTCAGTGAATATCAAAAGTATATTTCCTGATGAAATTACATAGACAAGTGTTAGAGAATCACCACTGAGGTTTAATCTTTTCAGAGGAAAAATAAAATCCTCCTCCTCTTGCTCTAATCAGTGGTCATGCGCTGGGACAATTGGCTAAGAGCAGTTTTGTGCTATGGAACAAATAGACAATTTTGCACGTGTTGTAAATGTATTTGACAAAACTTATGCGTCGTCTACTGAAACAGTTCGGATTTTATTGACAAAATGGCTAATTAAAAATGAGTAGGTTTTCATTTCTATAATCTAAACTTCTTTGCGTGATTACATAGATCTAGAAATGTCAATAAATGTATTGAGTGAAAAATTAAAGAGGAAATTATCTTTTGAAATGAGCATTAATTTCTTGCTAGAGCTAAAATTATTAAGACACAAATTTAAGTATTTGTTTGAGAGAGAAAAAAATGGTGCTCAAAAACTGTGTAGGAGTGGCTCATGTCATGGGAGTTAAACAAGTAGGTGATTTAGAGTGTATGAGTGTTAGTGACATATCTTTGTTTAAATATACACGTTATTAAAAGGTTATTTTCAAATTCTAAGGCGCTGTTTAGAGATGAAAAATGATGATGAAAAAATTTGGAAAAGAACAATATTAAATTAACAATTTTATCTCATTTCTGTGAATTTAAATAAACTATTGTAAGGATTTTACTAAACTTTTTCTTATTTTATGCACGTAAAAATAAATATTTGAACCTTTTTACCACATAAAGCCATTCTATAATTACCATATTACTGTTTTTTGCTACTTACTTTCTTTTTCTGTTATTAATGTAATACGTTTAGTGTCCTTTTTTAATACATACGCCATCACATGCGGTGAACAATGATGATACATGCTATAAAATTATATTTTGGAAAGAAATTTTGAGAAGGAAACGTTCTAGACCTAAGTTTAAGCTACTTCTCCAGCATTTTCAGTGATGAGGCGGCCTGTTACCAACGTATAAAATAAACCTGTAACCACTCTATAAAAGTAATAATTCTGGCCTGGGAGCGGAGTGGCCGGGTACGCACTAGTAACAGGCTTTGAAAGTGGCATTATTAATAGTTCACACAACACAATGTAAACATGTGAATTTTCTGCTTATATTATATAACAGGACACGGACCTTATAAGACCTATTGGAAGAAAATCAATAAAACTGAAAATGATATATGTGAATTATGCAACAAACAAGATAATCCTGAACATGTAGTATTTGAATGTGGAAGATATGCAATTCACCAACAAGAAGAGAGGCATGCGCTAGCAGGATATATCGTATATGACATAATTTGAGATCAACAATTGGTAAATAAATTACAAGTTTTGACTAACTTTGTAAGTAAGAAAGCATGGGAGGTAAAAATATTCAAAGGAGAAAGAGTTGATAATAGGCGAAGAATAGTACAAGATCCAAGAAGGAGTTCTAGAATACAAAATAGGATAAGACGGGAAGAATTATTGAATAATCTAACAATGGAGTTGACTGCATGGGCGGCGGAGGGAGAGAGTGATGGCAGAGGCCATGGTGGACTACAGAATTAGTAGATTTAGATGTAGATTTAGGAAATAAGGATTTTGTAATTTTTATAGTTGTTTTCTTTTGTTTTTTGCTTTTTTTGTGTTTATTTCTGTTATTTTATTTCATATTATTTATGTAGAGTAGTTTTCTGAGAGATTTGTATAATTATAACATTTGTAAGGATTTTATGGAAAAATAAAGAGAAAATTTGGATATATGCCCCGGTATAGTTGTCTAGGTGCCGGGGTAGAATATTCAGATTTTATTTATTTATTTGTCACAGTTACACAAAGCACCTTATCTCAGTTTGCGTTACACTGGTCTTCGAATCAAACTCAAGCGCGTTACTGTACTGCAGTACTCAGTTAATTTATGAACTAAATATATACAATTTCTAAAGGCAATTCGTAATGTCTTGCTTAGTAATGCGTAATGAAAACAAATAACACACAGGCAAGATTGGAAGTTAAAGCATACCATAAGCATAAACACGGGAGTCAGGTGTTTATTCCCGAAGCCATAATTCGAGAACCATTCGTCTTAGAAAAATGGCCTTTGTACAGGCTGGCTCAAAAATTCTTGCCGCATATGCTAAGGCATATTACACTGTCAAATTTCCAATAGTAATTTTGGGTGCATGTAAAAGAGAAATCTCTGTTGCTCATGCTTGTGCTTTGCGTTCCGAAGTAGGCAACGCTGCACGCCTATGATTGGATAGTCGCCCTAGGTAAGCCATCACTAGCTCCGCCTCATATCGCTTTTAAAATCGTGCGCCTTATACAGTCATGGAGGACGGTTTTAGAGGGATGTGAAGCATGGATCTCTCGTGCGGCTATTTTATCACAGTTTCATTCAATGCCATTAGAGGATAAAATTTTTATGGTCTTAAACAATTGACTGACTAAGAAAATAATTTTTCAGATATGATAAGCGATTCTCATGAAATGACGTATTGAAAATCTATAGTTTTAACTTTTATATTTCTTCATAAACCTTCCGAGAGAAACCAACAAATGTTGCATAGTGGGGAGCATATAAGTAAACATAGTAGAAACTTAAGCGAGATTACCGAGAAGATGTAGCTTTACAATTTCATTAGCTATTTGCACATGCATATGGAGTTCATTCAAACGTCGCGATTGGGTGTTTGAGAGCCCAAATGAGAAAGACCTGAATTGGATTCTGATTTTGTGATTGTAAGTTAAATGACTAGAACACTCTTTCTATTAACATTTTTAAAAAGTTTCTTTCTTTCTCGAAATTTTATAGAACACTAACAAGTTCTCCCTGGAGACCCTCTATGAACGAACTTTTTGGTAGTGTGAAAAATATACTCTTAGCAGTAGCATTCCCAGATTCCAGAAAAAGGCTATAAGCTTTGTCTATTCACTATGTATCATATTTTGCTTTTCTTTTGATGGTAGCGATGCGGAAAACGTTCCGCAGTTCAGCACTCTCGGATCTTCGCGGTCTACACAAAAAATTGGTATGACCTACTAAAGAAAATTTTGCGGTTTGGAAGCAATTACTCTCCTAGTTTAAACATTTGGATTGTCCTTCAAATACTTCGCATTTGTACTATAGGGTTTAATGTTTAGGATTTGCATTTAAATACTACGAAAGTTGTAAAAAAAATACTTGTATTACATTCATATAAGTTTCTTTAACCTCTTAGAGTTCATTATTGGTTACTCAAAGTATTCCTACTAGAAATTGTTTTTCTACGTACTTCATTTTAATCCAGACAAATCTTCGCAGAAATAGCTAGATTATATTTTTCGTTATAGATACAAAGGAAACAGTGATAGACAAAAGCTCAAGAACTGGACACCATATACTGTCCATATTGTTTCCACGCAATCAGAAGCAACACTGAAAATCAACAGAACTTGAAACGAATGGCAAAGTATTAAATAATTCGAAAATATAATAACAGAGATTTCGAAAACGGCTAGTGCCACAAAAAGTTATTTGAAATTAAATGTTTTAAAAGAGAGCTAAGCTTTTCACAAAATAAATTTTCGTCTGTTGCTTGATGTATCAGTTATATGAATTAAAATTTATTTGAAAACACTTCACAGACTGTTTTCGAAAATTGAAGATACATATACAGAATGGGCCAAATGTGGCCATTGGGTTTATATTGAAATAACTCACTTTGTGAAACCCAACACAAATTAAAAACTATTTATAGGTTGAGAGAGATATTTTTCACCTTCATGTGCTTTTTGTTGCATTACTTTGTCAATTTTTCGAAATAGCGAGAGTATCCTAAAAATATAGCGACAAGCTAGATTTTTCGCTGGTGAAACTCTGTGCTGTAAGCAATGGTTGATACAAGCAAATATACGATTGAGGAATGTCTCATAGTTAGTGTGTGCGTTAATGAAAAAGAACGAAATGGCAAAACGTACAAAGAAATCAGAGAAAACTTCTATCTCCATTCCAATTAAACAGCTCCCAGTGAATCCAATCTCCGAAAACTGGAAAAGAAGTCTTTCTCAACAGGATCTGTATTGGATGCAAAACGCAACGGAAGACCTAAAAATATTGCGCTGCAATAATTGTGGTGATGATGTTAGTAATCTTCTGACTGAATCATTTGAGCTTTCGTGGAGGAAATCAACATGGGGACGATAGCAAAATTCCTTAACTAGAGAGATAGAGACATCATCCATATCTTCAGAACGATCACCCCCGAAATTATTAGGCGGGTAAGCAGACGAACATGGTGGTGCATTCCAGTGTTTCTCGAAGTATGGTCCGCGAGGGTGTCCCTTAAGTCAAGTTATATAGTTAAGTATATGTATACGTATATAGTTAAGTGTATGTCGAATTAAAACTATAGAAAACGTAGAATTGCATTTACTGAGTCACTTATCTGCTCGGTGCCGAACTACATACGTTTTACTTAACATTTTTATACAGCTATGTCGTAACGATGTAACGCAGAGGAGAGGTGCAATCAAAGTAGCAGTTGGGAGGGTATACTGTAGCGTTATAATAGCAGCGACGCAACCGTACTCAGCGTGAGCGGTTAGCTGCGGTGCGGGTGAAGTCAGCCAAGCCTTCGTGTGCAGGTCTGATTCAACAGTCACTGGCACCGGCTACACGTACGCACGCACAACAAACCAGTCGTTCTCGCTGATTTGAAGCCAGTAATGATAGTGTTTGATTGCCCTGACAGTTTGTAATTGTGAATCGTGAGAATTTGTTCGCGTCGTTCAACATGAATCTTTGGTTACAGACTGGATCAATTAAACGTAAGCCTACAATAACTGGCGATCAAGAGGCAAGTTGTAGTAGTGAGCCTACTAGTTTAACTAGTTGCTGTTCTGCCAATCTGCTAAAAGTAAAACGGCGAAAATACAGCGAAGAATATTTAAGTTTCGGATTTGTTCGAGCTGGAACTGAAGATGAACCAAAACCTCAATGTATTTTGTGTAATGATCTACTGCCCAATGACGCAATGAAGCCTGCTAAGCTGCGAAGACATTTAGAGACGAAACATCCGGATTGCATTGGTGAGACACTTGATTATTTTAAAATAAAAAGTGAAGAAATGAAAATAAATAAATCTAGAATAGAAAAAAAGTTCTACTGGAACCAGTAGTGAAAACACTACACTAACTTCCTATGAAGTAGAAACAGGAAAAAGAGCTTGTTGAAGACCTATTGTTTTGTAGGGTAATCTTGCATATCACTGCTGAGGATGTCTTTAAGGCACTTGATGGATTTATTTCAGAGCAAGGTATTGAGTGGAAAGTTTGTGTAGGCTTAAGCATCAACAGAGCCAAAGCGATGTCTGGACACAACACTGGAGTGAAAGCTCGATTTCAAGCTATCAACCCCATGAAATTAAGTGGACTCATTGCTCGAAACATAGAGATGCGTTGGCTGTTAAAAAAAAATCTGCCAGATTTGAAGGAAACATTGGAAGAGATGGTTAAAATTGTGAACTACATTAAAACCCGTCCTCTTAAGTCGCGGATATTCAAGAAACTATGTGACTGTTTACTACTTCTATTCGCACTGTTTCACTTTGCATATATAGTTGATTTTCCAATATCCAATGTATCAATCCTCGTCTCATTTGATCTGCTTTTACATCTGAACCGACAACTTCATATATGGAATGCTAGAAATTGTCCACAATTATACTAACTCCTGACGAATTCATATCACAAACACAAAGTCTCCATCCAGTATTCTCTCAATATAAAATATATCTGCTGTTTACTTTCACATAACAAAACGTAACTAAAAGTAAAATATATCCAAACGGCAAAATTAGAGTTCGAGTACAAATTTTCTTCCAAGCTGTGTTCAATGAATATGTCCTACCACCTGGCGGACAACCCATGCAATTAAAAGAAAATCAACATAATTTAATGACAGAACGTTAATATACTCACAATACATTCTCGAGCTACTGTTTTACAAAGGTTCATTCACTTCAGTTGCTACAGCTATTCATAGGGCTACTACTGCTACTACTTTGCAAGATTTTCTCTGGCGATGTAAAACTAGTATTACTGTTCTAATATTAGTGCTACTATAATTAATACTGCTATTTTAATATACGTATTTGTTTTCAATTTTGGTGAGTTTGGAAGCGAAATATTTCATACATGTTGTGCGCAATGTTTTGAAGGTTAGATTGTTCATACTTCTGCCATGTTGTATTCGCTGTTGTTTTGTTTGTTTTTATCTGGTGAAAACAGAAAGCACGTGTATATACATTTTTTTTTCTTCTGATTTCATTGGAAGTAGTGAAATAAATGTCAGAAACAAGTTAAAATGGGCAATAAAAAGAAGGCGTACAACGAAAGAAGTGTTTCCATGGTAATCAGCCTACAAAGTTCTTAAACAATGAAAATGAGCAGAAAAATGTGAAGTGCAGTGCTTCAAAGAGAAAAATAACCTCAACTAAATTAAAAAACAGAAACCCCAGGTGCTACTGTGTACTGGCACATCTACAGGCAATATCATAATTGACTTGGATTTGATGTACAATACATTAGTGAAGTGTCTTCGCTGTGTGTGGAGGATTAACAGATAAACCTAAATGTAAATAGTGTTTCAGCGTTAGGTTGTAAATTATGTATAATATGTGGCAGTTGCGGGGAAATTGGTTCTTTTTATAATAGCCCAATGGCAGGTAGTAAAAGAAATATCTACTCTATCAACAAAAGGGCAGTGTATTCTATGAGATGCATTGGGCAAGAATGCTCATCCGTCTCTAACCCCATGCATGTCCTTTGCCCAAAAGTGGAGAATTGTCCACTTGGTGTCCATATCAGCGAGCCTTTAGTTAGGGGACAGTGAACACCTATAAACACAAAAAATAACCTACCAGTGGTAGTGGTGGAAGCAATTAAGCCAGTACCTATTAAAAAATATTGTTGCAACAGAGCTAACCAGCAGGTGTGTTGGAGGATTCACACAAAATTCAAAAGAGTCACTAAATTCCAACATTTCCAAAGTTTGCTCTAAAACAGGATTTTGTGGGAAGACAATAGTTAAAGTTGCCACAAATGATGCAGTAATTACCTCCAATGTTGGCATGAAAGGCAGACTAATAGTGCTTAGGGAAAAGGGGGTTGTTGCTCGAATATTCAGTGAGAGTTTTGTGAATAATGAAGACTTGTCGGATTAAGTCAGCAGAAAAAGGGCACTGGCAAGTTCTTAAGCAGCCAGACAGTGCAGGATGAGACTGAAATTAGATGCTGCAGCCAAGAAATCTGCAAAGGAAGGAACATCATATGCTCCTAGAGGGTTTTGATCATTTTCAAATTTTAAAAAGGTACCCAAAATTTGATATCAAAGTTTTAGAGCAAATTTCTCAAAAAGTATATTTTTCTAAACTATTTCCTTGACAGTTGTAAAACTACTGAAGGGGTATCCAAATATAATAATTTGTAACATAAAACACCACTTATCTTATAAAAAATGATGAAAATTTTCTTATCAATCAATTTTCTAATTATTTTCTCATCAATTAATAAGAAAAAATTTTCATCATTTCTTATGAGATAAATGAAGTTTTATGTTACAAATTATTAAATTTGTATAGTATTTGTTGCTTCACTGTAACAAGCTTCACATTTTACGTATCTGCCGAAGGGGTTTAAATAAAACTTCTTGTGCATGTAACTGTATACATAATGTAGGGAAATGACCAGAATTATACTCCTCTGTTTAATAATTTTTTCTGAAAAGGAATAATTTATTACTAAATAATCTGTAAAATTTGCTCTAAAATTTTGACGATAGATGTTTAATATTGGTTATGCAGATAGAAGTCTTGTTCTGGTCATTTCCCTAAAGCAAAGCTTAAGCTTTAATATATATATATATATATATATATATATATATATATATATATATATATATATATATAAACAAATGCAATATGTTTAAACAGAGCCAGTTTATCAGGGAAATCACAATTCCAGCACAGCAATGAGCTGCCATTTTGAATAACTTAATTAGATATGCAAAATTAATTTTCTAATATTGAAATTAGGCTCATCTCGTGTTAAAAAAAAAACCACTATGTTTTATGGCAAGAATAGCAACTTTATATGATTGTCCAATTCATAGAAATTAATTATTGAATATTACTAATTTTATACCCCTTAAGCTGTACCTGCACCCTTAAAAGCTACAGCATTGGAATCAACTGACCCTTTACTCAAACGAAAGGGTATGTACCATTTCGGTATCTTCATCCCCAGGAAAAAGACCTGTTCAATGTGACTTAGATAACAGCATCTTAGCAGTCTGTAGACTTCCAAATTAGTGGTTTATTTTGCAATTGTTTCTTTTGCTTAGTTAGAATTAGATGCAGTAGTTGTAACTTTATTTAGTCATTTGCACAAGGATCTGAGTATTGATTTTATGTGCATATAGAGGAAGCTGTAGCTCTACGATATACCACAGGAGAGAAAGTCTCCGGGGCGTGAGATGCAGGGGATTTGGAGAAGGTTCCCACACCCTTCTTGGATAGATTTATGACACACCATGCCAGTTTAGTTACAGACCATTCAAAAATATTCTGATGTCTTCTACTTTAGTGAATGAATCTTCTTGGTTTTAGTGTACAGAGTGAACAGGACACATGTTATTTCTAACAGTTCTACTCCTTGTGTAGCATGCTTTCCTGTCACTCACATTTGCTGTCCTTATTCCACTGTGTAAGGGGCTGCATTCCTTTCAGAGACTTAGTCTGCGTTGGTGGACAGTACTTACATTGTTAAGCTGTGAAGGTCCTCCTTCTCCCAAACTACTTCTCTCTATTCCTCTTCCTCTATTTTTCATTTTCCCTCTCTCTATATTACGCCATTTTCCTCATTCTCTTCTTGGTGCAGCTTATTCATCAAGTAAGAGTTTGAAAACTAGCAAAAGTGGTTTTTCTTGTGTTAAAAATTATCATTTTTTTTTTTTAAAGGAGCCACAATCTCAAGGTAGCTCAATGCAAAATCATCAGCCTACTGAAGGAGGCTTAGCTACTATGAATAATATATTTATGTTCTCTCTCAGTGGTGAATGATTGAATTTAGATCCCAAATGCCTAACTAGAGTACTGGACAGGATTGGGCTGGAATGACTGCTGAAGCATTTTTATTCAAACTGTATTTTTTTTCCTTAGTTATGCGGAGGATTTTCAAGTATTTTTGTCCAAGCCAATGTTATATATTTATGCTCACACTGTCCAGCTTCCTGAATTTGAAACCTCTAAAATTTTTCTTTGCCCAGGAAAGCATAATAATTTTACAATGACATGATGTTCAGAATGTACGAAATGTTAAGTGCAAAAAATAGAGAAATATTTTGTTAGTTTATTTCCTATTTCTTATTACAATATCTAGCATATACAACTTCATACTAACATATATAGCATATAACATATACTAAATCTTACATACTCCTTGTTTTGGAGTTGCATTTTCCCATGCCCCATTATAGTTAACCCAGGTTGTGTATATAACGGAGCATTTTAAAACTTGGGATCTTGATTTTTGTTTCCATTTATACCTTATACTATTTTTCCTAATTGTTCTCATTAGTCTTCCATGTTTTCCAAAGCCATTTTTGCCTTACCTTGCCAATAAATTTTCCCGTTTTCTTCTAATCTTAGATTCAAGATTCGTTTGCCTCTATTTTCAATATATTTTTTGTGAACAATGCTGTGAATTGCCAGGATGATATCAGTGCTACCAGTGTGTTGGAATTTTGGCCCCCAGGATTTATTTTACAGTAAATCTACTGATGTGGGGCTGCCACTTTTAAGGATACTTACAAACCAATGGTCTGGGCCGGATTTGAATCCACAAATTTGGTATAAGTAGACCAGCGCCTAACAAACTGAGCCATCCACAACATGTTTAGTGCAGAAAATTTATACAAATTACTTGTAAAATGAATGGGAATTTAGCTTGATAAAAATGTTTGAAGGCCGGTATTATTTCTTTTCTCTGACATACATGCTAAAAGTTTTCCTAGTACCACAAATAAACTTATATTGAAGCAAAGAACACCACTTAAACTAATACAAGTTTCTAGCCTATATTTTCATTTTCACAAAAATTTAGAAACATATACATTAGCCATAGATTATAAGAGAAACAGTTCACATGAGGGCATTCACTGTATGATTAATGTCATCCGTTACTGAATGTTCACATCCCTTTACTACTGGTTACTATAGGTCATTAATGATGCTATGACATTTTAAAAATTTCATGTATTTAAATATATTCCTATATATCATACATTCCTCCTGTGTGTTTTGTTGGAGTTAAATGTAGGGAGATCATTCTGCAAGCTACAATACTATAATGCAGCAGTCACCAAGTGGATTGATTTTGTGCTAGAGCAAATGACGTAGCACTGTGCACTGCCATGACTGCCGTGTGACTTCAGTTTGAGACAAGACGTGGAATTGGACAGCAGTGTTGTCTCGTCTCTTGCATTTTGTTCTCATAAACATAATGTAGGTTGGAGAATGTAATGTGACACGTAGGACATCTACTCCTACATTTATGCCTTTATGTGAAGAGTGTCTCATTTTTATAGAAAGTGGGGGAATGGCAAAATGTTTAGTTTGTGGTAAGGTTTTGCATGCAATAAGAAAATTCAATTTGCAAAGACATTACTCAACTCATGCGAGTGAATATGACAGTTACCAAGGAGAAGAACGTGCACTATTAGTAGGAAGACTGAAGGAAAAGCTACTGGCAAATAGTGACGACCATAACATCAGTGAGTAGGCTGTTCGCCTCAGTTTCAAAATCTGCTTCCAAATAGCAAGAAAACTAAAAATCTTTACAGATGGTGAATTTATAAAGGAGTGTATCACCATAGCAGCAGAAGAACTGTGTCCGCAGCAAGTCTAGGAATTCGAGGCCATAAGTTTGTCACCTTCGACCATGGCCCGTTGTGTGCAAGATTTAGGAGACTATGTTCAATTGCAACTTCTGGACTTCTGTAAATCATTTACGCATTATTCCTTGGCTACTGATGAGAGTGGTGATGTACCTGATACAGCCCAACTTGCAATATTTATAAGGGGTGTAGATTCAGAGCTTCAGATTAAACAAGAACTGTTAGATCTTGTTGCAATGAAGGATACTACAAAAACATCAGATACTTTTTTGTGTCTTGAAGAGGTCATTGAAAATTTTGGTCTCCCTTGGGATAAATTGATATCTCTGGCTACTGTTTTTTTTTTTTTTTTTTTTTTTGGTTACGTCCTCCAACATTAAGTCATATCGGACGGTGAATAAAACGGGTGAAACGATGCTCAAATGTGTCCAGGGTCCATGGAGCTTAGAGTTACCTGACATTTGTCAATCAGGATAAGGGAAAACCCTGGAAAAAACTTATCCAGGTAACTCGCCCTGACCGAGATTCGAACTCGGGACCTCTTGAACGTGAGGCAGGTATGCTACCATCTACGCTACCGAGGCAGGCACTGGCTACTGATGGTGCTCCTTGTGTGGTTGGGAGTCGAGTTTGTATGGTTGGACTTTTGAAAGAAAAAATCAAGTGTTTGAACATAACTAATGAGGTTATACCTGTACATTGAATTGTACATCAAGAAGAATCTCTGCTCCAAAAGCTTTAAAATGAGCAATGTGATGAATGTTGTGACCAAAACAACTAATGCATTTAGGTCGAAAGGGCTCAATGATCGTCAGTTTCAAAGCTTCCTAGAAGAGTGCAATAGTGAGTATGGTACTGTACCATACTATTGTGAAGTTTGATGGCTAAGTCGTGGAAAGCTACTAGATCGATTCTTCAAACTGCACAGTGAAATATTGTGTTTTATGGAGCAAAAAGGAACACCTGTACAGGAATTAAATGACGAGAAATGGGTTTCCGACTTGGCGTTCCTGGCAGATGTGACAGAACATATCAAAATACTGAATACATCACTGCAAGGAAAGCATCAACTCATCACAGATTTGTGTGGTAGTATCAGAGCATTCAAAATGAATCCATCCTTATGGGAATGGCAGTTAACCTCAAAGAACTTGGTGCATTTCCCAAAGCTCATCAGTTCAGCAGTTTGTTCAGGTCATGGACATGCAAGAATATGTTAAAATATGGTTGGTTGGTATCTAATGTTGAGCACTTGATAATAAAATCATTCACTCTCATGCACTCCAATATTTAGCGGGAAGGTTGGTCTCTTCTATAAAAGCTGGACAGTGGATGAGGTGATTTTTCTCCATATCCTCATTTATATTGTAGAAAGGGCATTTAGGTGAATCTGTTATGCCAAATCTGTGTAGGTGTTTATTTAGGCAGTCATGTCCTGTTAGTAATCTGAATATTGCCACTGCAGGTTTTCTTTGTAATGAAGTAATGTTATAAGTTTGTAGATTTTCCCATTCCTTTCCAGATGTTTTTATGGTGTGTTCTTTCTTAAGTTGTTTGATATATTCATTTGAAATAATTCTTTTGATAGAGTGAAAGGGTACTGGAATAGTAGTTGGGTTCGAAACAATTTTGCTACCCTTTTTGGCCAGAAAATCAGCTGTTTCATTTCCTATCATTTCACAATGGGCCGGAATCCACTGGAGTACAACTCTTTTATGTAAATCTGATAACTGTTTTATCATTTTGTGGCATTCAATAATTTTGATACTTTTAGGTGTTGTATCTCGTGTTATAGCAAGAATGGCTGCTTTGGAAATGTGTGTAGTGTTTAACGCCCGCTTTTACTACATAAGGCACCGCAGGCGGTGACACTGATGATACATGAGATGAAGATGGAGCACCGGTGGAATGAGATGGCGGGGGAAACCGGAGGTCCTGGAGAAAACCCGCCCCAACGCCGTGTTGTCCACCACAAATCTCACTTTGCGGTCGCCTGGGATCGAACCCGGGCCGCCTTGGTGAGAGCCAAGCGGTCTAACTACTGAGCCACGGCGTGGCCTGGCTGCTTTGGAGTCAGACAGTATTACAACCTTTGTAAATTTTTGGATGTGATATAAAAGATTTTGTAAACTTAGTAGGATTGCTAAAATTTCGCCATCAAAGTGTGTTGAATTTTTGTTTAGTTTACGATAAAAGGAGAAAAGTGGGCATACAGCACCAGTGCCACCCTCATTTGGTAGGCTGGAACCATCTGTAAAAATTTGCATCCATTCAGGAGCAGGATAACTTAAGTTTATTGTTTCCAGTGACAGTTGTTTTAAGGGAGAGGTGGGGGTTTCAGATTGTGTGATAGTTTCTGTAAAATGAGGTTATATTCAATTTCTAAAAATTCTAGAGGGTTGTTTCTCATCTGCATAGTTTCTTTTGTGTGTGGAAGTTGTAATCTCTGGCTGATTTCTTGTACTATGCTTAAAAAGTTTGCTGAGATTTTAAACATACTTGTGGTTTTCTTTAGACCCAGTTATTATAGGGTAGTCTTAAAAGTTTTTCATATTTTGTGATTGCTGCTTTCTCAATTTCAAATGTTATGCTTGGATTATTTGTTAAAATTTGCATGGCAGTAATTGGTGTTGTTTTAACTGCTCCTGTTATGAGGCGGAGGATTTGGTTCTGTAATTTATTAAGTTTTTCTACATTCGTAGTTATTAGAATTTCTTCACAATAATGAAGTATAGGTTTTATGTACATTTGATAGAAGGTGTTTAAAGTCTGCATGTTGCAACCCCACTTTTTCCCTGCTAATCGTTTTAATAACGGTAACCTTATTAATTTTTAGATGAGTCGTATTTATTACACATCTGCTTCACTTTCGTACCTATTTTGAGGAATATTTCGCAAATCATTGTTTGCATCTTCGGCTCTTATGCGACTAAAGCTTGATCCAGTGGTGTGGGTAATTCTGGAGTTGTTGTTGCCATCTGTTGATTTAGTGATGAACTTAAATGTGGGATTCTCTTCTGGCGGGATTTCAAAGTTCATTAGTTGGTTTTTATGTTTTTCTCTCCCATATGACGAGTTCACTATGTTTTTGTACGTATTTTAGTAATTCGGTGCTATCTTCAATTTCATGATTTTCAGACCAGAAATGAGCTGCTATTGTGGACTTATCAATATTTTTGTATCTTAAGTGCCTGAAGTGTTCTTTCTTTCTAGTGCCTATGTTTCTTTTTGTCCTCCCTATGTAAATTTTTTCACAGTCTTTACACTTAATCTTGTAAGTGCCTGACTTTTCCTCTGGTTTTATCTGATCAGTATTATTACTGTGAAGTAGGTTTTTAATGCTGTAATTGTTTTTTGGTGCCAATGTGATATTGTATTTCTTGAATATTTTTTGAAACTTTTTTGTGGCCCAAGGGTGGTAAGTAAATTGAGCAAATCTAATTTCTTGTTTTATTGGTGTGAGAGCTGTGATCTGTTTTAATCTCTTTTGAAGTTTGAATGATTTTAGTTTTTTATCTACAAGGTTTTTTCCATATCCATTTTTAATTGCAGTTTTTAAGATTTCATGGTATTCGTTTTGATATTCTTGCTGGCTGAGGGGTAGATTTACTAATCTGTGTGTGAGAGTGTTGATGGTGGCATGTTTGTGTGGAATTGGGTTGAAACTATTTGCTTTGATGTAATTATCTGTGTGTGTTGCTCTTCTATGGATACCAAATTCTAGTTTTTCATAGCTTTTTGTGATTTTAAGGTCCAAAAAAGGTAGATTACAGTCCTCTTCAGTTTCCACTGTGAATTGTATGCTGGATTCTTGCAGGCTGAGTAGTTTCAAAGCATCATCTATTTCTTTGTAGGGCACTATTGCAAAAATGTCGTCTACCTATCTGTACCATGTTTTTTGCAATAGTGCCCTACAAACAAATAGATGATGCTTTGAAACTACTCAACCTGCAAGAATCCAGCATACAATTCACAGTGGAAACTGAAGAGGACTGTAATCTACCTTTTTTGGACCTTAAAATCACAAAAAGCTATGAAAAACTAGAATTTGGTATCCATAGAAGAGCAACACACACAGATAATTACATCAAAGCAAATAGTTTCAACCCAATTCCACACAAACATGCCACCATCAACACTCTCACACACAGATTAGTAAATCTACCCCTCAGCCAGCAAGAATATCAAAACGAATACCATGAAATCTTAAAAACTGCAATTAAAAATGGATATGGGAAAAACCTTGTAGATAAAAAACTAAAATCATTCAAACTTCAAAAGAGATTAAAACAGATCACAGCTCTCACACCAATAAAACAAGAAATTAGATTTGCTAAATTTACTTACCACCCTTGGGCCACAAAAAAGTTCCAAAAAATATTCAAGAAATACAATATCACATTGGCACCAAAAAACAATTACAGCATTAAAAACCTACTTCACAGTAATAATACTGATCAGATAAAACCAGAGGAAAAGTCAGACATTTACAAGATTAAGTGTAAAGACTGTGAAAAAATTTAAATAGGGAGGACAAAAAGAAACATAGGCACTAGAAAGAAAGAACACTTCAGGCACTTAAGATACAAAAATATTGATAAGTCCGCAATAGCAGCTCATTTCTGGTCTGAAAATCATGAAATTGAAGATAGCACCGAATTACTAAAATATGTACAAAAAACATAGTGAACTCGTCATATGGGAGAGAATATACATAGAAAAACATAAAAACCAACTAATGCACTTTGAAATCCCGCCAGAAGAGAATCCCACATTTAAGTTCATCACTAAATCAACAGATGGCAGCAACAACTCCAGAATTACCCACACCATTGGATCAAGCTTTAGTCGCATAAGAGCCAAAGATGCAAACGATGATTTGCGAAACATGTCCTCAAAATAGGTACGAAAGTGAAGCAGATGTGTAATAAATACGACTCATCTAAAAATTAATAATTATTTCGCTTCACTGTGGTTGTCCAATACAGTTAAATAACGGTAACCTTGTTTCTATCTTTGTACATATATTCTCTATATGTTTCTTCCATGTTAATTTTGTATCCAGGGTTATTCCTAAATATTTTGCTTCATGTGTTTGAGTTAATAATTCACTTTCTAATTTCAGAGTAATGCGTAACGGTTTCTTTCTTAATGTAAATAGTTGCTAATTTGTCTTTTGTATATTTATTTTCTTAAATTTTGAGATGCCCAATTTTCTAATTGCAATAGTGAGTGTTGAGCTATAGTAATTAATAATTGGCTTTGATTTTTCGGTTTGGAGGCCCATATTACAATGTCATCAGCAAAGAGTAGGGTTTTTGTTTGTTTTTCTACAGTCGTAGGTAGATATTAATATAGATATTGAAGAGGGTGGTACTGAGTACAGAACCTTGTGGTAAACCTCGATGTGTTTGTTGGTACTTAGAGAGGTGATTATTGTACTTGTAGCGATGAACCGTTGGATAATAAAATTGCTGATCCAGTGTAGCATATTCCCTTGAATGCCTAAAGTCTGCATTTTTTCTAATAATTTATATCTCCAGATAGAGTCATATGCTCCTTGGAAATCAATAAATATTGCTAGAGTGTCTTCTTTTTTGTTGAAATTATCTTTAATATCTTGACTTAGGTGTATAATTTGTTGGTTTGTTGATCTTAGTTCTCTAAATCCCGCTTGATTGGTTGAAAGTAAATTATTGGTTTCTAAATACCAATTTAAACGATTTGAAATCATTTTTTCCATAGTTTTAACAATTATACTAGTTAATGCTATAGGGCGATAATTTGAGAAAGTATCTGCTGGTTGTTTTTTTTTTTTTTTTTTTTTTTTTTTTTTTTTTGCTTTAAAATAGGAATTATAATAGCTTTTTTCCAATCATCAGGAACTTTTGTGTTCCAAGAAAGATTATATAGATGTATATTATCTGCTCCTGGAGATTTGTTTGTTTTTAGGCTATTAATGGCTATGTTTAACTCTTTAATGTTTAAATTCTTATTAAATATAGTATCTTTTGTGTTGTTTGTTGTTTTTATGTAATTTTTAAGTTTCTCTTTTGTTATTTTTTGTTCCTTTTTGTTCTCTGAGGGTAAAGTGTAGATGTTAGCATAGTATTTATTGAATTTGTTCGCTATTTCACCTTCATTTGTAATTTGTTTGTTATTGTGTATAAGTGGAGTTTTTTGTTCTGTTTTATTTTGTATATTATGTATAAACCTATATGCTTTTTTGGCCATCTTTCCTATAATCCATTTTTTTGGAGAAAGTTATTAAAATGTTCTCTTTTATTACTGTTTATTTCTTTTTTTAATTGTGTGCATAGTTTTCTCCAATTCTGTACATTTTTTGGGTCTTTTGTTTTTTTCGCTTTATTTCTAGCTAGATCTTGGTCTATTTTCATTTTTTGTAGTTTTGTTTTCCAGAAGGGTTTGTAGTTTTTAACTATTCCTCGTGGTATATGTTTTTGCTGTTTTTAATATCAATTCGCATATAGATTTGTTAATTTGATCTGATTGAAGTGATTTGTTGAAGGGATTTTCTAATTTAGTTTCTAGTTCTTCTGTGTACTGTTTCCAATTGGCTTTTTTGAAGTTCCACCTGGGTTTTAGATGCATTGGGGGTAGGTTGTTATTTCTCAATTGAATAGTAGCAATGATGATTCTATGTTCTGAACCCGGATCTTCTATAATTTGTTTTATGGTTTTGGAGTATAAGTTAGAAGATAGGAAGAGAAAGTCAGGGTTAGTTCCTGAACCAGAGTAATGGATATATGTTGGAGGATCCTCTTTGTTGTAAATTATTTCTATGGGTGCTGAATTTAATAAGTCTTCTACAAGTTTTCCTGCATTATTTTAATTAGTACAGCCCCATTGTCGTGAATGAGCATTAAAATCTCCTATTATAATTGTATTCGGGTTTATTGTGATATGTTCAAAATTAGGGGAGTTATTGGGTGGATTATACACTGAATATATATTAAAATGAGAGTTATTTATCCATACATTAATTTTAATTATTTCAATTTTATCTACATTGTCCTTTTCTTTGATAATTTGAATGGATGAAGTGATATGTATTCGGATTCCAACTAGAATACCACTGCTTATTTGTCGTCCTTTAGGGAGTATATGAACAGTAAAACCCTTGAAATGGTAATATTTTAATTGTTCCTGTGTAAGATTTGCTTCTTGAATTGTGATTATATCAATTTGATGGTCAGATAATATTTTAATAAGTTCTGTCTTTTTAGTTTGTGACAGTCCTCCAGTGTTCCACTGGAGAATTTTGATTGAGTTTGGTTTAGTATATTTGCATCCTTGGAGAAAGGTCCCTTTCCAGAGATCCGAGTAGGGGACTATTTTACCTCCGGATTTGTATTTCTTTTTCCAAGGCTTCATATTTGTATTGGAGTACAACAAACTATTTGTAACCGTTTAGTAAAAGGCACCACATGTGGTGGTTACTTCACCCGTAGGGAGAAAGTAGGTACAGGAAAGAAGGGGAGTGAACCCTTAGGCCTCGAATACTCTAATACCATCAGGGTCGAAAGAAACAAGAGGTCAGTCAAGTAAGACTGGATAGCAAAGTTGAAAGAGGGAATTGGTATAGGAAGTAGAAGTAATACCAATTCGGTCAAAAAGAAAACCTACTAAGCTGACCAGTGCTTATTAGTAGGTAGCCCTTCCCTTTTGTTCATCATGCATAGGCATGATTACTAACAGCTGCACCACGAGAAGGTGAGGGATCGGACACTAGGCTATTGTCCAGGTCGGTTCCTTTAAGCCTTCAATGGAAGGAATTAAAGGGTCTCCTACCTGTGTAAGACAGTAGCCTTTCCGCAGCCGTATGTTAAAATATTAAGAGAGTTGAACCAAGAATTTCAGAAAAGGTTTCAAGATGTGGTGCAATTAGAGCCAATTTTCCAAATATTTGCTGAGCCTTGCTCTACAGATGTTGATAATGTTCCATCTGAATTGTAACTTGAACTTATCGATTTGCAATGCAATCATCAAATGAAAAATAAATTCCAAAATAGAATTAGTTTGAGTGATTTCTATTCACATTTTCCAAGCAATACATTTCCTCGACTACATAGAAATGTTGCTCGTGTTCTGTGTATGTTCAGATCCACATATATATGCAAACAATTTTTTTCGCTAATGAAATTAAACAAAAACCCTGCAGAAGTCAATTGTCAGATCAGAACTTAAAATGTCAACTTACACTAGCTGCTGCACAAACATTAATACCTAATTTTGAAAAACTTCTGAGTAATATGTAATATGTTGTGCTTATTGCTTTTCTTCGAGCTGTTATTTAATACTGCTGTATTGTAAGTAGAGTGTCGATTATTTTCATTTTGTTTAAACTATCAATTAATTGTTCATTTGTTGTTTTTTTCATTAAAATAAAAAATGCATAATTGAATGATAATGAAAGAAACAATTAAAACAATTTATATAACAATTATATCCTTCATATTGCAATTTGATTATTATTGTTGCACAGTTAATTGTGCATTTAAATTGCAAGATCGGCATTCCACCACTGCTCTGAAGGCTATGGAGTGCACGGTAGACTATTCCGGTGTGCAGCGGGTAAACGACCTACTGTGCACACTGCACTGAGATGGTGGCCACTGCTATAATGCAATAGACTTTAATGCTTTGTCTTAAAGATGATAAAAATGCATAAAACTATGAATTTGTCCACAAAGCCATAAAAAATATCTCTCTTGCTGTAAAGTTATAAATAGGCTTCCACTCCTGTACATTCTACAGGTAAATAGTAAAACTTGGTATGTAATAATTAAGAAAAATTGGTATAAATTCTTTAACATTTATTTTATGAATTTTATTAATGATAAAAGTTCTCAGCAACATAACACACAAACCATTGTTGCTTGCCTCTGTAACATGGAACTATAGGTCGACAACTTAGAAAAGAATGTTTGTAGAGGAACTTATCATAGCTGCTTGACAGACTGCTTCCCCCACTCTTGCCTCTTCTTCCTTTGTTTGCTGTCTGCTGTCTCTCCTTGGGTAGCGGGAAGAAGGGGAAATGTCTCCACTGCTCATGTGCATGTGCCTAGTGGACACTGTCCAGGATTTGATGAAGAAGGAACACAGTGGGGAAAGCGTTCTCCCTACCTTAGTGTGCGCCTGCACAGAGGAACACTCTTTTCAAAGTTTTTGGCCTATAGTATTTCTGCTTCACATTCAAGAGGTCCCTAGTTGAATTCTTGGTGATGGCAAGTCATCTGGATAAGGTTTCTTCAGGGTTTTCCCTTATCCTGAAAAATGAATGCTGTGTAACTCTAAGCTCTTAGACTCATTTGAGCATCATTTCACCCATTTCATTCATCATCCAATGTGACTTATATTGGAGGACATAATTTTTTTTAATAAAACATTGTTATGTAATGAGCAAGGTATTTCAGTTGTTTGGATGTTTATTAGAATCCTGTTTCACAGTACATTACAGTACAAATGTTGGTAATTGACACATTTAGTATGATCATGAAAGCTCAGGTCATTAAGGCAAGGGATTGTGGTCATGAGGTCTGCCATTCAATTCTTGCTATAATTGTCTCACATGACATATTTATATATAACTAGCAAATGCATCTCTTAACTTGGGCGTGAAGCAATTCCTTCCAAAGTTCTTTTCCCAATTACTTTATTATATGTATTATCAGTGTAAATTGCTTGCTTTGTTGTATGCAGCAAGAATCAGGGTTAAACACAATGTAGCAGCTTATGGGTAGAGCAGGGTTGAGCAAATTTATCCTCAGGGTAGAGCAAAGAGTTCCGTCAAAGGGTATGGGTGGATATGTATGGGAGTAAGGATGGTTCTAATGACACTGGAATACACATTTCAGACTGGTTTAATGACTGCTTCTTTTCATACTCACATCAAACTCGAAGTTGCCGACCAAGGGTTACCAATATAGCACTGTTCAGAGTGACCATATGTAGAATGCTTATTACGCGATAACAGTTAATTTGTTATTCACGTAGGAACCGATAGATATCTTCTCTCATCGCTTCTGGTCTGCCTTCATCCAAGACAGAACCAGATAACCCTCTTAATGGGCCTCCAGCCACGGTCTGTGTCCTCACTACAACAGCATGTGTGTGACTTTTACCTCTTGAAGCCTCTTTATTCACACCAAAATTCCTTTTGTGACTATTTTGTCCATTGTGATTATTAGTCTCGGTCATGCCATTATTAAGGGTCCGAACAATGCCTTTCAAACAAAGTCAAGTGTTATTCACTGAGAATCCCTGCTAGGAAAACCCTCTTTCTCCCGTGTCTTTTGTTAAACAACCCAACCCAATGCACCTGCACGTGTTGTAACAAAGATGCAATATTCCTTTGAAATCCATTACAATTCTTTACTCATTGCATCCCTTAATTTCGGTATCAACAATCAAACAATAAAAAGGTAAAATAAAACAAAACGAATCGAAAAGGCATCTTAAAGTACTTGTTGAAGTGGGAACAAAATTATTATATTAAGATTCAGGACAACTGCCTGGCCATTCTAGATTGAAGGTATACAAATTTTGAAGATGCTAATTTTAATCGAAAAAACTATTTGTAGTCGGTTTATTCACCACTTATATTTTTATATTATTGAGGGACTAGTTTTGGAAACCTTCGCTTCCATCGGCCGCGCCGTAGCTCAGTGGTTAGACCGCTTGGCTCTCACCAAGGCGGCCCGTGTTCGATCCCAGGCGACCGCAAAGTGAGATTTGTATTGGACAACATGGCGCTGGAGTGGATTTTCTCTGGGATCTCCGGTTTCCCCTGCCATCTCATTCCACTGGTGCTCCATCTTCATCTCATGTATCATCAGTGTCACTGCCTGCAGTGCCGTATGTAGTAAAAGCGGGCGTTAAACACTACACATTTCATTTATCGCTTCCATCCTCGTCGTCTGCTCTCTTCTCTCTGGCAGTGGAAAGCTATGAACTTCTTTGTCAAATTATCTACTGGTGGGATTTCAAAGTTCATTACTTGGTCCTTATTTTTCCATATAAATATGTTCTCCCATGTTGTCAGTTTATTTTGGTTTATCAGTCCTTTTAGTAGTTTTGGATTTGGATCAATGTCCGGATTTTCGTTCCAAAAATGCAATGCTACTGCTGACTTATCTTCTTGTTTCATTTTGATGTTTCTAAAGTGCTCTTTAACTCTAGTTTTTAGATTTCCTTTAGTTTGACCTATGTAGATTTTTCACAATTCTTACAACTTATTTGGTATATTCCGGATCTGTTAATTGATGGGATTTCATCTTTTGTTTTTGGATTTAGCAATTTTAAAACTGAGTATCTATTAGTAGGTGTCAAGATGATATTTTGTTCCTTAAAGATCTTTTTGAATTTATTGAATGTTGGGTGGTATGTGAATGCACTGAATGTGATGTTGCTTTCTTTTTCTGTAGTGAATGTGGTTGCTTCCTAATGGTTTTCTTTAGTTTAGCCTTTTTAGTTTTCTTAAACACCAGACTTTTGTTGTATCTATTTTCTTCTTCTATGTGTAGTATGGCTTCTTGTGCTTTGAAAATAAACTGACTACAAATAGCTTTTTCAATTAATTTTGATGTCACTGTTATTAAATTCCTCTAAACACACATGCTAGTTTGGTAGCCCGTTATAGATCTTAATGTTTACTCAAAATAAAAATGAGTAGAAGATTTTATATTACATGCTTACCTATACATTGATGATAACTGAAAAATATATATATATATATATATTTGTAGTTGGATTTTAACACTTTGTCACTTGCATTTTTATATTATTGAAGTACTAGCTGTTGTGTCCATTTTCAACCTCGAAGTTCCAACAAAGTGTTAAAAACCGACTACAAATAGTTTTTCAATTAATTTTGACGTCACTGTTACCAATTTCCTCTAATCACGCATAAATGTATGACAACTGTTGATCTAGATATTCACATTTTCTTTCATCATAGCAGAGAGTTAACATAAGTAACTGCTTCTACATTATGACAGTGTGTACAACAATCTGCTGTCCAGTCTGACAAGGGACTATACATTCAAGTCCTCATCTCAGTTTACATCTTTATCTATACCACTCATTGAACCCTTTCCATTGCTTAAATAAACTAAGGCTAATGCATAGATTTCAACCAAATTAAGTTGGTCCATACACTTTATCAGATTTTTATAAATGTTTTATTTCATGCATGTGCTTTAGCAGCACTTAAAAAGATATTCTGCAGGAAATAATGTAAAATGGTTAAATTTCGTGAGACATCAATTTAGCAAATTGCCGTTCAATTCAGAGATTGTAAAGTTTTAACTTGTCCCACTTCCTATGTGTATGTAAAGGATAAGTAAATTAATAAAAAGTATTTCCTTCTTTAACAGTTACTTTCTTTTGTTTTAGGTTGTCAGTTTTACCCTGCTGGAGAATATCTTCGGTTTGTTCGTGTGCCTGAGAATATCCCAGTAGGTGGTGAAGTTTTACAAGTGGAGGTACATCCTCGTCATAACCTTACAATACAGCCTGTTGATAGGGTGAGTAATAAAGGAGCACTGTTAATAGGCTTTACTTCACATTCATTGCATTTTTGCGGGCTAAATCGTTAAGTTTCACCCACCATTACCACACAGTCATTTAATAAAGTTGAAATGTTCACCTGAATGGGTATTAGTTTTTACTGCTGTAATATTGGATAAAGATTTTGTCTTCTTCTGGCACACTGTGATGTGATAGATCGTCCATATAGCTCACACACGGATCTTTCGATCGGCGAATGGAATAGCTTGTTCTCACAAATCTTGTGATAGAATCCAAGTATGTCCAATCTCGTAATTGTATGTCTTTGCTCCTTGTTCATTTTGGTCCAGTTGCAGTCGATCATCGCTGATGTTCCGTAGAAGTTGATGTCTCTCTGCTCTCTTCATCCTCCTATGTTCCAGTATGTTTGATGCCTCAATAGAAGGCAGTCATAGTCGTCAATCCTCCATGTAAAATGTTTCCTTGGCAAGTTTTTAAGCAAGTCTAGATGGTGCATATTTTCCCACCCTGAGGACACATTTCAGGAATCGTGCTTTCACCTTTTCTATGTGTTCTAAGTCAGTGATGGTCAGTTTTCCCATATTAGTTCTAGTCCATAAGTAACTATGGTGCATATCATCATGTCAAAAAGTCTCATGGCTGTCTTCATGGTCATTTGAGGTTAAGTGAGATGTGTATGCTTCAATATTATTCACTACTTCACTGATTTGGGCACCTGGTTTCACTAACCCTTCAACTAGTAACTCTGGTTGTTTTACCGTTAAAAGACTACTAATGGGTTACCATGACTATCAGCGAACACATTAACTTGAGCATTAATCTTCTCATTGGCGTCCTTGTCTGCATGTCCTATTGAAATTGAAATTTCACTTTGCATTGTTCCTGATACTATCAGATCTTCATTTCCATGATGAGACAAGCACAAGAATCTGTTGTTAAGTATTATGCTGTTATATCTGTGCTCCATTGAGTCTGCCTTTGCCCATCTACAGTTTGGCTCAGAGAGGTGGCAGCTCTCAAAATATGCACAGGGTACTGGGGAATTCATTTTGTGTTGTTAGGGGAGAAAATGTCTGTTCTGATTGCAAGGCACACATGGTAACTTATTGAGAGGTTGATAATAACATAAACATTTAAGTTCTTTAGGCTTGTCCCCATTTTATAAAGTTAAAGGGGATGAAGATTTCATAATGTAAGTGTTATTAATTGTGTGTGTGTGTGTGTGTGTGTGTGTGTGTGTGTGTGTGTGTGTGTGTGTGCGTGCGCGTGCGTGCGTGTGCGTGCGTGCGTGCATGTGTAAAAACATTGAATTCTCTATTTTCATATTTTATTCATAAACATCTGAAAATGTCATTAATGGTGAGCAAACTGAAAGGAAAGATGTTACATTCACATATTTGTAAAGTGGTGAGTAATGTTTTTCCATGGTAGAGTATGCACAGAGGGATGCAGTCTATAATAAAAACCTGGGAAAAGTGTAGCTGAGGCTACATGTGTGTCAGAAAGAAGCGTTAGACGAACAATTAAGGAGACTAAGGATATACATTCCGGTTCTACTTCTTTTTCCACGTCCCACAAGAAAAGCTGCAGAAGATTGCTTTGGATAGTTTCAAAGTCACAATAGTTCACCAAACGGTCAACAAATTATACAATCAGAAAAAGACCTACTTTAAGAAAGGTGTATGCCAAGTTAAAATATCCTTGAGAGATGTAACGTCTTAGGCAATACCTTCCAACAGAACCGTTCCATGCCATTAACTTCTCTACTGTTTTCAATCCTGATATTTACAACTTAATTATTCCTTTAAAAGCCATACATACCACTTACAAAACAGATAGTCTTCTCTACCAATAAAATCATAATATTTTTACATCTACCTCCTTATCATTCTGAATTTATTTCGGCCATGGAAGTAAACTGGGTGTCTGGCAGAAATGTTACATTTTTAATTGAAGATGCAATTCAGCTAGCTGATGAAAAATTTGCCAGCATTCAGCACTGGATTGGTAAGAATGATGCAGGCAGGTGAAAAAAATTGAAGCAGAATATATGCAGAAAGAAGGATTATTGGATGCAGGACAGGAAATAGTAATTCACTTGGAACAGGGCGGCAATGATTCTTTTTACAAGAGAGAGGATGAAGCCCAGTTTGAAACAGAGAAAACAATAAGGGATGAAGCGGCACTTAAGATGTTTAAAATTCATAGTGGACTGTAATAGCACATAATGCATGAAACCAGCCTCAAGGCAAGGGTGCAAGGATTTCTCAGCTTGCATTGAGATAAGAGAGTTAACATTTTCCCCCACCACACTATTCCCTACTCCTTCACTGCGCATTGGACTGCCACCTCATGCGAATCAAATTGTACGAGATTTTTGCCAGCAGCCAGTTTCATTGTTCCTCTCCGAGTTAATTTTCTCTATCATTTCTTTCATTTTCTTGTTTTGTTCATATAGGCATTTGATTTTTCCCCTGGCTTCCTTTAGTTCTTTAGTAACTATCTCAATTATGAGCTGAAGTGATATAATCTTTTATTTTTCATCCAGTGTATTCATTTATCCACTTGCTGATTTGTGTGACGATGTTATTATCTTGTTCTCACTGCCAATCACACTCCCTTTATTTCTATTGGTGTCATTTTCACTGTAATAGCTATTTATATTAGATTTCATTTCCTTTGCTACTGTTTTAACACTAGTTTATGCATCATTATGGAACTTGGTTCTGTACTTTGACTGACCTCCCACCATCTTGCAAATTCATGTCCCTCTAACAGTCTTCCAACTAATGAAAATTATATTTAGCCTCTTATATATGTTTTGCAGTTAAATACTTATTAGAATAGTCACTAACTTTTTAGGTAATCGTAGTGTATGATATTTTAAATATTTGTTTCCTCTCTTTAATCCCATGGATGTTTTATAATGTAAGGGCTACATTATCGTTGTGTAATCAAAAAGAAAGGTCAACATGCAATAGTTGATTTGAAATATGTAACGTAAAGTAATTTATATTGCATCCAGTATGTCAACTTTACATCAATTTTGGACATGCCAGCCTTATTACTTTACTATTAACAGTTATTTATAGATTTATACAGTTGTTATACTTTTATAACTCATTTAGGTTATTCAGACTTATTTATTAAATATTCCTTTAATTTATATTTAAATTGTAGTTTTGAAGTAGCAACAGTTTTTACCTATAATTGTGATGGTACCTTATGAACAGCTTTGTTCCCCTTATGATAAAAACTTTTCTGTTTTTATTATAGTTTTCCATTAATAAGGGCAATCATTGTTAACTGATTGTTTTAACACACACACACACACACACACACACCCACACGCACGCACGCACGCACGTACGCACGCACGCACGCACACACACACACACACACACACACACACGCACGCACGCACGCACGCACGCACGCACACACACACACACACACACACACACACACAAACAAACTGTATGTAACTGTACTGATGCAGGATGATGGCCTCGAAGAACCTGGGCAGCAGCCTGATGGGATTCTTCATGGCTCTGAGTATACACTCTGTTGTTCTGCCTGTTGAATTTCTCCTCAATTGAGACAATTTTTTTGTCTGAAAAAAGATTCTGCAATGTAGGTTTTTGGCATGCCGTCTAAGGAGGTTATGTAATCTTTCGGGTCTAATCTTCTTCAGATGGGTGTTGAGCAGATGTCCTGTGCATCGGCAGTAAGTCCAAAGTCCTATTTCTTGATTTATTAGCCTAGAGACACTTATTCTTGACATTTAATCCTGATAGGATTTCTTCTGATACATTCCCAAACTTTCTTGACCTCATCTAGGATTTGAACTGAGCGCAGCTGGCCAGATCTCTCTTTGTCATCAACACTAGAAAGATACGTGAATCTTTTAATGGTCTGGTAAACAAATCTAAGTGAGATTCCAAGTAGTTTTAGCAAATTGAAAATTGTCCTTAGGATCCTTCTTGCATTTGTATAATGCTATGACAGCTACACAAGTCTTTTTCACTGACCATTCCATGATGAGATAAGGAGCAATACTGAAAGCAGAATTGGTAAACATTTCAAGGAACGATGCTGATACAAGATCAAATTTCCCAATCTGCTGTACTGTTGAACTTATGCTAGGTACAACAACATTTGACCTGAAACATTAACTTGTTCATGTCAAGATGTTAAATAATTTTTTATAAGAAATGAAATGGGGAAGTTAACACTTGAAAGCAAATGTATTGCATCGCAGAAAGGGTTGTTTGCGCTCCATGCAACAAAACGTAACCTCTCTTTGAGATCAAAGGACTGCACTTTTATAGTAATGAGGATTTTTTTTTTTCAAATGAATTTAGGTTTCAGTTTACTGAATGTCCTGGTATCATATGCAATGCAAGAAATAGCAGCCAAACTGAAAGGAGCCAAATATGTTTCAGTTAGGTGGACACAACAAACCACAGGGATCTGAAATTGGTATGTCCATATTAGCTATTTCATCCAAACAGCTGAAATTTATTGAATTCCAGAACATAACAGTAGAAACAACAGAACAATTTGTAAATCATACCACATATTTTATGAAAGCACAAGTTGATGGAGGAAATTATCGGGTAATGGGTAATGGGTAAACAAAGGAGGGAGAACTTCTTTCACTGCCTCTCCTACACAAATAACACCATCCTGAGGAAGGGATGAAATGAAGGAGCTGCAGGAGTACAGGACAGATGCACAGAAGTCCCTAACAAGTGCTGAGTATTTGTTATTCTGGCCCAAGGACCTGCTATGTAACCACCAATACTCTTGGTGTCAACTGTCATCCCTTATATGAGGAAAGTGACAAACAGCACTGTCCAGTGCCAAGAACACAATTTACAATGGACAATTATCTGTGCCATCTGTCTGGCACTGTCACACAGCATGAGCCTGAAAGCATATCTAAAAGATGATGAGGAAATGGAATGAAGGGAAATGATGGAAAGGAAATAGTGATATGCACCCCAAGCACATTTGCCTAAGCGACAAGCAGAAATCACAAAACACCCAAGAGAGTGCGCAGCTGACAGTGATTAAACTTGCAATTTCCCAAGTGTGAGTCACATATGTTATCATGCTGCCACCTCAAATTATTGGGTAAATATTCACAAGGACTGTGGCTCACTTGGGTTGATTTTGTGCTCAATCATATGGCAAACAAGTTAAGCTTTGTATCAATTTTCTCTCTATTCATCATGTGTTGCTATAAGTAGTCTGTGTTTCAACTGCTGTCATATGACAACAAAGCTGTCAAAAATGTCCTTATAAATTTTTGTCAAGAGTAGAGAGAGCTACACTTAGAATAGTGAACTATAAAATCCAGATTTTATATTTTTGGGCTCGTGGAGCAGTATTACAAATATTTAACTGATTGAGGTGATTATATGGTTAAATAATGTGACCTTCAACTTTGTGACAATTGCTTTTTTAAAAAAACATTATTTCTTAGTATATTAAAACCAAACACTTGTTACTTCATGGATGACTCTTGTAGTAATGCTTAATTGTATCATACCAGCATGTTGTCATTGTAGCTCAGAGTAACAGTATGGAAAGCCAAAGATTTGCGATTCAAATCCTGACTATCATATTGTATTTTTCAATCTTGTTATATCTTTTCACAGTAAAAATTATTAAAATCGTTTTCATTGGCAGTTTGACTTTGATAGTAATATTTTTCTCTCTGCTTTAAAACAAAGTGATATTTTATAATATTGTTTTCAGGTTGAAGATACCAATTACTTTTCTTACAAAGAAATAAACAACCAGTTTGTGTCAGTTGTACTAGTACAGTCGCTAGAGGACTTAGTCGATAGTGAACTCCCACAGAACGTTCTAAAATTCAGACTGGTTTGTGACTACAATGATGGAGAAGATACGGTAAGTTGAAAACTTGGGTGTAGGGTTGTATTTACATAATAGTGTAATTGATGGTATCAAAGCAGTTCTAAAGTCTTGAAGATACATATTTGTCAAGGTTGACTCACTTGCCTAATTTTAGTAACATATTTGTCACTTTCTCAACACTTTTAATTTTTGCATTTAAATAATCTTTTTGTTCATTTTTTATAGTTTATGCCTAATGTGCCTTTACCAGAAGGTCTGTGCTTAATACTTATAAGGATAAAAATCTGCAATCTAAAAATGTATAGAGATTTCATCTTATTTTTAGAAAATTAATGGTAATATTGCTTTTGAGTCAATTAATGGCCATAAACATCTATTGTGGTCATTAATTTACTCAAAGACGGTGTACTAATTTCTGTTGTTTGAGTGCACTAAAATATGTTCATTCATATTTCAAAATTACAGAAGTATGTGGCTGTAGTTATTTATTTTAGCAATGATAGAAAATTCTTAAAGTTTTTAATGTGGTATAAATTACATAAAGGAAACAAAAATTTATCAACATGGTTGATATAGAACTGATGTAAGCAATATGCAATCTGTAGGTTTAGTGAATTAGATTAATAAATTATTGAGTTAATTGATGGAAATTATTCGTTCCTCCATACTAGCCATGTATACACTAAGAGCAACTGGACGGAAACCGGGAGATCCGTGGTTCAATCCTGGCCATGGCATTGAATTTTTCAGGTTGACTCTGTCTATCTAAAACCTTAGCCTATACACGGCTAGTATGGAGAAACAATTAATTTTCATCAATTAACTTAATAATAATGGTTTAACAATGAAGCCTGGGAATCAAATATGTACAATAGTAAGTTGCTGCAAACTGTGTGTATCTCAAATACGAGGACCCCTAGCAGTTTACCAGGAAAACACACAAGCCAATTGCAGAATTTAATGGCATGACAGCATGTTGGCCATGATAGCTCAAAGGTTAAGAGCAGCTGGATGGAAACCGGGATATTCGTGGTTCAAATCCTGGCCATGGCATTGAATTTTTCTGGTTCACTCTATCTAACCAAAAAATTATTGAGTACTAAGGATTTAAAATTTTGGCCACCCCTCAACTGGGACCTGGTTGTTGTGCTGTTAGGGCAGACCTTCAGTATACATGCTTGCTCCATTCTGTTATTAATTTTGACTCCCTTCACTTCTGCTTTATTTGCTCAAATTTTGTCTTTCTCTGTCTTTTATTTACCTGATTTAACTTCTTACTATGATTACTTTACTCGGCTCGGTCTTCTCATATTCATGTAAATTTGAAACTTCCTCAATGCTTTATTCCTGCTATGTTGAATTCCTCTAAATATAAAGGAAGGTTATCCATTCTTTTGCTTAAATGTACTTCTTGAATGTAAGTTAATACATTTTCACCCAGTTCTGAGCTTTGTTTAAAGTCTCAAGTGAAATTAGTGAAATTAGTTTAAAACTGATCATAAAATTTGTACCAAACAGAATAAATGAATGAATAAAGAGGACTTCAGAGGCTATTTGCAGATAATTCAAGGTATACATGACAATATCTTAAAAGACATGGTATTTTAATTACATTTTTTAAGAGACATGTTAGGGAAAATCAAAATGTTTGACAATTTTTTCATGCAAGAGGCAGATTGCAGATTGGATGGTTTTCTTGAAAGCAAGCTAATATTGCACTGTGATCCAGTTCTGTACTGTTGTGAAGTTTCAGATCATTAGTGCTAGGAAGTTAGTTTAAATTCATTTCAGAAATTTGTACTGAACAGAATGAATGAAGAACTTCAGGGACTATTTAAGTCTATAGCTAATCAAGAAGTTAATTTAAATTTGACTGCAAGCTTTGTACCCAATAAGCAAATAGACAAAAAGAAAGAAAGTTAATAAAAAGATTTTAATAAAAGCTGCATGTTACAGTGTGAACATTTATAATGAATGGGGAGTTTTTCTGAGAGTAGGAAAATGCTACATAGGTCAAACAAAAAGAAATTTAAAAACCAGAGTCAAAGAACACTTTAGAAACATCAGATTGAAACAAGAAGACAAGTCAGCAGTAGCATTTCATTTTTGGAATGAAAACCATGACATTGATCCAAATCCAAAATTATTAAAAGGAGTGATAAACCAAAATAGATTGACAACATGGGAGAACATATTCATCTGGAAAAATAAGGATCGCGTAATGAACTTTGAAATCCCGCCAGTAGATAATTTGACAAAAAAGTTCATAGTTCCACCACCAGAGAGAGCAGACAACAACAGATGCCAGTTGGAAAGAGATTGAAAATGGAGGCCAGGGCCTTTGAAACTAGTCTCTCATAAATATATGAAAAAGTAAGTGACGAGTGTCAATAAACCAACCACAAATAATTTTTATATTAATTTTGACGTCACTGTTACTAAATTCCTCCAAACACACATCAAGTTTGACATAGTTTTTTGGATAAAGCATCAAAGTGAGTTCCCCAATCTAGATTACTATCTACCCAAACTCCAAGAAATTTAATTTTATCTGTAGTAGTTACTGATTCATTCTCTAAGCATATATTAGGGAAACTTACATTTTTGTTGACTTTATGATGGAAACCTACAGCGATACTTTTGCTCTTAATAATAAGTTTATTGTCTTTAAACCAATTTAAAACATAGTCTGTTACCCCATCAACGTTTGCTTTGAGTTCTTGTTTGTTTTTCCCAGAACTGAGAACACTGGTATCATCAGCAAACAGAGTAAATTTAGTATTAATGCATTGGTTGTTTTTGGCCAGGTCATTAATATACAATAGGAACAATAAGGGACCCAATACCGAGCCCTGCGGAACTCCATATTTAATGTCTTTTACACTAGAGCGAGCAGCTTTAATCTCCTTCGAACCATTTACTACATATTCAATTTCCGTTAACTGCTTTCTATTTATTAGATACGATTTAAATCATTCAAATGGAACTCCTCTGATACCATAATTATACAACTTGTGTAATAATATATCATGGTCGACTAGATCAAAAGCCTTTGACTGATCAAGAAATAGTCCCATGCATTGATTCCCGCTGTCTAGATTTTTTAGTATATCTTCAATAACGTTCCATAGTGCTGAGCTTATTGATTTCCCTTGCTGGAACCTGTACTGCACTTTCAATATAATATCACATTTATTTAGAAATGCTAAGACTCTATTGTACACCACCTTTTCAATTACTTTAGAAAAAACTGATGAAATAGATATTGGCCTATAATTTTCACAATCAGATTTAGAACACTTTTTAAACAGTGGTTTAATTTTTGAGACCTTTAGATTCTCAGGGAAGTGACCTTCACAGAGTGATATATTTATAATATGACATAATGGTTTAACCAGATGCACAGCACAGTTTTTTAGAAGCATATTAGAAAACTCATCCAGGCCAACAGAGTAGCTCTGCTTCTGTTGTTGGTAAAAAATAGAAAGATTCCCGAATTTGGTTATTTTGGGTAATTATGCACGAATTGATAGCTACGTTTTCCCTCTTTCTGATGAGTTCTGCAACGGTCGAAAAATATTGGTTAAATTCATGAGCTACCATTAATGGATTAGATACTTGCCTACCATTTATATTCACACTAAAATCAATATTTTTCCTTTTATTTCCCTCAATCTCATGTTTTATAACATTCCATATAGTTTTTCATTTGTTTAAAGAGCTATTTACCAGAGTACCATTGTAGAGTTTTTTAGCCATCCTGACTACTCTGTTGTATATTTTTTTTATACTTTATGTAATATTGTTTAAAATCATCGGAAGCAAGATTATGTTTAATTAGTCTACTTAGGAAACGGAGTTTTTCGCTTGATATCCGAATACCCTTAGTAACCCACTTAGCTTTATTATGTTTTTTTTTCTTTCAAAGTTGTGATAGGCATGGCTATGTTCAAGTTGAGATTAAGAATTTTATCAAATTCGATGTAACATCTATCCAGATCATTTTTGCTGCAATACACATCCATCCAGTTTTCTTTGGAGAGTAAGTAGTTAAAGTAGCCATGATTGAAATAGTCACTAAAGATATCTCTAATCACAAGCTATGAAATTGAAACTGCAGGATATTCTAGTAAATGTGCATCCTAACTACTCAGGTTCATTGAGTATTGATTTTTCTAGTAAAAGCTTCACTTTTTATACAGAACTCATAAATGGCAATTGCCTTTAAAAACTAGAAATACTCCAAAGAATATTTTGAAATTTACACAAAATAAAGAACTACAAATAACTATTATGTATGCTGTTGAGAAAGGAATGATACTTGGGAAGACAGTTTCACTAGAGAAATTGGAAATTGTAATGGTTCTGCATTTAAAAAATCTTTAATGAGTTTTGACTTTGATAACTTGCTTTATATTGATTAATTGAAAGTAGGTGGAAAAAAGACCATTTGTCACTTTCAAACAAATGACATCCCAATGAACAAAATGAAATATTTACATTGCTATTGATATGCACTTCCGTTCTCATACCTGGTACACCAATTGTTAAGCAAAACATTGCATGCCATTTTGCTCCCCATTCTAGATTCCATTCCATATTTAATGAACCATTCTGAAGTAATAATGAATAGAATTTACCTACTTATAATTTAAAGGTTTGTTACAAATTAATTAAACTTGCCACTATGCATGTTTGGAAGCATTAAGTAACAGTGACACCCAAAGTAATTGAAAAAGCTATTTATAGTTTAGTTTTTAACACTCCATCACTTACATTTTTATTTTTTGAGATACTAGTTTCGGAAGCTGTTGCTTCCATTTTCAACCTCAAAGTTCCAACTATTCGTCTGCAGTTGTTGTTTTCTGCTGCCTACTCTCTGGTGGTGGAACTAAGAACTTCTTTATCAAATTATCGACTGGTAGGATTTCAAAGTTCATTACTCATATGTGTTTGGAGGAATTTAGTAACAGTGATGTCAAAATTAATCTCAAAAACTATTTGTACTTGAATATATCGAGATTTAACTGTATTGGAACACCACAGTGAAGCGAAATAATTATTAATTTTTTAATTTGCGAAACATGTCCTCAAAATAGGTACGAAAGTGAAGCAGATGTGTAATAAATACGACTCATCTAAAAATTAATAAATACTTGTAGTTGGTTTATTGATATATGTGTTTGGAGGAATTTAGTAACAGTGACTTCAAAATTAATCTCAGAAACTATTTGTAGTTAGTTTATTAATACTCGTCACTTACAACCAACTACGAATAGTTTCTGAGATTGGTTTATTGATACTCGTCACTTACTTGTTTATATTAATGTTATATTATATTAATTATATAATGTTATATTATATTAATAATCAATTATAACTTGTTTATATAAACAAGTAAGTGACAAGTATCAATAAACCAACTACAAATAGTTTTTGAGATTCATTAATCATACTTTATTTTTGCATATTATGATGTTCTCCCAGGTCAATTTGCTTTGATATATTTTAATTATTTTTAATTTGGGTTCAGGTATTTTTTTTTTGTTTTGTTTTTGTTTTTTGTTCCAGAAGTGAAATGCTATTGCTGACTTATCTTCCTGTTTCAATTTGATGTTTCTAAAATGCTCTTTGACTCTGGTTTTTAGGTTTCTTTTAGTTTGCCCTATGCATCATTTGTCACAATCTGTACAACTTATTTGGTATATTCCAGATATTTATGAATTAAACAATTTTAATATTGAGTAGGTATCTATTTGTAGGTGCCAATAGTAGATCTTTTTGAATTTATTAATAAGCTGTTGTTTTCTTTTTCTTTAGAAAATGTGGTGGTTGCTTCCTTAATTTTATTTCTTTGAGCTTAGCTTTTTCGATTTTCTAATTTTCTTAAACACCAGACTTCTGTTGTATCCATTTTTTTTCTGCTATTTGAGGTATAGCTTTTTGTTCCTTGTAGTACTCTGCTTTATCCATGGGTATGCTGAGTAGTCTGTGTATATGTTTATTATTTATTGTTTAATCAGGTTATGGCTATCATATTTTATGTAATTTTTTGACTGTGTTGGCTTCCAGTAAATTCCAAATTTTATTTTTGTGACATTCCTGATGATATTTAGGTCCAAGAAAGAGAGTTGTCAATTGACTTCCTTTTCTTGCGAATTTCATAGCTTTTACCTGCAAATTGAGTAGTTTTAAGCATCATATAAGTGTCTATTTAGAACTATTGCAAAACTGATGATATAAAGAAGTTCATAGTTAAAACCACCAGAGAGAAGACAGCAGACAACAACAGATGATAGTCAGACCTTCAAGGTTTAAAATGGAAGCAACAGCTTTCAAAACTGGTCTCTCAAAAAATAAAAATGTAAGTGAGGGAGTGTTAAAAACCAATTACAAATATTTTTTGAATTAAACTTGCAATTATTGGATAATGCCAATTGACACATTTAGCCAATAAGTTCAACTAGTGAGTGAAATAATAAGTGTCAGTATATGACTAAGAAATTATTTTGTAATTACATATTATTGTGCTCATTTGCATTAAAAGAAATCAAAATCAATTTCTTTCTTCATTTGATTTTTTGTTTGTTTTCAGATTTCTTCATACCTGTCTGTGACAGTTTATGTTGAAGATGTTAATGATCATGCTCCCATATTTATAAATGCCCCATACCATGTTATTGTAGATGAACTAACTCCTACAGGTAAGTAAAAAATAAATAAATCAATCAAATACACGTGATTGTCAAGCATTACCTAGATCTACATGTATTGGGAAAACCTGTCCATTTGTGTTGCACCTCCAAATGTTTCATAATTGAGCTCCAAGCATCATTGTTTGTCACCATGCAAAATGCTTTCCATTGTATTACACAGTTTTGCATGGAACGGCTGACTGAAGATTGTTTATGATCTCATGCACTGCAGAATTGTTCTCAAAATTTACCAAAGTCACCATAAAGAACTACCAATATTCAATAGTGTAGGAATCCAAAGAAGAACTGTCTCTCTCAGTTTTTCAATCTGGACAATCAAGTGCCTTGTTGTTAATTTTTAATAGCAATAAATACAGAAAAAGGGACCTTTATCTATTGAAGGCAAAAATAAAAACTGTATTTATGTTCAAGAAGTTTGGTCATATATGCAAAGTAATTCAATCTAAATTGAATCAAAGTATATCCAAGTAGCATTTTATGTCTTTTTAAATACTTATCAGAAAGGAAAGTCCAAATTGAGTTTTATTGGGTTGTAAGCTACCACTTTATACTTTGATCTATTGAGAAATGAAATAATGAATCACAGTATCTAAAAGAATTTTAACAAAATATGTAAATGCTAGTGTTTTACTACTCTAGTGGAACCAATGAGGTCATTAAGGCACAGTCTAGTGAACAAGAAATCTGCATTTCAAATCCTGCTACAAATGACCTTCCTGACCAGATGACTCTTATGACCCTTAAACTTAGGCCTAGAAAGTTTCCTTCTCAAATTTTATTTCTCAAATATAGTTTCATTTCTGTCATCTTTGGTATTGTATGTAATAAGAGCAGACATAAAACACTAAAAGTTTCCAGTAGTGCATTACAGAACTGTATAATCAAGCGTAATAGAAGCATCACTCTGAAAGTTTTGAGAATGATCAACATTAAGTGGTGGTAAGCCAGAGCAGTTTTTCCTAACTGTAGACTGAAGTATGTGTAGTAACATCTGCAACAATATACAGTGCAATAAAATCGACCAAAGAGTGCTTAATATAATTTTGAGTCGAACTAGTACTCAATGCTTCACTTATTGCTAGTATTTACCTAGAACGCGTTTCCTTAGGATTTTCCTAACAACATCAGCTATTTCATTTGTTGTGAATAGTGAAGTAAAAGGAGCGGATGTGAATATGAGATAAATTGCCATGATAAATGAGACCATTAGTTGGGCATGTGAAGCACTAGGTGCTATCTTCATGGATGTAAACAAACACCTGGATTTTAGTTATCTGGATAGAGATGGTTTACACCTAATTAGAAAAGAATCTTTTCTTCACAGTAAGATGATTAACAAAACTGTAAGTATCTGTTTAGTTCAGGGGAAATTAAATGGGGCGAAACAGAGGATTTGATCACTTTGGATTCCAGCATAATCACTATACAATCAAGAAAGAGTGATATTCCATTAGAAATTTTCTATATAAATGTATAGAGCCTAGGTAATACGGTCTTAGCATTTAAAGCATCAGCTGATTTATTTTTTAAGAATGTACAAGTAATTTGTTTTTGTGAACATTGGTTAAGTGAACAAGAACTGAATACTGTAAAAATAGAAGGTTTAAACCTAATTGTCAGCTGTTGTAGGAAACGTCTACATGGGGGATCTTGTATCTTTGTAAACAAATCCTCAAAAACAAAACAAATTCACAGGTTTAGTTATCTAAATAAGGAATTAGATTTTGAGGCTAGTATAATTGAATAAACCATATAAGTATTTATTAGTTTTTGTATATTGATCAACAATGAGAGATGTTAATTACTTTGTGCAGAGTTCAGAAACAATAGTAGAGGAAATTGAACCAGGCCAAAAAAAAAGTTAAAATAGTTACTTTGATTTTAGTAAGAAATTAGATACCAGTGTATCAGACTTGTTGAAGTTGTGCACTTTGCAGACTATTTTGAGTAAACCAACCAGACTAACAATGCATTCAGGAACAATTCTTGATCAAGTGTTAATACAAAAAGTTTTATATAATTCTGTGGTAAAGATTATTGATAATGAGTTTTCAGTTCATTACACAATAGCAGCTACATTAGATGATTATGCCCGCCTTAGTAGCGTAGTCTGCTTCTCGTTCAAGAGGTCCCGGGTTTGACTATCAGTTAGGGTGAGTTATCTGGGTAAGGTTTTTCTGGGGTTTTCCCTTATCCTGAAAGACGAATGTGGGTAACTCTAAACTCTATGGACTCTGTACTCATTTGAGCAATATTTCACCCATTTCATTCATCATCTGATATGACTTAAAGTTGGGTGTAAATTAAAAAAAATAGAATCTGCACTGAGGCAATGTAGTAGAAATAGAAATAATTATAGCTTAGCAGATCTAAGGGCGAGATTTGAAACTGGAGATTGGAACTCACTTTATGAGATGAATGAGTTCAATGGAATATGTGAATCTTTCTTAACTAGATTGAAGTATCACGTGGATATTGTGATGCCTATGAAGTTACAGAAGTTAGGAATGCACAAAAAGAAATGGGTAACAAAAGGTATTAAAAATCTGGAGTAAGATTAAGATTATTGAATTCATTGAGAAAAAGTGGATGTAATCAAAATTTAGAACAATATTATAACAAGTGTAACTGGATATATAATAAGGTGATAAGGCAGGCTAAAGAGCAATACAGAATTCATCAATAATACTGAAAATAAACTAAAGTTATGCGGAATATAACTAAAAGGTATTTGTATCAAAGAATATACCCAGGAACATTTCTATCAGGTTAAAAAATGTTTCAGTGCCTGACCCTCAAGTTACTGCTAGTGTATTTCAAAAATATAGTAGTGAAATGGTTAAACAGCTAGTTCGGAAAGAATATAATAGAAGCAGGGAACTAACAAGCACAATAGGAAAATCCATATTTTTAACACCAGTGTCAGAAATGGAATAAAATCCATTTTGAGGTCACTAAAAATACAAAGCAGCAGTTGGTCATGATCAGATAATAACATTATTTAAACATTATAATATTGTTCTATGTGAACCACATTGATATTTAATTTAAAAAATCATTAAATTGGAACAGTTTCCTCATATATTAAAAAGTTCAGATGTAAAGCCATTTTTCCAAATGAGTGATAGAGAAAAAGTAGAAAATTATAGGCCAGTATCAGTTCTACCAGCTGTGTCCAAAATTGTAGAAAAAGCAATGCTAAAAAGAACATTTTTCGGGAAACATAATATAATTCATCCTGCACAGAGTGGATTCCGCAAAGGATAATCCACCATAGCAGTTTTGGACTTCAGATTCTGAAGGCCATTGATAATGATAGTGACTGCACCAGCTGTGTCCAAAATTATAGGAAAAGCAATGCTAACAAGAACATTTTTTGGGAAACACAATATAATTCATTCCACAAAGGATAATCCACCATATCAGCAGTTTTGGAGTTCAGATTTTGAAGACCATTGATAATTATAGTGACTGCACAGGTATATTACTGGATTTAATCAAAGCATTTGATATGATACAACACAAAATTCTACAGCAGAAGTTGGACTCGTATGGGATAAGATATATCACATGGAAATGGTTCCAATCTTACCTAAATAATTGCAAACAAATGTTGAAATCACAAAAATTAATAAACAAAACATCTTAACTAATCATCACTTTAATACACAAGTAATTAATTATGGAGTTCCTCAGGGTTCCGTACTAGGACCTGCTCTATTTTCTACGTAAACAATAAATGAAATTTGTAACATGATTGAACATCTCCAAAATTTAAACAAACATAGTTTTCCAATGGACTCCATTACACTGTGGAATTTCTGGGAATGAGCAAGCAGATATGCTGGCCAAGAAGAGTTCAAAATTGCTCGAACAATGAAACAAAATATCTGCTATGAAACAGTTAAAAGATTAATTTAAAATATTTTCACAACCATTTATGATAAATACCTTAGTTCCTCTGAGAAACTTGACTTCTACACAGTGCTTTTTATGTGATAAAGATGACTTAATAAACAATGATCACATAACTGTATGTGAAATTCTCATAAATCAAGATCTAGTCTCTAAATACTGGGAAGATAGAAAAAGAATGCTTTTATTATCAAATTCTGTGCATTAGACATACACACACAATTTTGAATTACCTGAAACTACATTAGCTGCTTATGAATAATATATTTGCACTCCATCTAAAGAAGAATGGCATCCAACATTTGAAAAATGTTTTGAATGGGTGAGATGCAGTGATCAGATTTAAATTTTTAAAATGTTATTCCATTCATTCTCAAAACTTTTGGAGTGATCCTTGTATGTTGTGCATATTTAATGTTATTACCCAAAAATATAAGGTTGAATTTCTGTTCCAGGGCTTACAGTTTTCCGTGGCATTCATGCTATTGACAGTGACAAACCAAACACACCAAATTCAGATGTTCAGTATTCCATTATTGATGGGGTCACAACAAATAAATTTGCATTAGAAAGCAGCCATCGAGCAGTATTAGTTCTGAGGCAGCCACTTGATTATGATGGAGGGGATAAGGAGTTTGTGCTGACCATTGTGGCATCTGTAAGTTATTTATTTTACATTGTTGGTCTGTATACGTATTATTGCAAATGTTAATTTTTTTAGTATATTTTATGTGTGTTTGGAGGAATTAGTAACAGCAATGTGTAAATTAATTGAAAAAACTATTTGTAGTCAGGTTTTCACACTCTATCATCTATCACTTACATTTTTATTTTTTGAGACACTAGTTTCAGGAATCATTTCCATTTTCAACTCCATAGGTAAAATATTATTTTATATTCCATTTTACAATTTGCTGTGTTTGGATGCCAAATTGTAATAAGTTATTTTATTTTATTTTATTTTATTTTATTTTTAATAATTTGCTCTGTGTTGAGTTGTGTTGTGTTGTGACCACTTTGTAATATACAACAATTTGATAATCAACATAACTTCTTTTAAATTAATTGGGAGTCGATGTCCGGCTGAAGATAGAGGGAAGACCTCTGAAACTAGTTCCGGGAAAATTTAAAAGTAAGTGTTGTTTAGTATCATTAATCGACTCCCAATTAATTTAATTTATACAACAACACTGTTTTCAACACTTCCATGAAAGGATTTATAACTTCTTTTCCCCAGAATAACTACAGTGAGTGAACACAAAAATTAATCTACTGGACATGATCTCAGATCGATGATTTTGTTTCTCATAAATTAGTGAAATGAAAACACTTGTATTATTATAAAGATTATTATTGAACTTCTTAACCATAAATAATAATAAATTTTTAAAAAATGCAACTGTCCACAACTTTTTCAAAACATGTCTTCCTTGTTCAGAGAGAAAATCTCTATTAACATCTTCCGGATGTTGATTCCATCCCCCAAGTAACCACTCTATAATCAATTATATCTCATATATCAAAATTTAACTGTATTGGAAAACCACAGTGAAGCAAAACAATTATTAAATTATAGATGAGTCATATTTAGTAGTTATAGCTCAATTTTTCTATCTATAAATGAATGTCTCTTTTGTTTTTTTCTATCAATAGCTGTACTTTCATATAATGCACAAACATTTTTAACATTAAATTAATTGGGAGTCGATTAATAACACAAAACAACACTCACTTTTAAATTTTCCCGGAACCGGTTTCTGAGGCCTTCCCTCTATCTTCAGCCGGACATCGACTTGTTTTCATTGGTGTAGCTGGCAATATTTTGTCATCGGTCTCCTCTGGTGGCGGTTCGAGGAACTTGCTGAACAAATCTTTCTGGGGGATGTCGAAATTGAATACTTTGTTCCTCGAACCGCCACCAGAGGAGACCGATGACAAAATATTGCCAGCTACACCAATGAGAACAAGTCGATGTCCGGCTGAAGATAGAGGGAAGGCCTCAGAAACTGGTTCCGGGAAAATTTAAAAGTGAGTGTTGTTTTGTGTTATTAATCGACTCCCAATTAATTTAATTTATACAACAACACTGTTTTCAACACTTCCATGAAAGGATTTATTTTTAACATTGTTTTAAAATCTTAAACAAACATTTCAAATTCCAATGTGTAAGGACTATGATACAATGAAGCACAAAATTAGTATAATTTTGAGTCGAACTAATACTCAATGCTCCATTTATTGCTAGTATTTACCTAGAATGCATTTAGTTAGGATTGTCGACTAATGGATGTTGGTTTGGTGAACTCATTGGAGGCGATAGGTATCTTGATGAACTTGAAGTTTGGGTTTTCTTCAAAGGTAGTGTCGAAATTAAACAATTTTCTTTCATATTTCTTTATGAAATAGTGTCCAAGGTCCAGCTGCATTAACCACATGGAAAAAAATCTTCATAAAGAAATATGAAAGAAAATTGTTTAATTTCGACACTACCTTTGAAGATAACCCAAACTTCATGTGCATCAAGATACCGACAGAAATGCACCTATCGCCTCCAATGAGTTCACCAAACCAACGCCCATTAGTCGACAACAGCTGATGATGTTAGGAAGATCCTAACGAATTGCGTTCTAGGTAAATACTAGCAATAAGTGGAGCATTGAGTATTAGTTTGACTCAAAATTATACTAAACATTTCAAAATTTACAAACAACATTTGTTTGGAGCCAACCATACACAACAGTTTCATAGGTCCAACTATTGTCTGTTGTCTGCTATCTTCTCTCTGGTGGTGGAACTATGAACATCTTTATCAAATTATCGACTGGTCGACTGGTGGGATTTCAAAGTTCATTACTCGGTCCTTATTTTTCCATATTAAGATATTCTCCCATATTGTCAATTTGTTATGTTTTATCACACCTTTTAACCTTGATCCAAATCCAATAAGATGTGATAATCCATAACAAACTGATAAGGTGTGAGAACATCTTACTATGGGAAAATAAGGGCTAAGTAATGAGCTTTAAAATCCCATCAGTCGACAATTTGAGAAAGCAGTTCATACTTCCATCACCAGAAAGAAGACAGCAGACAACAATAGATGATAAGATAAGATAAGATGCTTTATTGTCACATACGCTTACAAATAGTGAGTAAAAACTCAGTAAACAGGTGACTCGTCAACAGTAGAAAATTTAAAATAATAATAATAATTACACAAAATAACAATAACACTAATAATATAAATACTAATAATACAAATAATATAATTACTAATAATATCAATACAACTATATACAAATATTGTTATAATTATGACATGCCCTTGGAATAATATTGTCAGAATATTAGAATTACAAAATGACAAAAAATTTCATTATAATTCAATTTTATCATCCATATATTCAATAATCGAGTAGTAGGCTTTGTCCATTAGTAGGTTATTTATTGCTTTATTAAAGCATTTGAGGTTTTTCATTTCACAGATTCTTACAGGTAATTTATTATATATTTTTATTCCTGCATATTGTGGGCTTTTTTCATACAGTGCTAATCTGCGCGTGGGTGGTTTTAGATTATTTTTATTTCTCGTTCCATGATTATGTTGCATTTGTGAATTATAAATTGTATCAAAATTTGAATGGATGTATTTATTTATTTCATACAGGTATTGGGATGGTAAGGTTAATATCTTCAGGTTTTTGAACAGGTTTCTGCATGAAACTTTTGGTCTTGATTGAGTCATTATGTGAATTATCTTTTTTTGACTTTTAAAGATCGTTTCCCATCCCGTAGAGTTCCCCCATAGTATTATTCCGTATGTCATCAAAGAGTGGAAGTAACTGAAGTACACTATTTTTCTTGTTTCGAGGTTTGTTAATTTAGTTATGCAGCTCATATTGAAGGATGCTCTGTTTAATCTTTTGGACAAATAACAGATGTGATCATCCCATTTTAATTGTTGATTTAAAAAAAATACCCAAAATTTTTGAGTTTTCTGTAGGATTTATAGCATCAGTTGTGATAAACCTCTCAGAATTCTTTCCTTGAGTGCTGAACTGCATAACTGATGTTTTGGAGGTGTTAAGTTTGAGGCCATTACTCTTGAACCACTTCTGTAAGCGAGTTATAGTTTCGCTTAAATTGGTTTTTAACTCCTCTAGATTGTGCCCATTGAGTAAAATGGAGGTGTCATCAGCATACATAATTGTTTTCCCCTTTATGGAGTTAGGTAAGTCATTTGTGTAAATTATATACAGTAGAGGTCCCAAGACACTTCCTTGTGGGACTCCTGTTTTTATTTGTTCCCAATTTGATTCAACAGTTCCCTTTAGATTATTAATGGCTGTTTTCTGTTTACGACAATTAAGATAATTTTGAAACCAATTTAAAGCAACGCCCCTTATGCCATAGAATTCGAACTTTTTTAATAATATATCATGGCAGACGCAATCAAAAGCTTTAGAATTATCACATATCAGAACTGCTGTTTGTTGTTTCTTATCTATCATTTTAGAAGCATCATTTACCAAGGTAGTTAGGGCTGATATTGTTGAGTGCTTTTCCCGGAATCCATGATGTGAGTTACTTAACTTGGTGAATTGTTCAAAATAAGACATGAGTTGTGCATGCACAATCTTTTCAAGTATGGTGGAGAAAGTTGGAAGGATAGAGATACGTAGAACATTTTTAAATTCGGCCTTCCCTCCTTTGTGTATAGGTTTAACTAGGGCGTATTTCATTCTCTCTGGAACAATACCTGTAGCTAGGGAATTATTAATTATTTGGCTAATTGGTTCGCTAATTTCATGTTTTATTTTCTTAATTAGAAATGGTGACAGTTCATCCCAGCCACAGGAGGATTTTGGTTTGAGTTTATTGATAATTTCAATAATTTTTCCTGGTGTAACATTTGAGAATTGAAACTGGGGGGTTAGCATTAGGCAATTATTATTATACAATTCAGTTATGGCATCTTGCATTGATGGGGGAGTATCTCGAATTTGATTACCAATATTTACAAAATAATTATTTAATGATTCCGCTGTGTCAGTACTCATATTACTTAAATTGTCTAAATTGTTTGTACTGTTTATTCCTAATTCCGCCTTTATTATTTTCCAAGTTGCTTTGCTTTTATTATCCGCATTTTTTATGAATTTTTCAACTGCCATTTGTTTAGCCTTCTTAATTACACGTTTATAGATTTTGCAGTAAGTTTTGTAATACAGAATAAAATTTGTATCTGTGGTGGTCTTATGTATTTTGTGGAGTAGCCTCTTGCATGTGCTAGATACCCTAATGCCCTTAGTACACCAATGTAATATGTTTTTTTTAGCTACTTGTGGCCTAGTGGTTTTTGGAAAGGATTCATTAAAGCAGTTTAGAAGCTCCCTAAGAAAAGTGTTATAGTTTGAATCAACTGATGCCGCGCTGTTCCAGACCCAGGATATGTTTCCAGCTTTTTCTTTAAAAGTCAAAATGTTTCCTAAGCTAAATATGCGTCTGACAGCTATTCTTTTAGGTTCTCTTTTAATTTTATACATTGCTGGTAGTCTTATGAGGGCAGCTCTGTGATCTGATAGTCCCGTTTCCAAAACCGTACATTCGTTGTTGCCATAAATTTTATTTGTTAGTATGTGATCAATGCAGGTTGTTGACGCTTTGGTGACACGCGTGGGGAGAGTATGTCTAAAAGCTAGGCCATGGGTATCAACAATGTCTATTAACTCGTTATTCAATTTATTGACATTTTCTGTCTCTTTACAGACAATGTTTTTTAGGTTACTGCCTAGATTTAATTTAGTTTTATGAAGATCAATATTACAGTCCATGGTAATTACTAGTTTTTTCTTTTTGTCATTCTGTAATTTTGTTAGTAAGTGTTCAAATTTATTAAGGAATGTTTTGAGTGTATCATAGTAAGGTACCCTATAAATACAGATCACAATTAACCGCTTCGCCGATGGCCATTTAAACCCTCCAGGGGCCGGCAACGGATACCCAATAAACAGAACAGGACATTTAAATTGTTAAATGCTGTAAAAATGCATCATAAATACAATTCCGTATCTTCCGTATTTATTAAGCTATTTAAACGAAACAAAAACTGGTTTAAAACTCATTAAAGGCAGTATAAATCTACAGTAACAATAAAGTAGAGACTAAATTAATAAATTGTTGAAATTTCACTACTTTGTTTCACTGTAGCAAAAGCCATTCTTTGTGCCGAACGCGCCTAATATGTGAATCACTTTGTTTTGTGTGTATACGAGCCATAGTATGTATGTATAGCTACGTAAGCGACTTCTCAGGTTCAAGTTTAGTTTATTTATGCTATGCCAAGCGATAATATGACGAGAATATGTTGCGTCACACACTCCGACACTGGAATGAAAACTCTGTCAGCATCTGTTATTACAGTGTTTCTCAACCAAGGTTTCTGGTAGCCTTATGCAGCAGTTTTCGCTCAGTATTTCAGATATTTATACTCTCTCTTTGTTCAGTGATTTCTTGAAGCTATCAAGAGCTAAATGTATGGCACATTTGAAATTGTTAAATTTCAATGTTAACCATGACTTATCCCGGTAATGTAGCAAATAAATTAGCTTGGGTATGATGTGTACAGGCTTCTGATATTACTGTAGAAAATCTGGAAGATTTGTTGTACGATTATGGAGATGTTTAGGACATACGTAGCAGTGACGTGTACTGGTCTACAGCTGGCATGTTAGCTACTCCATTGTTTGGGGAAATGGCGGGTCAAATATGCGTGATACGGATCAGCTATTACCAGCTATCCCTCTTTACGGACAAGAGTTAAATGGTAAAAAAAAAGTATTTTTATACCACTGGATGTAACTATGCACAGTTGTTTAGTAATTTTCAGAGCTGTAAAAGACATTCATCTACCTGTACTTGCGCGTATAAAGAGCTCGTAACCTAATTGAGTATTATAATACTCAGAGGCCTCTTTATACTAGGGGGTGGCAAAATTCACCACATCATCCCTCATACTTGAGAGAAAACACTTTCCTAAAAGTATACCACCCACACCCAAAAAACTTGTAACCATTTCGAAAATGTGTAGTGTGTTGCGAAAAAGAAGTTCGCAAGGAAACCAATATTATTGGGTGTGAATCTGCAGATGTGCCCTTGGGTGTTTATCCAGGTTTGGAGGTGTACAATTCAAAAAGAAACCTTTAAGGATACGTTTACAATCCTTATAGAACTAATTTAAATTCATTGTAAAACAGCAAGATTAAAATAATTGGCGTTACATGAGCATTAAATGCATGTATGCGCAGGACGTCTATACACGTCCATATCGGTTTGGGGCCTTTTAACTTGGACGTCATATGACGTCCATATCGGCGAAAGGGTTAAGTTCCAGTTAATAATTTCAATGGCAGATAATTCAAAACAGCTATCTGCACTTAATGTCTTAAGATCATGTCTTAATTTTGCATGCTCAATTAGGTGATCACGTACTAGAATGCAGGAACCACCCCTATCAGAATGGCTCCTGGTATAGAAATCTACTACAGTAAATCCATTTAATTTATTTAGCAGCCAAATTGAATCTTTACTCAGCCATTGTTCATTAAGGCAAATTATTTCAATTTTCGTGTCCACCATTTCATCAATTAGTATGTTTAGGTCATCAATTTTTGTGAGTGAACCTTGTAAATTTAAATGCATTAACCAGTAATTGAACTCATTTATATTAGACATTTTTGGTACACACGCAGTGAGGGTTTTATCAACATTTCCCAATTTGGGGACACCTACTGATCCAGTACCAAGTTTCCCTGAGATTGGTGTCTGGTTATTATATTAATAACATTATTTATAACCTGACCAGTTATCCAGGAACCCTTTCGATTTAGATGCAAACCATCTTTACCTAAACAGGAGAGGTCTATATACTTGTCCACATCTACATAAACAGCTTTAAGAGCTTCACATGCCCATCTGATGTTTTCATTTACCCCTTTGATAAAGTTATAATTCACATCCCGTCTTTTTAGGACACTATTCACAGCAATCACAGCATTCTGAAACTTATCCTTAGCAGACTTAATAGCGCTATAAACTTCTCCCAACACTACGTCTGGGTTGCCAGCTATCTTTAAGTCATTTGTTCCCACATGCAGTACCACAACTTCAGGCTTTTCAATAAAGTTTTCGCATTTGCAATGATTTTCGATCTTTTCAGCTAACTGATTGGCCTTTATGCCCCTATACACTTTTGTGTCTGCACTGTTCACTTTTACATGCGCTAACATTGAATCACTCAACACTAGAACGTTTCTTGAGATTGGAAGCTCTGACCTACACGGTTAAAAATGGAAGTAATGGCTCCCAAAACTAGTCCCTCAAAAAGTAAAATTCTCTACAACTTTGATAACAAAATGTTCAATTACTAATGGTAATACTGCATGATAGATTTATATTCTATATCATTAGTTGTTCCTTCTGCATACAGTGCGTAATATTACTTGTTGGCTGCAGTTCTTATTTTCTAAGTTAGTGTGTAATTTCTTAAGATATGGTTAAATATAGGTATATCTAATCATATGAGTAATTGATATTCTGAATATACTTACAAAAAGTAACATTTTACAAATTCTTGTATTTCTTTTATAACAAAAACTTATAGTTTTTGTTGTATTCCCTGCTAATAATATTTAGTAAAACAACAAACTGAATAAACCTAATCCTCATTTTATATAGAGGAATCACTTTATAATAATTTAAAATATGGTTTGTATATGACACAAAATCTTGTAATAGCTGATGTTTCTCTGCTGTCCATTTTTCCTGTTTCTCAAGAATTTTGTGTTTCAGACTTTTTCTTTGACTAATATTTTGCAATATTTATGATCCTATCTCTACTGCTGTGCCACATGGACACTCAGGTGAATCCATTATTTTGAAGTGATGGAGATATGATCTTAATTGTCTGTGGCATGTACAAACTTGGTACAATGGTAATGGTGAATCCAAAACCTGCCCTTTAGCTTGGGGAAGAATGCTTTTCTTACTTTGGCTTTTGTTGTCTTTTGCCATTCACTTTCCCACTTATTGAGGTTTATTTCATGTGCATCTGATAGTAACACCTTTTCTGAATTTTATTTAAACTCATTTCATTTTTACTGTAACTTGCTTGTTCTTATGCTACTTTAAAAAAAAAAAAAAAATGTACATCCTTCAACATTAAGTCACATCAAACGGTAAGTGAAATTGGTGAAATGATGCTCAAATGAGTCCAGGGTCTGTGAAGTTTAGAGCTACCCGACATTCGTCTTCCAGGGTAAGGGAAACCCCAGAAAAAACCTTATCCAGGTAACTCACCCTAACCGAGATTTGAACTCGGGACCTCTTGAACGTGAGGCAGACATGCTACCATCTATGCTACCAAGGCAGGCTTATGCTACCTGCTCTGCCAGATCATTTCTAGAGTCTCTTCTGTTATCCAGTTGAATGAAATTTACCTTTTACTGGTTCATGGTTCGGAATTTGGTTTCAATGGATGTGAATGAGTTTGTTCCAATTAGGTGAATTCTTTAGGAAGTCAAGTGTTACTTGCACTCGTGTGTGTGTGTGTGTGTGTGTGTGTGTGTGTGTGTGTGTGTGTGTGTATGCATGTGTGTATGTGTTCTTGTAATCAGTCATGGTGACGGCATCGGCCCATGATACACTTGCAGTGTAGTGACCTTGGTATTGTTCCATTGTCACCACTGGTGAATGACCTACCAAATGCTGCATTTACTGGAGGCTGTGAATGTGGTTGTTATTGTTATTATCCAATGCCATGCCTTGGTAATGAAACCATTAGCACCTCCACTGTACAACATATTTCTGTGATGGATACAGCCAGTAATGTGCCAGTGTTTTGATGTATTCTTTAATTATTTCTTCATCTTGCACAGAGGACCATTTATACTTCTATATATTTTAATTTTTTATAATTTTTTTTTGGTTGATTATTTGGCCAAACACTTACACAGAATAGGAATTTATACAAGTCCAAATTGTCCTCTGTGCAACAATGAAGAGGAAATGACTGAAGAACATCTTTTGACCTGTGAAGCCCTACCTGCCGGACCCACTACACAGAAATATTGGAGAGCAAGAGAGCTAATGGCTTCATTGGCAAAGCCTAGTATTTTAAAACAACAACAACAACAACAACAGCAGCAATTTCATCCGAAACCATATTTTGTATGAGCATTTTAATTTTTTTTTCTTCTCTTGTATGATGTGTTCAAAACTCAAATTACAAACCTATCACATGTGTGAGAATCTCTTTATTCAGAGAAATGTGATGTGATTGTCAATCTGTAACACGTGGAACTGCTCTAATATTGCACAATGAAGCATAGGAATGATAACTAGGGAATACCATAAGCAGTGGAAATGCATATGTTCACATAATTGATGCTTTCCCGTTTTTCTTCACTTACATTCTGAAAACATCAGGTTCTTAGCTGAGAGCTCAGTTGCATGTCAACGTATGACAATTGAGAAAGCTATTAATATGAATGCTGCATTATGTTAAGGAGTACTGTCCACCAAAGATACAATCTGCCTTATGTAAATCTATAGACTATGAAGTAATAATTTTAGGAATATGGTAAGATATTGTCTTGTCTAGTACTCGAAAAGAGCATTTCCACAAAAGGAATAAATAAATATCTAAATAAATTGAAGTTTTGCTGCATATAAATGCAACTCAGTCATATGAACAGAGTTAAGAAGTAGTTTACTTTTAATCAACATTTGATTACGAACAAGGAGGTGGACTACCTAGCTTTTTATTTACCCTAAAAAAATGCACTTACCAAATGTCTGTATTTCAAAGTGTTCTTCGGCAAGCATAAAAAAAAATAGAAAAAATATTTGATCAACTTTCTCATTGTACTCATCAAAATATATATGTGATTTATAACATGAAATGCATACTCTTATGCTGTATAAAAACAAATGGTTTATTTCCACTCTAACTTTTCATTATTGATAATATGTGCTTATGTTAAAAAGCTTCAGATGATGATCTGACCACTGGTAGGTAGGTTGGTATGTAAAATAAAATTAGTAGCCATTGTGAATGTGAGCTCTCTTGAGCAAAGCTTTTTTTAGCCTTGTTTCCTTACCACTTATTTGGAGCACTGTGATCGGTTCTTGTTGCCACTGATTGATAGGTACTGAATGTGCATAAAGGTAACCTTGCTATCACTGTGCACAGAATTAGCCTATTTGAAAAGCTGCCAAGTTATGCTGATGCAAAACTCAATAATAGGCTGCCAGCTGAAGTTAAAAGATATGAAAGCTATAAAATATTTAAAACTGCTTTAAAAGTTTATTTAACTAAAAATGTATTTTATACATTATAGAGGTATTTTTAAATTAATGAGACATTAATGTATTACAATTTATTAGTTTTAATGCTATGTATGTATATAAATGCCAAATTTGACTGGATTCACCATATTCAAATTCAAATTTATTAATCCTTTAAAATCAAATCTGTACATAGTACCTTGATATAGGATACGTCAGTAAATTTACACTTAATATTACAAAGTTAAACATCAAATATACCTAACCTACATTCAATTATAATGTAACACAAATTGGATATAATAATAAATGAGAGAAATAGTAAATTCATGTTTTATGATTATCTGAGTTTGTTAAATTGAGATATTCCTTTACTGTGTAAAAGCAGTACTCCTGCAAGAAAGCCCTTGCAATTGCAATAAATATTAGCATTATGTTTTATGTCTTAGAGCGCAAAGTTTCTGGGCTAAAATTAGAAGTTAGTTACTAAATTCATTGCTGATGGGAAAAATTAGGCTTACATTTCTATGTGTATCTGCAAACATATATTTAAATTTGTTTTGTTGTTTCACTTAGACTAAAAAAGTCATATTAAATAGCAGATGCAATTACTAAATTGTAATCCTTTTCCTTAGGATCGAGGTTCTCCACCTAGAAGCACATCTACCAGTGTTTTTATATCTGTGCAAGATAATGATGATCTTAGTCCAAGATTTACACAGGATGTCTATAGAACACAAGTGACAGAGTTTTACCCTTTGACGGTAAGTTTTTATATTATTTACACGAGAATACAGGCTGGTCGCAAATTACTATAGGGGCTTTTTCCCTGCAGTAGAGAATATAATTTTGAACTATAACTTGAATTGAACGAAAACTATGGTAGTTTAGAAAAAAACAGATGACAGATGTTCAGTATGAGATGCTTTTGTTGCATAACATACATCTTGCTAGTGGTCCATTTCATGCCACACTGATATTTTTTGTACATCTGATACTATAACTACAATAAGCCTCCAATTCAAATTAGATAGGTTTGCAGATAGTGGTGGCACATTATCTTAACACCTTCCACCCTGTCACATTGGAATTGCTGGTTTTGACTTGCTTGCTGCACAGATGTTTTAGAACTGTACATAAAACGACACTCTTCACATTCTCATCTGACACACAGTCATCCACATAGTCATATATGGTGCTCTTTTCTTTATAGATAACCATATCATTTGGATCTAATGAATGTTGTTATAAGAAGGGGTTTAAGACCTAATCTTTGGTCTGCTAAACTGTAACCAGTGAATTATGTTTGTTGAATTTCAAGACACAAAAGACTTTTGCACATGAACAGTAAACATACTTTGTTTCCAACACAAATATAATTATTTGTAACAAAAGCTTCACTTATCTTTAAAGAAATTAATAGAAATTTCAAGAGATTGTGTACCAGGGCTACAAAGCATAACAAAGTCTGTGCAAATGTAGAATTCAAAGAGTTCAGCTGTTATTTTGAAATGTAAGCTATGTTTAAAGATTATATTGTATACCACAGAGAAAAAATATTTTTTAAAACCTTTATAATAATTTTGTACATGCCTGTGTATCAGAAGAACTTTTGAGATCATGAAAATAATAAGAAAAATGTTTGAACAGCTGCTTCCAGAGAGACAGTATTAATAATTTATGAAAAACATCATAAAAATTAAAGGTACAATCTGTAATTTTATTCTAATATAAAAGACTCTTGAGGTTGCTGACGGAAGGTGCTAGCAGATGGATGTATTTTACGCATGCTCGCGAGAAGGCAAGAATGGGAATACAAATCAAAGTATCTAGAGCAAGAATTGGGCTATTTACCGCTTACGGAATAAGCTCAGGAGCCGGAGATTCAAAAAACCGATCGGCGAACTATGGTCTGGTTCATATTTATAATTTTAGTGCTACTAGTGATCGCCAGAGTTGAACAAAAGCCGGGGCCGGAGGCAGAACAAACTATAATGAGTATGTTGAAAGGAATTGCAGAGGATATAACAAATACAAATGCAAGTATCAAAGGAATGGAAAAGAAAGTCAACGAAAATATGGATGGAAAATTTGAAGAGTTAAAAAAAAAAATGTTGGGATGATTTGAAGATGAAATGAACAGAGAAATAGCAGAATGCAAGCAAAGAATTACATTCTTGGAAAAATCCGAAGATAGAAGAAGGAAAATTAATGTGATTCTTTCTGGAGTTGAAGAATCAAGAGGATAACATGTTTGGGACCAGATTGAAGAGATTCTGAAGGATAAAATGGGATTGAAAATAGAAGGATGGGAGATAAGCGATGTATTTAGAGTTTGGAGGAAAGATCGTAATCTGCGACCAGTGATTGTCAGGTGTGCTACAACGAAAATAAAATGGACAGTTTTATCAAATACCAAAAAGTTAAAAGGTACCAGAATATTCATTGAACAAGATTATGGGAAAAAAGTTAGGGAAACCAGAAACATGTTACTACATGAAATGAAGAATGCCAGGGTCAAAGGAGAAAAAGCTTTTGTTAGAGGTGTAGATTTGTGGATAAATGGAAGGAAGCAGGATATGCATCAGCAAAATATTAGACGAGGGACAGAAGAGCAAAGGCAAGCAGTATCTATGGCCAGGAGAGAGGAACCATATACGTCACCGAGTTCGAGAGGAGTAGGAGGAGGAGCAACTGGAGTAATGATTACCTTACCCAATACTTCACAACACAAGGAAGGAGGAGGGAAGCAGACGTCATTCAGCACGTCACCAAGCAAGCATATTCAGCCGGAGAAACAGCTGACTGAGGACGCGAGACATAATGTGCTTGCATCGATGGCAAGCTTAGATGTGTGGAGAGAAACGAGTCTCAGCATTGTATCTACAGATGGAGGCAGTATTATGCAAGTACTGGACCATGAAGAGTAGCAAAAAAAGATGGAAAGGATAACTAGGAGTAAGGCCAAAGTGCAGCAATTCAGGTTTGAGAGAAAGGGATCTGTATAGGGCAAGGTTTTGCAGATTATATTCTGGAATGTTGAAGGATGGTAGGGCAAGGCGAAAAGTGGAGAAATTTCTCAAATTCTAAATCTGGCTGATGTGATAGGTGTGGTGGAAACATGGTTAAGAGATAATAATGTGGATGTGAGTGATTTTGATTTTTATGGGAAATGTGGCACTAAACAGAAAGATAAAGGTAGAAGTTCAGGAGGTGTAGGATTATTAGTGAAAAAGACCCTAAAAATTAAGGTGAAAATATTGAATGAATTAGGTGAAAAATCAGTTTTGTGGTGTGTGTTAAGTGGAGTATGGGGGAGAGAAAGTGTATATGTGGCAATAGTGTATAACCTGCCAAATACCTCAGAATTCTATGACCCACAGTTATTTATTAAGATGAGACAAAACATGGAAGAAATATTAAACAGAGGCATACATAAAGGATTTGTTAGGAAAAGGAATAAAAGGAAAAGGAATTATGCTCTGAGCAGAATGGAATAAAAATTCATAGATATAAATGAAGGGATGAGGAAGCAGAAACATTTATGGAGGAGTTGGGAAACCAGTCAAATATGTTAAGGGTAGTTGGCATAGAGGAAATGCTGAGAGAAAATAAAATTGAGGAAACTGTAATAAAATTAGAGGAGTTAGTGAAACAGGCAGGGGCAAAATTGAGGGTGCTAGATAAACCAAATATTAGAAGAGATTGGTATGATGAAGAGTGTAGCAAGGAAAAGCAGAGAGTTAAGGAAATGGAGACAAACAGGGGACATATGAGAAAAAGAAAATTTTATAATTGAAAGATGGGGGTACAGGCATCTCATGGAAGCTAAAAAGAAAGAATGGGAGGAAAATATTTTTAAGAAAATGAGGGAGGCAGTAAAAATGTATGATACAAAGGCAATTTGGTCCTTAGTGAAACGAACCTATAAGGGTAGAACTAGGGAAAGCAACGTAAGTTCAGAAGCATGGTGCAGGTACTTTGAAAGCCTTTTAGGGATAAAAGAGGGCAGTATTTGAAGGTGGTAAGGTTCCAAGTAGTTGGAGAAAAGCAATGGTTGTGCCAATATTTAAGAATAAAGGGGAGGTAGATAATCCTGCAAATTATAGAGGAATCAGCTTATTATCTGTGTTAGGTAAGACATATACTGGAGATTTGGCAGAGAGAGTACAAAAGTGGGCAGAAGACGAGAGCAAGCTATCAGATTTCCAAGCAGGCTTTAGACAAGGCAGGAGAACAGTGGATAATATCTTTGTGATAAGCACGTTGATAAGTAAATATTTAGCAGATAAGAGGGGGAGGGTATATATGTTATTTATTGACTTTGGTACAAATTGAGTAAAAAAGGAATGAGTAGCAGATTTATTCAGAAGTTACAAAGTATATATTCAGACAATGATTTTTGTATAAAGATGGCAAATAATAAAGTAACAAGATTCATTCAGAATAATATAGGATTGGGACAAGGCTGTAAGTTGAGCCCCATACTGTTTAATCTCTTTATAGATGATATTTTAGATGCAATTAGAATGGAAAATAGGCATGTGCCAATATTTAATAACAGGGAAATACCTGGGTTGCTATTTGCAGATTTAGTAGCAGGAGCTATTTCCAAAGTGGGAACAGATAGAGCAATTGGAGCAATAGATAAATTTTGTAATTAATGGAGCCTTAGAATTAATGTAAACAAAACCAAAATTATGGTATTTAAGAAATGCAACAAGTTAAGAAAAGAGGAGAAATGGTACTGGCAAGGAAGAGAAATTGAGGTGGTCAATACATTTAATTATCTAGGAGTACGATTAAGCAGTAAGGGGGGTTGAAAAGAGCAGAAGAGAATGCCAATGGCAAAAGGTAAAATTGCATTAAAGGCTATATTAAAGCATGCCTAGATAAATTATCAGGAATGCAAATAAAACAGCTGGAGAGAATTTCACAGCCATAGTAGAAGCAAAAATGCTCTATGGGGTAGAGATATGGGGTTTAGAGGAGGAGGGTGCAAATATGAATGTGATACATAGAAACTTTTGCAAACAAGTTTTGGGCTTACCACGAGCTTCACCAAATGGAGTGGCGTAAGCAGAATTGGGAAGACTGGGAACTAGAGGGATGATGGTGGAAAGGGTGTTAAAATATTGGGCAAGAATTAAGAGTTTAGATGAGCAGAATATTCTGCGTCAATGCTTGATAGTACAGGAAAGACTAAATCAGAAAGATTCATGGCTAAATAAGATAAAGGAAATGATGTTAAAAATAGGGTTTGGTGTCATGTGGGAAAACAGGGAATTACTGCAAAGTGGATTTTGGAAAGAACTTAGGTTAAGAACGGAAGATATTTAAAGGCAAGAAATGTCAGGAAACTTCAACTTGAAAAGCTCACTGGAAATTTATAGATAGATGAAAGTTATGTGGAACAGGGAAAAATACATTGATATTTGTGATAAAGCAGCAAGAGAAGGCTTTGCATGGGCCAGAACAAGGGTGGTAAAACTGAAGGATTTGTGAAGAGGGAGGGATCTTGAGAAATGCCCATTGGGTCACCAAAGGGATAAAGAATGGCATTTGCTTTTAGAATGTGAAGAAACTTGGTTGCTTAGGGAGAAGATAAGTAAAAAGAATGGTACCAAAAGAAATTCAAGCAATGAAGTTAATAAGTGTAAAAACTAGGAAAAATCTAATTGAAATTGGGAACTTTTTGGGCAAAGTAAGAGCCAAATGATTGAGGAAGATAAGTAAATATAATGAAAATGAAGATGAAGTATTTTAGATAAGTTGCCAATAGGGACCCATTAGCTCGACAACCTTAGAGTTTGAGTCTATTGGGGCCAAGGGTAACCAGCAACTCAGTTTAGTAATAAGTATGTAAATGTATAATAATGTGTAATTGAAATGGAAATAAAGATTACTTAATTACTTACTTACTTACTTACTTACTTACTTACTTACTTACTTACTTACTTACTTACTTACTTACTTACTTACTTACTTACTTACTTACTTACTTACTTACTTACTTACTTACTTACTTACTTACTTACTTACTTACTTACTTACTTACTTACTTACTTACTTACTTACTTACTTACTTACTTACTTACTTACTTACTTACTTACTTACTTACTTACTTACTTACTTACTTACTTACTTACTTACTTACTTACTTACTTACTTACTTACTTACTTACTTACTTACTTACTTACTTACTTACTTACTTACTTACTTACTTACTTACTTACTTACTTACTTACTTACTTACTTACTTACTTACTTACTTACTTACTTACTTACTTACTTACTTACTTACTTACTTACTTACTTACTTACTTACTTACTTACTTACTTACTTACTTACTTACTTACTTACTTACTTACTTACTTACTTACTTACTTACTTACTTACTTACTTACTTACTTACTTACTTACTTACTTACTTACTTACTTACTTACTTACTTACTTACTTACTTACTTACTTACTTACTTACTTACTTACTTACTTACTTACTTACTTACTTACTTACTTACTTACTTACTTACTTACTTACTTACTTACTTACTTACTTACTTACTTACTTACTTACTTACTTACTTACTTACTTACTTACTTACTTACTTACTTACTTACTTACTTACTTACTTACTTACTTACTTACTTACTTACTTACTTACTTACTTACTTACTTACTTACTTACTTACTTACTTACTTACTTACTTACTTACTTACTTACTTACTTACTTACTTACTTACTTACTTACTTACTTACTTACTTACTTACTCACTCACTCACTCACTCACTCACTCACTCACTCACTCACTCACTTACTATAAAAGACTTATGCACATATGTTTACCTGATATAAGTATCCTTGTGTTAAACTATCACTAAATATGTTCATTAACAGTTTGCATTGAACCATCATAAATGAAGAAATGAAATGAACTAGGTTGTAAAGAAATTAATGAGAACACAAGGGTCTTTAGAATGAATTGAATGAATATTTATTCAACACAAAATTTGCATAATTGGATTGCATAATATGTAAGGTAATTGTAACATATCAGCTTCAACATAAATAAAACAGAATTCATTAATGCAGAATTGCTATAATTTATTACTGTAGTTCCAATGATCTATATAATGTTAAATTTCTTTAATTTAGGAGTTGTATTACCTTTAATAATTTAAAGTTGCATTACTCATAAATAAAACAGGTCTTGCCAAATTGTCACAGCAGAGTTTGTCAAAGTTTATTATAACAAGTCTTACCTGACATTGCTTGACTGACATAATTAGTTGAGGCTTGTTAAGACACGGACTCCTGATTAGGAGATCCGATGTCCAAATCCCATCAGAACCATGCTCCCTGACTGAGGTTACTTACAGGTTTTCCTCAATCCTGATAACTGGCAAATGCCAGGTACAACCCCAAACTTTGGCCTGAAATGTTTCCTCTCAAGATTTCCTTTCCCAATTATCATTCTATTTCATGTATTGGCATGTCACAGCCTATGGAGCTACATATATGTAGTAAGAGCAGACATTAAATACAACAACATTTTTATATGTGTACACTCTATGATTAAAATTTTAAACCAAATTAAGATATAAAAACTTGTTTCAGACAAATATTTAAGATACTGAAGAAAATGAAGGTAATGAGATACAATTATGAACCAAATAAATGACCAAATTCCTGCTTGTGAGCTTCAGGCAATGAGGTTTGGGAAGAGGAGAAAGCATAATATGGTTATGCAGCAAATTGCTATGCTGTAAACGTTCAGCAATCATCTGCAGATATATTAATCTAATCTAGCCTATTTTACATACTAAAAGTGCAGACATAGTTCAGTGCTGTAAAAAAATCTGCTATTCTTCTCACCAGGTCTGAAATTAAGAAATACAAGGTAGCATATTTTGAAGGTCATGTTAAATGTGATGAAGAAGCTTTGAAAATACATGTTTATATCCAGTGTCACAAGATAAATAACAGGCTACATATTATACTTCTGTTTCCATATAAGTAATAAAGATAATTTGTAAGGAGAAGAAAGAGCTATGGTCAAGAGGAAGAAGTAGTATATTGAGCTCTCCTGGAAAAGTAAGTAAAAAATAGACCAGAAGATAACAGTTGTGCAGTTGTACAGTTGTTGATTTTTATGTTCAGGATATTGTTGACCTTTATGAAAAAGAGAATACCTTTGATGCGGACAAGAGTTCATGAAATCGATATTAATTAGAAAGAGGAATATCAATTAGAAAGAAGAATTAACACCATTTTCTTAAGTTAAGTGAAGCTTTTGTTGCAAATTGTTACATTTGTATAATATTCATTGCTTCACTGTAGCTAGCTTCATTTTCTACATAATCAAGAGAATACCTTTCCCTTGGGGAAGAATCTCTCCTTTTTGTGTGTTAAAAAACAACTGGGTTTTAAGTGGAAAACTTGTACGAGCAAAAGAAAAGTACTAATTGAAACCCTTTCATTATTTTGCTGTGACTTGAGTACCTTATTGCCATAAAAGAAGTGAGAGATGGTTGGATATATATATATATATATATATATATATATATATATATATATATATATATATATTGTTTATATGGATGACATTTTGGTTGATAATTTATCCTTTGGGAAATGCTGTGAGCGCTGATGAAATAGGCATTCAGAAAAATACTAATTCTGTCAAGATAGACTTATAGTGGTGCACACTGCACATAGAAAGTGCTCTTTTTATTTATAAAGCCGGAAATACTATTACTGACTACCATCAGCACATCAATGCACAGAATTTTGAAAAGTGATTTCGTGAGGTGGTAGCGCAAATCTCCCTCCAAACTTCATCTGTGGTAGTTCTAGGTAGTGCAGCCTATTGCAGTTTTCAACAAGATAAGCCAACCTCCTACAATGCTTTGAAATTGATTATGATTTTGTGGTTGGAATCTTAAGGTGTTATATGCAATCTTATATGCATAGGCCAGAGTTGTATAAAATTCATTGAACAAATGAAGCCTGCAAGGAAGGTACACAAAATTGATCGGCTTTTGGAGTCTTTCAGGGCATGGAATCATTTGGTATGATCTCAACTCTGTTGAGCTAACCTGACTAAAATGAAGTGAGTGGTAATAAAATACAATGTGATGGGTGACCTGTCATTAAAAAAACTGCAAGAAGTTACCTTTAAAGCCACTTCAGAAGTGATCAAATCTGATTGGGAGGGTACCTGGAGCCCCATGGAAAGAGTTGGAAAGGAATATTGAGAAAAATAATTGTTCCAGATATAGTTTAAGGACTAGTGATTTCTTTGGAAGACAGCAACAACTCATTGTGTGCTAGCAGTTCCTCACCCTCATCCTCATCATCATCTTCATCGGAAGTTGAAACTGTGTGTTCTGAATCAGAAAGTGGCATGGTCACTAATATATTAAGGTACACTCCATGTTATTTTCAACAGCATTTGTATTTGTGTGCATTATCTACGTATTGTGTAAGCATTCTTTCATGGTTCTTGAGCTGAGAATGGAACTATATTGATTGAAAATAAATAGATTATGTATGAAAGATACTAGAAATATTGATGTCTGTACATTTAATTTTAATGAGTTGGAATTAGTAACACAAGCACTTCTTTTTCCTTTTTCAATTTTTGTCCTTCAATGTGAAGTCATATCAGAAGATGAATGAAATGGGTGAAAAGATGCTCAGATGAGCCCAGGGTTCATAGAGCTTAGAGTTACCTGTCTTCATCTTTCAGGATAAGGGAAAATCTTTTTTGTTTTAAAAAAATAACTTATCCAGGAAAGTCACCCTCACCAAGATTCGAACTTGGGGCCTCTTGAATGTGAGGTAGGCACGCTACCATCTACGCTACTGAGGTAGGCAATTTTTCATTGAAACTTGTTCAAGTGAGTGAAAATTAAGTATATTGCTGTTACCAGTTCCTACTCATTTGAAGTAAATTTACTAGATATTCTTCTGAAAAATACTGGTATTGTTCCATCTCTAATTGCAACATTTAAATGTTTTGGAATGAACCTCTAAATTTTGTTCCAGTTACTTGTCATAGAACCTGCATAAGCTGTTGCAAATGGAGGGAGAAACAATTTATACTTTGGTTTGCATAATAATGCATTATTATGCCTTATTCCAGTCATAAAAATGTATGCTTTACCCTGATTTGCATAGGTGTTGTGAACCACCATAATTCCAAAGAGCCAAGTGGTGTCCTCTTAGTTCTGAACTGCCCACTAGGTTGAATATTTTCAATGACTTTTCCATTCATTAAAATACATTTTATTATATATTTATGTTAACAGTATGTTCTTGAGTACATTGTTCATATAGACTATAGAGAGTATAATATACAATCAAAGTAAGATCCTAAGTATAACATATATATCAGTTGCAGTTTCATTTAAATAATAACACAAACCTATAATAGATAAAATTATTAGCCATATAACACAGATTTGGATTACAACTATATTTGACACATACATCTTAGAGAACATAATGTTATCATGTACAGTAGTAAACAAATGTGCGTGTGTAGTATTTAACATCTGCTTTTACTATATGCGGCACCACAGGCAGTGACACTGATTATACATGAGATGAAGATGGAGCACCGGTGGAATGAGATGGTGGGGGAAACCGGAAACCCTGGGGAAAACCCGCCCCAGTGCTGTGTTGTCCACCACAAATCTCACTTTGTGGTCGCCTGGGATCGAACCCAGGCTACCTTGGTGAGAGTCGAGCAATCCAACCACTCAGCCATGGTGCAACCACAATAGTAAGCAATTAACTAGTTATACTAGTCATACAATGTTTTGTAACATTAATGGCGTATATAGGCTAAGGTTTTTAATAGATAGAGTCAACATGGAAAATGCAATGCCACAGCCGGGATTTGAACCACGGATCTCCTGGTTTCCGTGCAGTCGCTCTAACCCATTGAGCTACCATGGCCAACTTGCTGTCATGACATTAAATTCTCCACTTGACTCGTATATTTCCCTGGTAGACCACTAAGCGCTCTCGCATTCGAGATATACCGTTTGTGGTGACTTACTATTGTAAGGACTTGAGTCCCAGGCTTCATCATTTAACTCTTATTATTTTAGTTAATTGATGGAAATTAATCATTTCTTCACACTAGCCATATATAGGCTAAGGTTTTTAATAGATAGAGTCAACATGAAAAATTCAATGCCACGGCCGGGATTTGAACCTGGAACTCAAGTACTTACGATAGTAAGTCGCCACAAATGGTGTATCTCGAATGCGAGAGCCCCTAGTGGTCTACTGGAGAAATATACAAGTCAAGTGGAGAATTTAATGCCATGACGGCAAGTTGGCCATGGTAGCTCAATGGGTTAGAGTGACTGGATGGAAACCAGGAGATCCGTGGTTCAAATCCTGGCCGTGGCATTGAATTTTTCATTTTGACTCTATCTAGTTGACTTCAAGTTAATTATACTCACACCAAAAGAAAGATGTTGTTATAAAGGTTTGAATGTAGATAATTAAGATCAAGGGCTACTGACAGGCAGGTTTTAGTGCCGTCTGCAAACACAAAAAGGCTGTATGACAAATGGGTTTTATTTCTTCTGTACCCTCCTATAGTCTAGTGACACTTAAACCTTATTTCATTCTTTTCTGGCTTTAATGCTTAAAAATGTCTGTCTCAATGAGACAAAATATATATTTTGTCATTGATTAAAATTATTTGTAAGAAATTGGATCAATTTGCATTTAGTTTGGAATTCAAATAATTTAATTAGAATTAATGATACAGTTAATTTAGAGTTCTTTTTATCTTTTCAGGGTAAAAGAATCCACCAGGAGTTGGAATTAATACCGCCAATATTTGCTTATGACCAGGATCTAGCTCTTAATGTACCTGTTCAATATGACATCATTTCTGGGAATGAAAGAAATCTTTTTTCAGTAGATCCTAAAAGTGGTGCTCTCTTTCTTGAGAAAGAGATTGATCTGGATGAAGAATATTCTTTATCACGAAATATGTTTGTGCTGCAATTACAAGCATCTCAGGTGGATAATCCACTTAAGACAGGATTTTGTCGAGTAGAAGTTGAAGTGCTTGATCTGAATGACAACTTACCAGAGTTTCAAGTGGATCTCTATAATATCAGCATTGTTGAAAATCTTCCCAATGGTTTTAGTGTCCTTCAAGTTATAGCTAAGGATAAAGATCAGGTAGGTCAGTAATATGCAATAAAAATATGCTTAATACATTGTAATTATAGTTTCTGTGTCTTTGTATTTCTGCATAGATTTATCAGTCTTTAACAATTTATTTTTAGCTATTGTTCCAAAGTGAAAGCATATATATTATTCTCAGTTTATTCAAGCTGAATTGCCTAGAAGTTGTACATAACTCTGCAGCAAAACTGTGAATTAGAAGACAATTGTCACAGTTGTAAAGGCAGGGAAAGGGCTCATTAGACTAGGCCTTATAGTCCTATGGGCCATTAAAACATGTAAACAAATTCCTTTCTTGGAAGTGTTGAAAACAGTGTTGTTATGATAAATTAAATTTAAAGGGAGTCGATTAATGACACTAAACAACACTTACTTTTAAATTTTTCCGGAACATGTTTCAGAGACTTTACCTCTATCCTCAGCCGGCCATCGACTGGTTCTCATTGGTGTAGTTGACAATATTTTGTCATAGGTCTCCTCTGTTGGCAGTTCAGCAAGTTCCTTGAACTGCCACCAGAGGAGACCTATGACAAAATATCGTCAACTACACCAATGAGAACCAGTCGATGGCCGGCTGAGGATAGAGGAAAAGTCTCTGAAACATGTTCCGGAAAAATTTAAAAGTAAGTGTTGTTTAGTGTCATTAATCAACTCCCTTTAAATTTAATGTAAACAAATATTTTCAACATAATCCTATATTTTGTTAAATAGACACTTTCTATCATCATCATCATCATCATCATCATCATCATTATTTCTGCAATTAATAACATGAAAAATAGCAATAAAGGTTCTTCAGTTTGCTTTATTTATTGTTAACATGTTTCTCTTCAGAATGTCTCCAACTGACCCGTGTTAGTGTTTCTGTTGTGGTGTTTGTCTATAATGGCAGCAACTTGTGGTGGTGAAATGTACTACATGATGGGCAAATGTAAATGTTTGCTTCTTACAGCTTGTTAGTCTGAAATACATTTATATATAAAAGCAGCTAAAAACAGTGATCTGTTAAGATAGAATTTACTTAAAACAAGTTACAGTGAGGAAAATAAGTGATGCTATGTGTGTTTGGAGGAATTTAGTAACAGTGACGTCAAACTTAATCATAAAACTATTTGTAGTCAGTTTATTGACACTCGTCACTTACTTTTCATAAATTATTGAGGGACAAAGTTTGCAGTTATACAGAAAAGGGAAAGTTAGGAAATTTTTCCTTTCACTGTACCTCAAATGTGCATTACAGTTTTTATGATGTAATTAAGTTATTGTAATGCAACAAACACATTTTAATATACTATTCCATTCTATCAATTACATTGAAAATAAAAAAATGTTACCATTTAAAGAAACATAAATGTGCACACATGTTATCAATTTCATTAAAAATAGTACAGGGCTTCCACATAAAAAATATGTGTGTGTGTGGGTGGGGGGGGTGTGCTCACATGTGTATAATGTTCAGGAGCTTATAATGAAGTCATTCTTCTAGTCTCCCAATATTTTGAAATTAAATATTCAACAGCCACAAGAGAATCACAATTTTTAAGTTGCTTTATGTCTATTTCTTCTTGCTTGGAGCACACTAAACAGTTTGGAGGTGTTACTGTTCCAAATTTGTAAATATGTTAAATTCATTCAATCATACCCCATACTAAGTTGAAATATAGCAACAGATGATTTTCTTGGGAAATTAGGAACTGTTGATGGAACTTTCAAAATTTTCTTCTATTTTGACAGTTGAATGAAAAGTTTTGTTTCATTACAAAGTTAATTTTAGTTCCCTTTTTTTGTAAAATATCCCCCACCATTTCTTTTCCAAAAGCACTGTAGTGTTCGAGGTTGCACTGTAAGAGTATACTTTCATTTAAGTTTTGTGTTTGTTTAATCATATCATGTATTTCTTTAATGTTTGTCATTTTTTCCTGGGCAGTAAAACTAGTAGCTTGGAGTATAGCTCTAGGATCAGAGAGAAGAACTACAGTTTTGCACTTATGTAATCATGGAAATAAATTTTGGAGTGATGTACATATGGAATCAAATCCACTATAAAAATTGGTAGTATATTTTCCTATTTTTTATAATAGGAAAAGTGTGTGGTGGTGTTTTAGGGCCCATCAACAGGGAGGTCATTTGGGCCTGTAATACGAAAAGAACTGGCAAAATTCACCACCTCAGCTCCTTCATAATCCAAAAGAGAGCCATCAGTATGCATATGCATCCAGTTTCTGAGTGGGTGTATTGAGGGTTTCAAGGTAAAAGCCTTGACTTGAAAAGCAGTAACATAATTTTTATTAAATATTTCATGAAAATAATCTCAATAGTCAACCATAATTTTATTTATAGGATTATAACAAGATGCAAACATTTCTGTTTCAGAAGGATAGTCTTAATAAGTTTTTCATGTCCTTTAGGGTCTGTATAAATCCAATCTGTATTTTCAGATTATGTGTAGAATTTTTATAGCTGTACCGTTGCTTAGAATCAGGTAATCTTATTAATTTCTTTTAGGTTAAATGGACTTGAGTTTGAAGCTCTATCATGACAGATTTATTGGTTCTAATAGTTAATAAAGCTTTTATTAAAGTAGATTTAATGACACCAGTTATTAATCCTAATGCTTGATTTTAAATTTGTTCAAGGCTTTATCAATTTTAAAAACCTTAAAGTTGTAAGCATTTCACCATAATACTTTAAAATGGGTTTAACACCTATGTTGTACATTGTATTTAAAAGTTTGTAAGAGCAACTCCATTTTTATGAGCAGTCTTTTTACTATTTTGAATCTATCAATCCTTTTCCTACTACTACTACTACTTTCAGTACACTTTCCCCAAGTTAGTTTACTGTCAAGTATCACTTCTAGGTATTTAGCGTTTTCAGTTCTTAGTAAGTTAATGTTCCCATGATAGATGGATATCAGCTGGTTTCTTTTGTAAAGAAGAAAGTTGGATGCTGCTTTTATATGTATTTAAATAATTAAATTGTTTGAAAACCAGAATTTTAGCTTATTTAACAATCATTGTATTAGTGACTCTATTTTTTTTAACCTTTCATCGATATGAACATCATATGATGTCCATGTTAAAATGTGGAAGAACCAATAGGGACATGTATAGACATCCTGTGCATACATGCATTTAATGCTTATTCAACGCCAATTATTTTAATCTTTTTCTTTTACAATAAATTTAAATAAATTCTATTTGAGATAAAAGCTTAAAACTAAATTTTGAATGGTATACCTCGAAACATAGATAAACACACAAGGGCACATTTTCACATTTACAGCAAATCATAGTGGTTTCCTTGTGAACTCCTTTTTTGTGACTTATCAGACATTGTCAAAATGGACCTGATTGTTTTGCTGTGGGTGGTATCCTTGCTGGAGAGTGCTTACCTTCAATACTGAGGGGTCTTCTGGTTGTGGGTTTCTTACCCCCAGTATGAAAAGGCCTGAAATTTATAGTGCTCAATTAGGCTGCGAGCTATTGATATCTGAGTAATTGGGATTACTGTGCACTTCAGTGGTGTGGCACTGGTGTATCTACCTCACATTCAAGAGACCCTGAGTTTGAATCTTGGCTACTGTGAGTTACTTGGATAAGGTTTTCTTTCCCAGGGTTTTCAACTATCCTGAAAGATGAATGCTGGGCAACTCTAAGCTCTATGGACCCTGATCTCATTTGAGCATCATTCACCCATTTTATTCATTGTTGGATACAATGTGATCTATCCTGTTAAATGATTTAGACCTAATGAGATTACTATGAAATTTTTCTGGATGCATTAATCAGATGCAGAGAAGTTGAAGGCATCTGCAGATGTATAATTTAAAGTGGCTCAGAATTAGACTTTGGAACAGATTGGTTTGAGTCTCACCTATGAAATGTAAACCCAGCTTTATAATAGATAGAGTCAACATGAAAAATTCAATGCCATGGCTGGGATTTGAACCATGGATCTCCTGGTTTCCATCCAATCGCTGTTACCCATTGAGCTACCATGGTCAATGTGCCATCCTGACATTAAATTCTCCAATTGACTCATATATATTTCCCGTAAAACCACTAGGGGCTCTCGTATCCTGTTTCAAATTCCGGCCATGGCATTGAATTTTTCATGTTGACTCTATCAAAGATCTTAGGCTATATGTGGCTAGTGTGAAGAAATGATTAATTTCCATCAATTAACTTAAATACCAGCTTTATAATTTCACTGGTTATGACTTCACTAATGTGAAAGCATTACTCTATTTATTCATTCATATGTTGCATAAATACCAGCTTTATAATTTTACCAGTTATGACTTTACTAATGTGAAAGCATTACTCTATTTATTCATTCATATGTTGCATGTATTTATTTTATTATTTTTCCAGGGATACAATGGCGAATTTACATATCAGCTGGAAGATCCTAGTCAAGCTTTTGTTATTGATCAGCGAACTGGATGGCTCACAGTAAGGGATCAAACTATGTTGGACAGGGAGAAGCAGTCATCTTTAGGAATGAAAGTTTATGCAAAAGAGAAATCTCCAAGTGTTATTAAGAATGCAGATAATAGTACTGCACAAGCTTCAGTTACTGTAGAAGTAACTTTATTGGATGCAAATGACAACAATCCCAGTTTTGTACCCAGCAATCTTTATGAATTTAAAATTGAAAATAGTGTAAAAACTGGTGATGTTGTTGGAATGGTAAGATGCATTTGTATACTTCAGTTTTATTTCAATTTCATCTTAGCTTTTAGTCTTAAATGAGACTAAGCCAATTCTAGAGTTTCCATCATTAAATATTTTCCCTTTTTTCTTTTTCGAGAAACAGAGATATATGGATTTCCATGGCTATTGTCTATGATTTCTTATTTTTCTCCTTTTACTTCTAATGAAGATCATATCATGATCTGTCTTTTAAAGAAGTTTTGGGAGTATTTCAAGAGTTTCTGTTGCCCCCTACATGGCAGAAGGCGGGGGGTGAGGGGCAGCAGCAGCAAGAGATCTGCCTTCCAATACAAAGAATTCAAGTTTGGATCTTTGTTATAGTGAACTGTTTAAATAAAATTTTCTCCAGGGTATTTGTTGTGTACTTTGGGAAGACAAATGGAAGAACTGCTTTTAGTTCTTTGACCTCTTGGCTCATTTGAGCATTTGTTTAACCAGTTTTATTCACTGCATTTGTACACCTAAGTAGTGAAAAAGATTATGTGTTGCACTCAAATGAATTTTACTACCTGCTGTTATTTATTTTGATAAATATTTTGCAATCTGTTGTTCCATAGGCTTATTTTTATATTCCATGGTCTATTGTTGCAAAGGCTATTTTTCTATGTGCTTAAGTTTAATTGCTTCAGAAATTTGCATAAATAGTTTTATTACTCATGTTGTGATAGATACAAAGGGAGAGCAATATTTTATTTATTTATTTATTTTAATCTGTGAGCTTAGGTCTAGGTGTCTAGACTGTAAACCTGGACTTATTGTGCTCTTTAATTACAAATGATATACATTTAATTAATAACAGGTTTCTTTTTGCAGACAAAACTTGTGCCTACATTAACTAACCTAATGGCCACTATCTCCAGTGGCCTTACAACTAAATCTAACCTAACAGCAGCCTTATTACTAGGTACATTTTTTAATAAATAACTAAATTACAATTTTAATCTGCATAATAAATTATACTGACTGAAGGCTGCTGACCTATTTCTAATATTTTGCGCCTACAACTGAAGTCTTCCCAACCTTGTGTCCTGAAGTCCAATAAATTTCGTTGAAACTCCATGTTGATTGGACATCCACTATTTACTTAACAGTTTTGGGTGTTTTCTTTAGTTACTTCTTCTTACTCCATGGTCCTGGTTACCTTCGACGATCTTTGAGTGCTTTTTCATGTGACGTTTGGGTTTCTTTTCCTTCTCCGTAAATTCATATTGATCTCCTTCCAATAAATATTAATATTAGACAATGTCATCTCTTTATAAAGGTCCTATGAAAGTTGATCCTCTTCCAATAGATGTTGATGTTAATTGATATCATCTCTCTGTGTAAATCTTGTTGATCTCCTCAATTGTATTGGGGTATTATCTTGATGTGTTGTCTCTCCCCTTCTTCTATTCCATAGTTGTGCTCTGTTCTGGTTGTAGTCTTCTGTGGCTAAATTGGATAGTAGTACTGTCATAATTTCCAACTGTTTATAATCTTCTTCTCTCCTCACTATATTCCATATTTGTTGTCCTTGTAGTTTTGTTCTACCTTCTTATAGTTCGAATATATATTTACTGCATTCAAACAATGAATGCTCTGGGTTGCCTGAAACATTGCAGATATCACAATTACTATTTTCTTTTTTGCCTATTCCATTGAAGTATATATCATACGGTCCATGTCCTGATATGTAATGTATGATTCCGTTCCTCGGTTTCAAATGTTTCATCTGTAACCTTTCCTTGATGTTTGGTAATATCTCATAAATTCTCCTTCCTTCATCCGCATTATTCCACTCTTGTTGCCAATCACTTAAAAAAAGGGATTGGGAAAGCAATAGTCAAGGGTTTAGAAACTCGTCACTATATGCAAGCTTAAAATTCTATGCTTTTTCCATGACGTTAAGATGAACAGTTGAAGGTTGACAGTGCATTAGAAAATGACAAACGTATTGAAAAATTCAAATCAATAACAGCAGATAACTTGGAAATGACTGATGCCATAAAAAAACGTTATTTATAATAAATTCTGTGCCTTTAACAGATTTACATTAGTAATGTACAGCATTTTGTTTATCTCTTGATCTACCAGTTAGAATTACAGAAAATTCCTTTTGAATAAAGAGAGCTTCACAAGCTAATTGCAAAAAATTTTGTCTGCCATGTAAATGTATGACACTTTAATCAAAATTGTTACAGCTATTTTTGAAGAAATAAAAATGTTTCAATGAAAGGGCACTTTTAAAATCTTCATGTGCTATCTTTTTAAGATGCCAAACTTATCACAAAATATTTTTTCTTCATATTCCATTTTGGATTTATGCAGACATATAAAATTTTACTGTATAATTTCAGGTGAAAGCCATAGATCCTGATTTGGGTCGGAATGGTATGGTTCTGTATGATCTTCAGAGACCTAGTAATAGTTCATCAGGTGCAGGCACTTTGCCATTTGCAGTAGATGCTCAAACAGGAGTTATAACTATAATCGATTCACCACTGTCTGAAGGACACTACGCATTATTTATTGAAGCCTCTGATCAACCTGCAAATCCAAGTGAAAGAAGATACTCACTTGCAGTGGCAACAGTTGAAGTGATAAAGGCTGGAAGTGGAGGTGGGTTTATATCTCAACAATTTTTAATATGAATATATTTACATGCTTTTTTTATGATCCAGAAAATAGGATTATAAAGGCTATAATTACAAAAACTGAAACAAATTTAATTTCTTGTGGATATAAGATTAATCATTTAAATATTATAATACTTGTTTCTAACATGCTATAAACACAAAACTGTTATTTATTAGAAAAATATATTTACAGTAATTTTTTCTGGGAAAATAAGATTTGTCGAGGAATTTTTAATGCTGAAGATGTGGGACGGGATTATCCGCACCTGCACTTGTCCCATGTTGTAGCTGAGGTTGCGGGTTCAATTCAGCCCTCTGAGAAGATGATGAAGCCACGGGTTGCTACGTTTTCTCGATCCGAGTCTTCTGCTCAGATCTGGCACTCAGATGTAGCGATGCCTCTAGATGATCTCCGGCGCTGCTCCAGTCGGTGCATGAGGACTTCGTTAACTCAGGCGTGGTCTCGAACAAGCAAATTAACTTTTTACCTTCTGAAGAAATTATTCCATTTTTTTTAAATTAATATAATTTAATTATTTTAATTTGGAGTAATAAATTTACATAGCATGTGAGGCGCTAATAAAGTTTTGGATCCACTAAGAATTGCCCCAAAGTGTTGTTGACATTCATAGCAACAAAATGTAATGGCTATCGCCTTCGTGGAAACAGTGAAAATGTTGTAAGATGTGACAAAATATATATAGTGTGTATATAGAAGTTCTGGTATTAGCTGCTTCCACTCTGCAGTAGTTTCCTGATTTGAAGATCTCTGCTGCGGCTAGCTAGATGGAGAATAAATATAAATGCTAACAGGGGGTAAGGTAAGATGACAATGAATCAGGAATTACTTAACAGTACAAATAAGTAGATGTGAAAATCTTTTCAATACTGGATATTTATTCCTTTAGATGCAAGGAATAAGATGACCATAAACATTCACACAACTTAAACATACGTATCAATAGATTCACTCAAAGCTCCAAATCCAAAGTTCCTACACGAATGAAATAGCTTAAAATTAAAGAAATATCAACGAGACAAATCCCCTCCATTAACACTGCTGAAAAGAAAACCAAATAATTGATTAATGAAAACGTTAGAAGACGCTAATTGAATAAAACAACGAAGCTATGACATCATTTTGCTGAGCATCGAAATATCCTTCTGCTCGTATCTAAGTCTAAACAAGAAGTGAACAAAATCGTGATATCAAAACCAATATCCATTATTAAAATGTTTATCGCCATGGTGACCAGTCAGGTCGCCAGGATGATAAAACATCTTCTCTCAAAAACAAAAGAGCGGAACGCAAAATATCCCCGCATCCTAACTCTATAATAAATTGAAAACAACGAAAAATACAAAAGATTTAAAAATGAACAAAAATATGATAAAAATATGTGCAGCTGGTTCCCACAATATCTACGTTAACCCAGCTGAGCTCTTAACAAAGCTTTCATGCCACATTCGTTCACAATATTTAAATTCTCATTCATACATCCAATGTTTAAAGTTTACATGAATGTATTTACAATATTTTGGGTAACTCATCTGGTGTAGCAATAAATACATATGTTAGTTTGTTTGTCTTGATCTCTTGACTCACAACGTTGTTCGTTTCATTTAAATATGCTAGATATCAGATTATTGGGTTGAAAACAAATCCGGTTCATGAATTTTTGCTATCCTGAAATCAGCGTATGGTACAGTAAAATACTTTATTGTGCACCCATCACTCAAATATCTGGAACATATTGGGTGTAGACATTAAATACATATAATAATGTTTCATCTCATATATAAATAAATGTGGGGGATGTAATATATTTTACATAACCTTGTATTTAAATTGTATATAGCTGTGACAAAATGTCGTAAATTCAAGATGGAGAGTCAGGAGATTTGGTAGTTACTGAAAATGACCGTAGAATGGCGCTACTGCTGCTACCATCCGGTTTCTGTATTCACATGATGATTTAAAGGTTAAGTTACCCTTTCGTATCAATAAAAATAATAAAATAGTAATAAAATTATTGAAGTAATGGTTTAAAATACATTAAACAGGAAAAGTATTAATAATAAAGGAATAAAGTTGAGAAATAATTGTAGATTATAACACAATAAGTTTGGTAAATCTGAGTCGAAAATTGGGTAGTACCTATATGGGCCTGGAAATATTTTACACATGACATCACATAGATATACAATGAGCTTGATCAATGTAATTGAATTGTATTTATGCAGAAATTATAAATAAAGTTTGTAATCTCTTTAGATTATAGAATATCATTTACATCTTTCCTACACGACGTTCCGACACAATTGTATGTCCATTCACTTCAATAATTGTAAATGCGAAACATGTTTGTTCACTTCGCGGTCACCATCGAAAGACGCTTTCTTTCGTAGATCTTTCTCCAAGATTATTGACCATTTTTCTTCACTTGTTACCATCACTACCACTTAAACCCAATTCTCACTGATTCACGTCACACAATACGCAATCTCATTCTTAAAACTACCAATCAAAAAAAATTAACATAATTTCAGTTACATGTAGCGTCATCTCATGACCTACTGAATTTTAACAATTTTTCTTTCTTATTCTAACATTCCATATTGATTCCTAAACCACATATTTAAACATATTTAAATATTTTTCAATTCTCGGGGCCCAAACCAAAACAACTGTTACAAATTTCAGATTTTAAGATACATTTTTTCCTAAACAAGTGCTTTCAAGTTAATCATATTACTCTTCTTTAATTCTTAACTTATCTTTTTCTGTGGGTATTTGGGAAAATCTTAAATTTTAGGTCATAATTGCATTATGCTATTTTGAGATAATGAACTCGGGTAGTGGCAGGTTCATTCGGAATTGTAACATTAAAAGTTGTGTGCTAATGCTCTGGATTTTAGACTGCATCCATTCTCCGTGTAACATTAAAAGTAAGTTATTGACCTGTTGCAAGTTGGTATGTTTTCAGTGTCACGGTTATCATTATTGCTATCTTCAGTTCAATCTTTAAAATATGTATCATTCCTCCTTTCAATTATTTGAGATTTGAATTAGAACTTGTATTGTTACAAGTATTATGTAATGAAATGGTTCAGTGAAATGTACATTTGGTAACAGTCATTATACTCCATTTGTCACTTGAACCATACAGGCATGTGTGGCTTAGTTTATAAAAGCACAAACTTGTGAACAGAAGGTTTGTGGTTCAAGTACAGTCAGGACTGTCCTACCTGACAGGTAAATTGCAGGCTTTCCTTAGCCTTTATATCTGACAAATGCCAAGGGGGTATCCTTCACTTAGCCTAACAAATTTCCTTTTCCAGTTATCATTTCCTTTCATATGTCATCAATGGACATTAGCTGTTAATTAAAGAAAGTATATTTTGTTCTTTAAGGGCACTGTCAATTGGCAGGACCATATCTGCTTCGCCAGTATACCAGAATTACATGGCAAAGGATGGAAGCATATCGGAAAATAGTATAACAACAGAGTTGTTTACCCAAGTCTATTGCACATACACAGCGAGACACTGTATGTACACTCTGTTCAGATGCAATCATGCCTTCCAGACAGTAACATGTCTTATAACGCAGTACAAGAAGTCATGTATAACATGATTGGATATTGTGACAAACAGAAAGAAGAGGGAATCAAAATCCCTTTGTGTCAAGCGACAAACGGCTGGCTGCAATGATAATTTACATTTGGGTATAATTGGCTAACCTCTCACAGATACACAGCTCCCAAATGGTCAATGTCAATTTGTATTTTATCACTTACTGCACCCCAGGTTACTAATATTTCCTGTAGTAATAAACAAGATAATGGTGAATGTGGCCCTGTGTGTCTGTCAGTCATTATGCCTCAAGCTCTGTCATGTAATACTGGCATGGAGCTGTTGCTGTCAAGCACACTTAAAAAGCATGTCTGGGATATGCAGCCTTGGAATCCATTAGTTGGATTCCTAATGTATGAAGAATGGGGAGTAAATACGAAGAATGGGGAGTAAATACTATTTAAAAAGAAAAAAAGAGAGAAAAACTTAAATCAAGATCTAGTAGCATATTCCTTAAACCTTCTATTCTTTTTAAAGTTAAACTGCAATTTTGGCACTTGTTTGATATTGTCAAATACTTTCTCATGTTCATTTCATCTAGATTTATGTTTGGAGAAGGTTTCTGATCACCTGCTGGTACTCAGTATTTCAGTTTCATTCACAGCTCTCATATTGAGGCCCATGATGCAATCCCTAGCTGTGAGGTGGTGATTATAAGACTTTATAAGTCACACCTTTAAAGGTTATGCCCCTGAGTAGCTCAATTGAAGTATACCCATGGCTAATGTGATGCAGAGTTCCTGGTAAAAGCTGCAGGACCCCTCTTCAGATTGCATAGGCCATGGGAAGTACTGTAAAGAATGACAATTAAGAATGTATTGAAATATGAAAGTGATTGCTTTGAAAAAGTGTCTGAACATTGAGGTGAACATTGTGAATCTGTGGGGTAAAAGGTTAAGGTTTTAAAATAAAATATTATAAAATAAGAATACAGATTTAAAAGAATTTAGGTCTGAATTTACAAATTCTTAAGTTTGTCAAGAGTTATACATGACCAATAGAATAGGATTTATTCACCTTAATTCACTGAATGTATGGCTTCGTCAAAATGAAAACATGACATATTGTAACTAGGTGATTAAGTTTCTGTATACACTTTATTTTACAAAGTGACAGAAAAAAAAATTTACACTAAGTATGATTGTGGTCTTGAGTTTTCCTCAGCCTTCCTTCTGAGTTGGTGTTTGATGGCCTTTTTACCAGAATTAGTATACAATGTGACTAAATGGCAACATAAAGTTGTACTAAACTCACTTTGTCCCTAAAATTTGTAGCCTAATGCTAGCTTACAATCATTTTCACATTTTAAAATACACAGAGCAAACACGCTGTAGCACTGTTTTTTTTATGCCTTTGTTGCAATACCAGCTCAAACTGATTGGAGCTTCTCAATGCTCACTAAACCTTCTGATTACAGACAAACACTGAGACTCACTGCTTGCCTATTTTCGGACAATTAACACTGCCCCACCTGGTTGACTCAGTCACAACTACACAACTGACTGACTGGCTGGCTGGCTGGCTGGCTGGCTGGCTGGCTGGCTGGCTGGCTGGCTGGCTGGCTGGCTGGCTGGCTGGCTGGCTGGCTGGCTGGCTGGCTGGCTGGCTGGCTGGCTGGCTGGCTGGCTGGCTGGCTGGCTGGCTGGCTGGCTGGCTGGCTGGCTGGCTGGCTGGCTGGCTGGCTGGCTGGCTGGCTGGCTGTCTGGCTGGCTGGCTGGCTGGCTGGCTGGCTGGCTGGCTGGCTGGCTGGCTGGCTGGCTGGCTGACTGACTGACTGACTGACTGACTGACTGACTGACTGACTGACTGACTGACTGACTGACTGACTGACTGACTGACTGACTGACTGACTGACTGACTGACTGACTGACTGACTGACTGACTGACTGACTGACTGACTGACTGACTGACTGACTGACTGACTGACTGACTGACTGACTGACTGACTGACTGACTGACTGACTGACTGACTGACTGACTGACTGACTGACTGACTGACTGACTGACTGACTGACTGACTGACTGACTGACTGACTGACTGACTGACTGACTGACTGACTGACTGACTGACTGACTGACTGACTGACTGACTGACTGACTGACTGACTGACTGACTGACTGACTGACTGACTGACTGACTGACTGACTGACTGACTGACTGACTGACTGACTGACTGACTGACTGACTGACTGACTGACTGACTGACTGACTGACTGACTGACTGACTGACTGACTGACTGACTGACTGACTGACTGACTGACTGACTGACTGACTGACTGACTGACTGACTGACTGACTGACTGACTGACTGACTGACTGACTGACTGACTGACTGACTGACTGACTGACTGACTGACTGACTGACTGACTGACTGACTGACTGACTGACTGACTGACTGACTGACTGACTGACTGACTGACTGACTGACTGACTGACTGACTGACTGACTGACTGACTGACTGACTGACTGACTGACTGACTGACTGACTGACTGACTGACTGACTGACTGACTGACTGACTGACTGACTGACTGACTGACTGACTGACTGACTGACTGACTGACTGACTGACTGACTGACTGACTGACTGACTGACTGACTGACTGACTGACTGACTGACTGACTGACTGACTGACTGACTGACTGACTGACTGACTGACTGACTGACTGACTGACTGACTGACTGACTGACTGACTGACTGACTGACTGACTGACTGACTGACTGACTGACTGACTGACTGACTGACTGACTGACTGACTGACTGACTGACTGACTGACTGACTGACTGACTGACTGACTGACTGACTGACTGACTGACTGACTGACTGACTGACTGACTGACTGACTGACTGACTGACTGACTGACTGACTGACTGACTGACTGACTGACTGACTGACTGACTGACTGACTGACTGACTGACTGACTGACTGACTGACTGACTGACTGACTGACTGACTGACTGACTGACTGACTGACTGACTGACTGACTGACTGACTGACTGACTGACTGACTGACTGACTGACTGACTGACTGACTGACTGACTGACTGACTGACTGACTGACTGACTGACTGACTGACTGACTGACTGACTGACTGACTGACTGACTGACTGACTGACTGACTGACTGACTGACTGACTGACTGACTGACTGACTGACTGACTGACTGACTGACTGACTGACTGACTGACTGACTGACTGACTGACTGACTGACTGACTGACTGACTGACTGACTGACTGACTGACTCTCTAAGCAGGATTTTGTGCTGCTTTTTAAATCAGTGGGTCACAGAAGAAATGTTCTGGAAACCAAAGTCTTTTGAATTGCCTGGATGGTACATTCTGGAAGTCAATTCTTCCAGATTTTCCAAAATTGAATGGTTTGGAATATCAGTGCAGCACAACAAAGAGAGACATACTTTCAATTCCAATGTGTAAGGACTATGATACAATGAAGCACAAAATTAATATAATTGTGAGTCAAACTAATACTCAATGCTCCACTTATTGCTATTTACCTAGAACGCATTTCGTTAGGATCTTCCTAACATCATCAGCTCTTCCTAACATCATAGAAAAGCAACACACACAGATAATTACATCAAAGCAAATAGTTTCAACCCAATTCCACACAAACATGCAACCATCAACAGTCTCACACACAGATTAGTAAATCTATCCCTCAGCCAGCAAAAATATCAAAACGAATACCATCAAATCTTAAAAACTGCAATTAAAAATGGATATGGAAAAAAACCTTGTAGATAAAAAACTAAAATCATTCAAGCTTCAAAAGAGATTAAAACAGATCACAGCTCTCACACCAATAAAACAAGAAATTAGATTTGCTAAATTTACTTACCACCCCTGGGCCACAAAAAAGTTCCAAAAAATATTCAAGAAATACAATATAACATTGGCACCAAAAAACAATTACAACATTAAAAACCTACTTCACAGTGATAAGATAAAACCAGAGGAAAAGTCAGGCATTTACAAGATTAAGTGTAAAGACTGTGAAAAAATTTACATAGGGAGGACAAAAAGAAACATAGGCACTAGAAAGAAAGAACACTTCAGGCACTTAAGATACAAAAATATTGATAAGTCCGCAATAGCAGCTCATTTCTGGTCTGAAAATCATGAAATTGAATATAGCACAGAATTACTAAAATATATACAAAAACATAGTGAACTCGTCATATGGGAGAGAATATACATGAAAAACATAAAAACCAACTAATGAACTTTGAAATCCCGCCAGAAGAGAATCCCACATTTAAGTTCATCACTAAATCAACAGATGGCAGCAGCAACCCCAGAATTACCCACACCACTGGATCAAGCTTTAGTCGCATAAGAGCCGAAGATGCAAACAATGATTTGCGAAACATGTCCTCAAAATAGGTACGAAAGTGAAGCAAATGTCTAATAAATACGACTCATCTAAAAATTAATAATAGATGTTGTTTTGGTGAACTTGTTTTGGTGAACTCCTTGGAGGCGATAGGTGCGTCTCTGTCAGTGTCTTGATATTTCTTTATGAAGATTTTTTCCTACGTGGTTAATACAGCTGGACCTTGGACACTTTTTAATAAGTGGATTTCTCGTTCTGTATTATGATTCTCCTTCCAAAGAAATAGATAAATCGGCGGTAGCGTACCATTTTTGGAAGGAGAATCAGGATATAGAACAAGAAATCCACGTATTAAAAAGTGTCCAAGTTCCAGCTGCATTAACCATGTCCAGGATAGCAGAAGGTAGGCCACAGTGAAATCCCACACGTTTGCATGATGGAAAGTCTGTGATTGCGCTTGGACTAAATTCTTCCTTTAGTAAAGAAATCTGTTACCATGAACTGTTACGGTAAGTCTGTCATAAATGGCATATATTATGAAACTGCTAACATTAGGAACAAGTTTACAAGTTTGAAGTAAGGTCAAGAAAAATCCCCATTACTTGATTGTCATTTTCCATTTTGTTAATTAATTCGTCTATAAATTCTACCGCAGCAGTAATTGTAGAATAACCTTTTTGAAAACCATGCTGGGAATTAGATAAAATTTTGTGTTTGTCCAAAAAACTTAAAATTCTCTTTAACCCTTTCACCGATATGGACGTCATATGACGTCCAATTTAAAAGGCCCCAAACCGATATGGACGTGTATAGACGTCCTGCGCATACATGCATTTAATGCGTATTTAATGATAATTCTTTTAAACCTTATGTTTTACAGTAAATTTAAATAAATTCTATAAGAAGTAAAAGCTTACCTTTAAAAGTTTTTTCTTGAATGGTACACTTCAAAACATGGATAAACACACAAGGGCACATCTCCACATTCACAGCAAATCGTACTAGTTTCCTTTCGGACACCTTTCTTGCGGCACACCAAACATTTTCTGAAGGGACGCGACTTTTTTGCTGTGGGTGGTATCCTTTTAGGAAAATGTTTTCCTTCAAGTCTGAGGGGTGCTGGGGTGGTGGATTTTTTACCCCCAGTATGGAGAGGTCTCTGAATTTTATACTGCTCAATTAGGCTGCGAGCTATTGATATGCGTAGGTCCAGGTACGTCATTGTCTTCCGTGGGTTTAGAGCTCTCCAAATTACTAAACAATTGTATATGGTTATATCCAGCTGGTGTAAAAATACTTTTTTATACCATTTGATTGTTTTTCGCAAAGAGGGATATGCGTGTAATACCTGATCTACTAGATCCACTCCACCCATATGCATATTATATTCCTGGATAATATCGGGCTTGAAAATTGACATTTTGTTACGAGCATCAATTTTTCCAGTGTCAATCATCAAAATCTTAGAGCTGCAATTGGATAATGCTGTAACAACCCTCCTGTCTTGCCAAGCAACATAGGTCAAGGGTGGGAGCTGATGCACCTGCATTTCTCCTCTTCTTAGAGCCTTCGTATTCACATCTTTTGGCAAACCAATACGATTTGAACGTACTGTTCCAATTGCATTTGTTTTTCTTTTGTGTAAGGCCATGAATAATTTAGGGGAACTGTACCAATTATCTAAATATACAGTCCTACCCTGATCAAGTACAGATTCCATCAGGTGCATTACTATGGAACCAGATAACCCCAAATCTTTGTCTCCGGTGTTATCAGTCCCTTGGCCAGTGTATATGCAGCTATTGTAAAGATATCCTGTTTTACTTTCACATACATCAAAACTCTTTATGCCAAATCTGGCCCTCTTTGTTTTGATGTATTGTTTCCAACCTAAACGGCCCTTCCAAAGCATCAAGCTTTCATCAACAGTGATCTTTTCACTAGGCACATAATTTTCTTTGAATTTTGAAATAATGTAATCAAAAACTGGTCTGATTTTGGATAGTTTATCATTCACATTTTCTGTGCAGGTGAAATGAAGGAAGCGCAAAATGGAAGTAAACCTGTTATTTGACATGCATTTCCCAAAAAATGGGGTAGCTAGCATGTCATCTGTAGACCAGTACATGTCTAGCGTAGGTTTACGAATAACACCCATGAGCATAATTAGACCAAGTAGTCTGTAAATCTCATTCATTGTTACTTCTGTCCACTTCTGCAATCTACTCTTAGGTCCTAAATTGCCTTTAGCAATCAGGTCTTCCTTCACCCTACTCGCATATACATTTGTTTCCGAAACAATGAGAGACAGTAAGTCAGTAGTAAAAAATTTTGTGAAAATGTCAATTGGTTGGCTGTCAGAAGTTAGTTGAGTATGAGGTTGTACACCAGAGGTTGTGCTCGTGAACGTATGTCTATTAGTGTTAGAGTTATTTTGACACCTCCATAATGTTGATTTTTCACGAACACCTGTCGGAAATGAGTCATTTTCCTCCTCACTGCTACCTATATCCTCAACACCCCCCTCAAAATCTGAAAACTCGCCATCAATGTCCAAATCACTGTCTAACAGCAAAAAGTCTTCCACATTTTCTGATGTAATATCAGAAGCCCGCACTCGTCCTACACTAGCTAATTGATTTGCTACATTACTAGTTGAAGCCATGATTAGCACTGAGAAAACTATTTCAACTGTGATTTAGCTAAAGAAATTGCTTGGAACTCTGATGCAATCTAAATTACAATGTGAACTGAGTGAAGAAAGAAGTTACGTCAGCTAACATAAACTTCCATTGTGCAATTAGATAGATGCTGACAGAGTTTTCTTCCAGCGTGTATAACGCAATATAAACAGTTATTATTACGTGTTAGCATGAACTGAAACCTAGAAACCTTGAACCCAACACTTCGTTTATTCAGCTGATATACACATATAGCTTGTAAAACAAAAGTACTCAGAATTAAACGCGTTCGACGCAAAGAATGGCTTTCTTTACGTGATACAAATTAATGAAATTTCATCGCTTTATTAATATAGTCTCTATTTTAATGATACCGCAGATGTATACAGCTTTTAATGGGCTTTTAACCAGTTTTTGTTTCCCTGAAATAACTTAGTAAATACGGAAGATACGAATATTTATTTATGAAGCATTTTTGCAGCATTTAACAATTTAAATGTCTTGTTCTGTTTATTGGGTATCCGTTCCCAGCCGTGCAGGGTTTAAATGGCCATCGGCGAAGCGGTTAAAATAACTTTTCCCAGTAGTTTAGCAAAAGTAGATGTTAAAGTAATTTAGTTACTCACATTAGTAACATCACCCTTTTTGTGTAATGGTTTAATAACCCCCTTTTTTAAACAGTTCGGAAAAATTCCTTCCGCTATAGAGGCATTTATTAGATGTACTAGGATGTTAATTAATTCTTCCTTGCATTCTTCCAGGATTTTTGATGAAACTTCATCCCACCCACTTGAGTTTTTAGATTTTAATTGAGTAATAATTTTGATTAATTCTGTCTCAAGAACAGGATTTAGAAACACTGTGCTACCAATATGCTTTATTCCCTCATTCCTATTCATTTTAACCATTTTATTTCCCTTAGACACCGCTACATTTATAAAGTATTCATTAAATATATTACCAATGCTTACTGGATCATCAACCCTTTTGTTCTGATGATTAATTACAATGTTCTCTGAATTTTTACAGTTTTTCTTACTAGCATTTACTACATCTCAGAAAGCCTTACTTGTATTTTTTGCAGTAGCTACCTTATATTTAATATTTTCCGACCTTAAACTTTTGAGAGCAGCTTCATACTCTTTTTTGTATTTTTATATCTATCCTAATACAATCTATTACCATACTGCTTATAAAATATATACATGTCCTTCATTGATTTCCTGATCTCAATTACACTGGGTGGAAGGATTAATTTATTACTTTCTTTTTTGCATTTATTCATAACCCATTTTGGACACGAAGTATCGAAGTGTTTATTAAATATGAGATAAAACTTCTCCCATTTTTCATTAACACAGTCAGTATCATGTATTTTATCCCATGGTTCATGTTGTAGCAACTTTTTGAACACATTTATATTATATGAATTTATTTTCCTTGTTTTTGCCTTTACAATATTATCACTTCTAACAATTTTTTGAATTTTTAATATCTGTGCTTTATGATCAGAAACACAACTGTCAAATGCTTCTACTTTTATTCTTTTACTATCAATATTTGTGGCAATTTGATCTATAGCGGTAGCTGATGTCAAAGTAACCCTAGTCGGTATTTTAATATGCATTTTTATATTAAACATATTTAATAACTCTGTAAGTTTTGTATACACGTTATTTTCATTGATAGAGTTTATATTTATATCACCTTTTATTACAATTTTATTACTATATACTGAGTATTTCGTCAACACCGTTTCTAATCCATTGAAAAAGTTGAAATTTCACCACTTGGCGATCTGTATACTCCAAAAAGTAATATTAATACTCTTAACGAGTTCACTGTGAAAAAATTTACATAGGGAGGACAGAAAGAAACATAGGCACTAGAAAGAAAGAACACTTCAGGCACTTAAGATACAAAAATATTGATAAATATGCAATAGCAGCTCATTTCTGGTCTGAAAATCATGAAATTGAAGATAGCACAGAATTACTAAAATACGTACAAAAACATAGTGAACTCGTCATATGGGAGAGAATATACATAGAAAAACATAAAAACCAACTAATGAACTTTGAAATCCCGCCAGAAGAGAATCCCACATTTAAGTTCATCACTAAATCAACAGATGGCAGCAGCAACTCCAGAATTACCCACACCACTGGATCAAGCTTTAGTCGCATAAGAGCCGAAGATGCAAACGATGATTTGCGAAACATGTCCTCAAAATAGGTATGAAAGTGAAGCAGATATGTAATAAATACGACTCATCTAAAAATTAATAATAATTCAATTTGTTATTTTATATATTAGCTTATTGTCAAAAAAGATGGATGGTATACAGCGTTTCGGAGTTGGCTCCATTAAAATTATCATTCAACCTTCTGGAAACTTCTGGCATTCTTTTCGAAAACATGTTATTAACTTAGTCACAAGAGCGAAAGTATCATTTTATTTGTTACGGTGTCTTGCAAAGTAAAAACATTAGAATAAAAATTATGACTACATACTAGGTTTTGAACCATGAATCCTCGGTCAGTGACAGCATGTATTTTGCCACTGAGCTACGATAACATGTGTTTATAGTAGGTTATATGCAGCAAGATGTTGTCTCTATTAAGCCGCCATTCTTCCTGGCATTCATCTTCTTGCTAATTCTTCAATGCCATTAGTAACAGCTTACCCCAAGAGGACAGTTGTAAATTGGTTCGTTACTTAATCTAACAAATTAAAAGTCTGAAATGAAAAACATATCCACAGGATGGTACTCGAACCATGAACCCTCATAATATATATCATAGCGTGTGCTCTCTGTCATTGAGCTACATGAGCACTTAAAGGAAGCTTGCTTTATATACAATATAGATATTGGTTCTGTTAAAATCATAATTCCACGTGTTTTCCATTTTCTTGCACATTTTCCAACGCCATGTAGTTAATAGCTCAGCTGCAAGAGAATTATTACTTACTTTGTGATACTCAATTTTTTGTTATACTGGGTTAATATAGCCTTAGAAATCTTCGAAGTGAGTAACAGGTAAAAATGGCGACCATGACACTATACATCTGTGAACATGGCCGATTTAGTTTTCATACCATCTAGTCACAGAACACCTAAGTGATACTGACCTGCGAAAGTATACATTTACTTTCTTGAAAGATAGTACCGATGCTTTGTGCAGTCTGCTCATATTTTGTTTATGGTTGAAATTTGCCTTATGCTTATATATCTGTATTGCCTCACGACACAAGCTAACATACAATCTCTCCGAGGAACTGATAAGCTCGGTGTATCTTGATGTATCAATGTATGGCACTCTTATCCAACTGAATGTTAATGGATATGTGTATGTATGTGTGTGTGTGTGTGCGTGTGTGCATGTGTGCATGTGTAATTACTTTTGTAAATAACTTATGTATTAACTGAGTTCATAGATATGATTGACTCTGTCAGATGCTCTTTTAAGGGTCTATTGGCAATAAACTATTACTGTATCCAAAGTACAGACACGAGCAAATGTATTCCGATACGTACAAGACTGACCTACGGGAGGGAGGCAGGTTTCTTATCAGTTAGTTGCGCCAGGACGCTTCTGTTTCCTTATACCTGACCAGCGAGTTCGGCACACAAGTATTCAAGCCTCAATGGAAAATAAACACAATTTTGTCACATGAATGTAGGTATTTATCAATCCTTTTCTTGTTGACGTCATTTTCTCTCTCTTCCTCTCTCGCACACACATACCTCAACCATTTTAATCTCCTTTTCTTCTTTTTAAATGCATTTCCAATACTCAAACTTTTAGTTTTATCTCAAACGAAATATTTCTAGCTTTCATAGGTTAGCGATAATTAATATAATATTAAACTGCATGGTACTTAAAATTAAGTGTGTCTTGTTCTGAAAATAAATACATTATTTCCTTTGTTACAGTTCTCAAGAGCAGATTATATGGACATACAATTAATATAGCCACCAAGTTACCAAATGACTTAACGACCAACAAAATAAATAAAATAATTATTTTGTTTGATAATGACAGTTCATATACAAAATCACATTAGCGTCACCGGCATGTCGGAGGTTTCACGAAGGAGTTCTTTAAATGTCAGTAAAACTGATATGATGCATTTCACTTTTAGCCTCACGTAGAAACCATCGAACTAGACCGGGTCTGAACTTACAAGCTTTGGATCAGAATGCCAGCACCTAAGTTATCCAGGTCAGCTTTCAGTATCATCATCATCATCATCATCATCATCATCATCATCATCATCATCATCATCATCACTACCACCACCACCACCACCACCACCATTGTTATTGTCACTGTCATTGTCACTGTCATTGTCATCACCATCATCATTATTATCATTATTATCAGCAGCTCAAAAACTTCCTCACAATGTGGCATGTTTAGAGTATTTTTTGTTTTACGCCCTCCATCGTTAAGTCATATTGGATGATAAATGAAATGGTTGAAATGATGCTCAAATGAGTCTGAAATCCATGGAGCTTACAGCTACCCGACATTCGTCTTAAGGGATAAGTGAAAACCCTGGAAAAAATCTTTATCCATATAACTCACCCTAACCGAGATTCAAACTCGGGACCTCTTGAACATGAGACAGACACGCTACCATCTACGTTACCGAGGCAGGCATTTGCAGTAATGTTGCTCGTTGTATATAGCTGATTATCTTCACTGGAATTCCGATGTCTGGAATATTCTCTGCTAAGAATGTTGAGACCACAGCTTCCACCGAGTAACTATTGGTATAATTTTTACAATTCGTAATTTCCATATATTTTTTATCTCTAATGCTAGGTTCTGGTCAGTTAAAGTCAAGTCTATAACTCCATATACATTATCTCCAACTAGGTGGTGGCACATCATTTCACTTTGTAATGAGGAAAACTGTTTGTATAACTTGCATATTCATCTCTGTAGCCTATTTTTTCCTCCTTGTTATTTATTTTCTTCTAACAGCAGTCCTAAAATCAGATTGCAAGTTGGAAGTAGCAGTGTATTGGTTCATCACCTCTGGTTTTTATGATTATCATCACCATTATCACCTTATTATTATTATTATTATTATTATTATTATTATTATTATTATTATTATTATTATTATTATTATTATTATTATTATTATTATTATTATTATTATTATTATTATTATTATTATTATTATTATTATTATTATTATTATTATTATTATTATTATTATTATTATTATTATTATTATTATTATTATTATTTATTAATAATTATTATTATTATTATTATTATTATTATTATTATTATTATTATTATTATTATTATTATTATTATTAATTATTATTAATAATTATTATTAATTATTATTAATTATTTATTATTATTATTATTATTATTATTATTATTATTATTATTATTATTATTATTATTATTGTTATTATTATTATTATTGTTATTATTATTGTTATTATTATTATTATTATTATTATTATTATTATTATTATTATTATTATGACGATGATGATTGTTGTGATGGTTGTTGTGATTGTGATGATTGTTATTATTGTAACGCGAGCGCTGGAACACCCTGTGAAGCAGCTGAGAGCGGGAGACAGGGAAGGTTCGGTTAGCCACGCCCTCGCCTCGTTTGTCCTATAGTGGTGACAGGCTGTGGTCAGGGGAAAAACATGTCTGTGTTGCCTGTTTCTCTACACCTGTTTCTCGAAATTACGTAATCTGGAACATTCCCCTGGTCACTAGAAACCGGCGATATTCCTATATAAAGAGGGTTACAGACGGACAGAGTGGAGTTGGTTTTGTCAGTTAGTGAGTGAGGAGACAGTCAGTTCTTGGTGTAAGAGTTAGTCAGTGACGTGTTAATGTACGAGAAGATTGTGCAACGGAAGACTGTACGTAACTGTGAAGGTGTACCGGAGCTTACGTAACCGCGAGTACAAGGAAATTGTAACGGACGAACTGGTGAATCGTAATTGTGTGCATTACGAGTAATTCTGTGTAATTGGCAAGAGTTTAACTGTAAGTCGGTGGAAATAAAGAACATTGTTGAGTGGTGTAATTGGACTTTTCATTTCACGAACCCACAAAGTCACACTGGTGTCAGGAAGCGGGAAGATAACATCACCGAACATTACAACCATGGACGCGGCATTGGAGAAAATTTTGGAGAAGATGATGGAAATGAAGGCGGAACTGACAGAAATGAAGACGGCAAATGAAAACCTCGCTGCAAAAACAGAAGCGGCAAACGACAACATCATAGGGAAGATGGAAGAAATGAAGGCCGAATTAACAGCGAAGACGGAAACGGCTAACAACAACTTGGCCACGACAATGACCTCAAAGATGGCCGAACTGACAACGGAAATGAAGGCGGCGAACGAGGCTCTCGCCGCAAAGTTTGAGGAACGGTTGGCCGGCGTGAGGGATGACGTCGCGAACCTGGGCAAACGGAAGGGTCAAGTAGACGACCGCCTTAATGATTTAGAGGAAAAGGCCGACAACATCGCAAAACCCCTCACCCGCCTGACGGAGGAAAACCGGCCTTATGTGTGGACGGAGGACGCCGAAGACGCTTTCCAGCACCCGAAGGGGACCCTGTGCAGAGCTCCAATTTTGGGTTTCCCACAACCGGGTGGCGCCTTCATTGTGGACTCCGACGCTAGCGACCATTACATTGGAGGTGTCCTATCGCAGATCCAGGACGGCCATGAGCGCACAAGAGTGGAAGAGAAGGAGCGTGCCGCAGCAGTCCGAGTAGTTGTGGCAGTGCCTGCTGAAGGCTGGGATAGCGCAGGCCTGAGGAGGGAGCAGCTGGCGGACGCAGACTTGGGGCCACTCTTGAGGGAAGTGGAGGCAGGGACGAGGCCAACCTGGGAGGACATCGCACCGAGGAGCGCCACCTACAAGTCGTACTGGGCCCAATGGGACTCGTTGAAGACCAGAGTGGGCGTGCTGTTCCGGGTATGGGAGTCACCCGATGGGAAGGCGCAGAGAGGACAGTTAGTACTTCCCCGGAGCAAGGTCCCGGAAGTCTTGGAGGAAGTGCACGCCGGTACTTCAGGAGGACACCTGGGAGCGAACCGAATGATTCACAAACTACGGCAGCGCTACTTCTGGCTCAGACTCCGGGCAGATGCTGGTGGTACACCTGGACCGCCTCGCACGCTACGATGGGGCTGTTCGGGGCGAACAGCTTTGAGGAGGGAGCAGTGTAACGCGAGCGCTGGAACACCCTGTGAAGCAGCTGAGAGCGGGAGACAGGGAAGGTTCGGTTAGCCACGCCCTCGCCTCGTTTGTCCTATAGTGGTGACAGGCTGTGGTCAGGGGAAAAACATGTCTGTGTTAATTAAGTTAATTAGGAGTCGATTAATAACACAAAACAACACTCACTTTTAAATTTTCCCGGAACCGGTTTCTGAGGTCTTCCCTCTATCTTCAGCCGGACATCGAGGGAAGACCTCAGAAACCGGTTCCGGGAAAATTTAAAAGTGAGTGTTGTTTTGTGTTATTAATCGACTCCTAATTAACTTAATTTATACAACAACACTGTTTTCAACACTTCCATAAAAGGATTTATGTCTGTGTTGCCTGTTTCTCTACACCTGTTTCTCGAAATTACGTAATCTGGAACATTCCCCTGGTCACTAGAAACCGGCGATATTCCTATATAAAGAGGGTTACAGACGGACAGAGTGGAGTTGGTTTTGTCAGTTAGTGAGTGAGGAGACAGTCAGTTCTTGGTGTAAGAGTTAGTCAGTGACGTGTTAATGTACGAGAAGATTGTGCAACGGAAGACTGTACGTAACTGTGAAGGTGTACCGGAGCTTACGTAACCGCGAGTACAAGGAAATTGTAACGGACGAACTGGTGAATCGTAATTGTGTGCATTACGAGTAATTCTGTGTAATTGGCAAGAGTTTAACTGTAAGTCGGTGGAAATAAAGAACATTGTTGAGTGGTGTAATTGGACTTTTCATTTCACGAACCCACAAAGTCACATTATTATTCCTATTATTACTAATACTATTATTATTGTTATTATTATTGCTATTATTTTTGTTATTATTATTGTTGTTGTTGGGTAGACTGCTAGGCAGGATAATTCATTGTCGCCTGTTTCCAGTGGTCGGTGGAGGGTAACGTCAGTGTTGATCAGCAGGTAAACTTGACCTTTACTTTCACTAGGATAAACTAAACGATCATAGAATTTTGTTCCCTTTGCCTCTCCAACCCTATCGTCCATCAGAAAACTTTTACACGCGTAGGTACTTCATCTCCATGTGTACCTACCTTGGTAGCATAGATGGTAAAGTGTCTGCCTCATGTTCAAGAGGTCCTGAGTTCGAAGCTCAGTCAGGGTGAGTTACCTGGATAAGGCTTTTTCCAGGGCTTTCCCTTATCCTGAAAGATGAATGTCGGGTAACTCTAAGCTCTATGGACCCTGGACTTATTTGAGCATCATTTCACCCATTTCACTCATCGTCCAATATGACTCAATGTTGGAGGATGTAAATTACAAAAAAAAAAAAAAAAAAAAAAAAAAAAAAAAAAAAAATATCTCCGAGTGTAGAATTTTTGTAAGAATTCAAAAGGCATGGCAAATTGCTTAGTTTTTTAGTTAAATTGTATATATGAGGTTTCCAAGTTAGATTTGCATCTACCCACACTTACAAAAATTTTGTGGATTCCACTTTGGCAATTTGTACTTCAATTTGCATTGGATTTTGAGTACCTTGGGGGAATTCTATACAATCTGTTATTTTAAAGTAAACTTGAGTTTATTTCTCAGGAGGCAGTTTTATATTTGTTTTAATTCCTCGTTGATTTTCTCCTGCATTTTGTTTATTTTTGGGTCGCTAATTATTAAATAAAACACTTTGCTTTGAAGGCAGATCATTTATATAAATAAGAAAGTGTGATGTGCCTCAGGTTGACCCTTATGGGACTCCAAGTTGTATGCGTTATAACTGGATTTTATTGAAATTGAATTACATATTACTTTTGGTTACTCAGTGATCAGCTAAACCAGCTTTCAGCTAGTTCTCTTACTCTACATTTATTTAGGTCATGGATTATTATTTTGTGATTTACCATATTAAAGGCTTTCCTAAGTTCAAGAAAAAGCCCTATAGGTATTTTTTTTTAATTTTAAAATATATTATCCAATGCTCTATTAATTAACTTTAAATGAGTGTATAGGAATAGTAATATTCTTTCCTTTATGAAAACAAGACCAATATTTTGCTAAGAACATTACTTTCCATCAGGAATGACATCATCCTATTGTACATAATTCTTTCAACTATTTTGCAAACAAAGGTAAGAGAGATATTAGATAATGTTGAATGTAATGTTGTTCTCCCTTTTTGAAAATTGGTGAATCTTTGCTGATTTTAGGTCTTCAGAAAATAACCTCATGGTTAGTAAAGAATATGATATGCCTACCACAGTAGTTAATAGATGGGAAGTTCATTTTTTTACAATGATGGCATGTATATCATCAGTTCTGCTAGAATATTTGTATTTTTAAGCACTTAATTATAGAGGTATTTTCTAATAATGTTGCCACAGTTAAAACTATGGTTTTGTTGTTTATCATTTGATGGGGAGTAGGAAAAGAAGCATTTGCAGCTGTTATCAAGACTTGGGCAACTTTACTAAAAGATTTATTGAATAGATGAGCTATTTCTTTGGAATTTTCAATATTTCTCTATTTTTACGTATTATGAGGGTTTTTTTTTTTTTTTTTTTTTTTTTTGGCCTGAGTCTTATTTTTCCGGTCTCAGCTTTTACTATCCTTCACATAGCATTTCCTTTTTTTTATGACTCTGTTTAATTTATTATCTTATCTTAAACAGATTTGTAGTATATCTGGAGATGTTTACTATTACTTGATAAAACTATTTGTAGTTGGTTTTTCACAGTGTCCCTTATTTTTTGAGTTTTGAGTGACTAATTTTGGTCACTCTTTTTTCCATTTTCAACCTCAAAGGCCTACAGTCGTCTGTTGTTGTTTATTGCTTGAACTTTATACTTTCATTTTAAGCTGTTCTCCTATGTCATCAGTTTGTTATGGTTTACCTTAACTTTTAATAATTTTGGAATAATAGCAGAAGAAAATGGATACAACAAAAGGCTGGTATTTAAGAAACCATTAAGGAAGCAAGCACATTCACCGAAGAAAAACAAAGCAACAGCATAGTCAGTAGATACACGTATCACCCAAAATCTTTTAATAAATTCAAAAGATCTTTAGAGAACAAAATATCATCTTGGCACCTGGAATAGCTACAAAACAAGCATGAACTTTGGGCTTAGCCAATACAGTGATTGTGTTCTCTTGGCATTGCCAGGTCAACAGTAAGAGGGTGACAGATGAAAGATATCTTTATCTTTGTCTCACTGAATCCACCTAGTGGGTAAACTGAGATGTGCATACAGATGCTAACAGAGAGGTTTGCTTCTCTTTCACCATGTGTGTGACAAAATATATGATTATCGCATGGTAGCATAAACTGAACCATAAAACCTTGAACAGGAGTACACTTTGCTTACACAGCTATATGTACTGTACAGGACCAAGCTCTGTGTTGTTGGGAGGAATGCGATCAAGTTTATGTTGAGTAAGAATGGCATTAGAGAGGGGAGGAAAGTGCTAACAGCCACATAGACAGTTGCATTTCATTGTTTTAAATGAAAGCATAAAACTGAACAGGGCAAATAAATGTCAAAACCACATTAACTGGTGCTACCTGTAATCATTTAGTATGCCACTATTTAATTTACCGACATGATTCCTTTTCTTCCCCCCCCCCCCCCTTCAGCTTCTTTTTCCTCCACTTTTTTGCTTTCTTTGTTTTTTCTTGGGTGATAGACTTTCAGAAGGGAAATAAATATCATTTTCTCACTTTTTTGTTGCAATTAACACCATGCTTCTGCAAGAAATTCCTTATCTCTTTCTTGGCAGAATATTTGGTTGGGCACTTTTCAGATAGACCCAGTGCCCAGAATTATAAGATCCAATTGTCATTTATTGTAAGTGATGTGGTATGAAAAACTAATTACAAATAATCATAAAAACTATTTGTAGTCATTATTAAATTTTTTTTTTTTTTTAGATGAGTCGTATTTTTTACACATCGGCTTCACTTTCGTACCTATTTTGAGGACATGTTTCGCAAATCATCGTTTGCATCTACGGCTCTTATGTGACTCATAAGAGCCGTAGATGCAAACGATGATTTGCGAAACATGTCCTCAAAATAGGTACGAAAGTGAAGCCGATGTGTATAAAATATGACTCATCTAAAATTTAATAATTTTTTCGCTTCACTGTGGTGTTCCAATACAGTTAAATCTCGATATATTTGTAGTCAGTTTATTGATACTCGTCACTTACTTTTCTTATATTTTTGAGGGACTAGTTTCATAGGCCATTGCCTCCATTTTCAACCTCTCTCCAACTAGCATCTGTTGTCATCTGCTCTCCTCTCTCTGGTGGTGGAACTATGAACTTCTTTGTCAAAATATCTACTGGTGGGATTTCAAAGTTCATTACGCAGTCCTTGTTTTTCCATATGAATATGTTCTCCCATGTTGTTAGTTTATTTTGGTTTATCACTCTTGGATTTGAATTAATTTTGACGTCACTGTTACTAAATTCCTCCAAACACACATAATTAGAAATAGTTTTATAAATTTGAACATCACAGTTACTAAATTCTTCCAAATATATATAATTTATTTTGACAGATGCTACATCAAAGCAATTTCTGAAGCTATTTAGAAGTAATACTTTTTTCATTAGTATCAATTTTGGATATTATATCTTTCCAGGACTCCATTTTCTAATAAATAATTAAAATAATGCACATTGTCCTGACTGAATGATCTCATCTAGGTAATGCATTTAGTAGATTTTGTTAATGGTTTTCTATTTGTCAGCATGTGCAGAAGAATATCAATATCCAAAATTTGTAAGTTTACGTAATCAAAACTAGATGGAGGATAGTTGCAACTAATTATTATTTGATCCAAGAATGTTTGTGAGATGGAAATTATATGTTTTGATGTTCAAAAGAAGTTTCTATACAGCTACTTGAGGACCTGTGGATAAATGCAACTGAAAATGTATAATGTGAAGTAATTATGTGATTGCATGCTCAAGAGGCTTTTTTACATTTAGCTATGTTATCCTGTTTTCCTTTCAGTTTAATTGATGTTTTCCATAAATTGTCACACCTCCATTTTCGAGAGCTGTTTGGCAAATATAACCAACAAGATTAAAGTTACCAGTGTGTTAGAACACTATTTCATCACGCTCTAGCTTGTGCTTTTTAGAGACATATGCATTTCATATGCATGTCATGCATTTCACTACTTCTTAGCACTTGTAATTCATGTTTTTTGTTTGTTTCTAAAGCACTGAACATTTTTATGCATTAATGTAAACTTACTGGACTGAATTGCTTATAACATAAACTGCTTGAAATTTTCTGCTGGACTAGTTGTAATTTCTACAAAATGCTTGTCTCTTAGCTGGGTTGCTGCATTATTGACCTTATCGTCTTAACTGTACAAGTTGTTCGTAGTCAAGTCCATTGTGACATAGTTATTGATCTGGTTTTGTAGTTTCCCTTTATTACAATGTTGTTCTTGTTGACCAGTACTTCCCTGAATGCCCGCCTCGGTAGCGTGGTGGTAGCATGTCTGCCTCACGTTCAAGAGGTCCCGAGTTCGAATCTCAGTCAGGGTGAGTTACCTGGATAAGGTTTTCCTGGGGTTTTCCCTTATCCTGAAAGACGAATGTCGGGTAACTAAGCTCTATGGAACCTGGGCTCATTTGAGCATCATTTCACCCATTTCATTCATCGTCCGATATGACTTAATGTTGGAGGACGTAAATTACAAAAAAAAAAAAAAAAAAAAAAAAAAAAAAAAAAAAAAAAAAAAAAAAAAAAAAGTTCCCTGAATTCACTAAAAGCCTTTTTAACTACTTTCACATTATGACTATTTCCTTCAGTTTTAAAGTTGTCAATCACTACACAATTTTTTAATCTCCGTTTTGCACTAAGTTTATAACGTCATTTAGCATCTTTCTAAATCTATGAGATCCTCTATGAGGAATCTGTGACACACTGTCTCTCCCAAACTCTTTTATAGTTAGCCATTTAATTCCTTATTTTTTCTCATTACCCTTTTTTACAATCACCTGAGGTGTTTAAGTACACCATTGATGAGAATCTTAATATCAGAGACTTCTGATTTGACAGCTTACGAGGTCCAATCTCTCCCATTATTTTCCTCTGAACATACTTCTGGTTCTATATCATTTGTCCCAGCATGTACCACCATCACACCTCGTTTGCTTTCCTTTAGACTGATTTTCTCAAATTTCTGTTTGCCTAGTTTAGTGCCCAGAATGCACTTTACATCATACCTTAATTTTTACAGTACTGCCTAAGAGTTTCAGGATAGAGTCCTCTACAACTAGAACCTTTTGACACCTTTTTTGTTTCATTCCTGCTACTTTCTGTATTTCAGTTTTGTTTTTGCTCATTCGACACATCTCATCATCTAGCACTTCTAAATGATTATTATTTACCTAAGAACTATTTATGTATGGAAGAAGCTAGAAACAGTGATGTGTTAAGGTGTATTTTCTTGAGATGAGTCGGTACTAGCAACACTAGCATCACTTTTTTTAATACCTGTTAACATGTATTGTATTGTATTTATTTCATCCTTTGGAACATAGTACATATGTTATAGGACACGTCAGTTCAAGATACAAAGATAAATATAAAAAGTTACATAAGACTAACAACTGTAACAGATACAGGATCCAACAAAAGTCTAAAGTAGAAAAAGCAAATAAATATAAACTATATAAAGACCATAGAGAAATGCTATATAAAAGTAATTGTTCACAAATGTGGACTTTATTCTACATGTTTCATGTTTCGGAAACATGTGTTCCCATCTTCAGAACATGTCCGACTGACTGTGTTGTGGTGGTCATCTATAATGGTGGCATCATATGGTGGTGAAGTATACTTCCAGAGGGTACTTGGTGGCAGTAAATCAAAATTCATTAACTTTTGTTTGTGTTTCAAAATGAAGATCTTTTCCCATCTGTCCAATTCTGCTGCATGACTGGTTGGTTTGATTAGTTTACTGTTCAGTCTGGTTGGTGATCCAAAAATGGTTTAAACTTACATTTGTTTGTATTTTAAGCATCTCATATGTTCCTTCATTGGTTTCCAGATATTTTTGTTTTTCCTATATATACTTAATCACAATCAGAGCAATTGATTTTGTAAATTCTAAAGATGAGAACTCATGTTCCCGAAATATGTTAACAGATGTTAAAAGACGTTATGCTAGTGTTACTAGTACTGAGTCATCTTAAGTAAATACCTCAGAACTATTTTTTTTGGATACTGTGTGTGAAAATTTGATCTTGAAGAAGTTTAGCAACTGTTGTGTTTGTGTGCTACTTCAGGATAACTATAATCCATGTGTACTAACTTCATTTAAATATTCATGTTGTCTTGTTTTAAGATTTTGTTTATTTTCAGTAACTTTGCAATTTCACTTCTTAAAGGTTCAAAGCATTATCATCCAAAAAACTTTGTTGCATTTTTAGGATGTCATTTTTATTCTCCAGATCTGAATTTTCTTTTTGTGGATCCCTTAAATCCATATTTAATATATCTATTACCACTTGTAGTGTCTTCACAATTTCTTTGTCTCATGCATTTGCAACTGCTGATCCTGTCTCATATAGATGTTTTGTTTCTCTCTTCATTTTCCACATGTATGTTGTATAGTTTTAGTTAGGAATAAGATTTTACTGTACGTATTCTTTTAATTTTCATTTGTTTTTTCTTGATGGAGCCATAAAAATGTAATTTTTTAAAGTGCTGAATAAATACTACTACTGCTGCTGCTGCTGCTGCTACTGCTGCCACTGCTGCTGCCGCTGCCACATATCCCTTGCAGCCCCTTCACTCACATACTTCCCACAATACTGTAGTTTAATTTAGCTCCATTTTAAGGCATATCAAAGGCATATTTCCCATTGCTTTTACACAATTTTTGCTGCATGCTTCGAGTCATCACTCTGTTTGTTGCCACAAAATATACATATAGTGCATACAAAAATAGATATTCTAAAATTAATATTGATGAAAACAATAAAATGTGCATGTTTCTAGCTTTGAAACACCCTATACTTCATATGTTGAACTAAGGTGATCAAAATGTTCGTAAATTATTTGGATCCACATCATTGTATATATTAGGGCCTTGAAAGGCTTTATTGTAAATACTATACAGCTTACTTAAATTCAAGATTACTTGTATTTTAACTATACACCTTGTCTCTTTGCAGGTAAAGGAAGTGAGGTCCCAGACTTTATTGGTGCACCTTACGAATTTTGGGTAGGAAGTAATGTTGCAATTGGAACCAGTGTTGGACAAATTCGAGTGACAGATGCTGTGGACAAAAATCACATTGTGTATGATATGCTTCATAGCTATCATGATGGAGGTGAGCAGTTTGTATTAAGATTAAGAAAACAGATATGTGTGTTTAGCATGTTATAAAATTAATGCAATACTTCTGTTTGCAGTTCCCTTTGCTGTTGAGGAACGTTCAGGAACCATCACTGTAGTGGACAATATACCTAAGTATGAGCAGCCATTTTATGAATTTGAAGCCGTTGTAACAAATGGGCAAGAGCTAACATTAATTACTAATGTAACAATCCATGTAGTTGATGATAAAAGCAGCATAACTGCCAAGTAAGTATGAATTTAATATCTGCTGCAATTAGCTTCAATCCCCTTTTTTTCTTACAAGCTAAGGCTGGTTCGCAATAACCAGGAATGGGAACCAAAATGAGAAAAAAAGGTTAAAATATATCTTATAATGTGAGTATCCACGTTTAACAAGCTTTCCCATATTCTAAGAATGGGAATGAAGACTTGGTCAGATTTTAACTTTGTCATTGCTGTTCCTCAGGAGGCTACATATGAATGTATAAATTATTTAAGGCAGCTGTGACAAAGTAGCTACTAAAGTTTTCCCTACCGTAAGCATGGAAAATGAAACTGGTATAAAATTTTCATCCTTATTCCTTCATATTCATTGAGCACTGGATCTTCTACCAAGGCCAGTTTTTATTTATTTATATTCAAATTAAAGCTTGCTACTGTCACAAACACTGGTCACGAAAGCCAACATTCCAGTTAGAGGATGCTGAGGTGCTGACCACATCTCCTCCCTGTATCGGTTGGATGATCGCCTTCCTCTACCTTGCGTATGTGGGTGTGAGGCCGGCAGTTGGTTTGGCAGGTCCTGCCCTATATGGGCTGTCGCACCCTGGGTTACTTGGGTTACTGTCACAAAAAGGAACAATTGCAAAGACCAAAAAGAACAGCAAAAATTACTGGAATTAACAGAGGTCATTAATGAACAATAAATAACTTAAATGCATGCTATTAATAATGAATGTCACTCACTAAGATCAGAAGAATCATAAATAGTAATGGACCTACATTTAGAAAATATTTACCCTATCAAATTTTTGTGTTGGCTAACCTTCATTATGTTGGCTGAAAGCCGGTGCAAAAATATTACTAATGACATCCCAATGCATGGAACTGACTTTTCAATTTGTTATTCATATAGTCATTGATATGCATTCCCATTTTCATTGCTAGGTCATTGTGAACCAAAATGTTATATGTTTGCCATTCTGTGTTCTGTCCTTGGAATTTTGCAAACCGGTCTTTGGGGTTTGTAGCAATATATGTAGCTATTAAAAGGTTGCTAGCAATGGGAATACTTCAGTCAAACATCTTGTAGAATCTCTTATGATTAAATTAGCAAAATATTAGATTTAGGCCTTTGGTTTCCAATTTGTAATAATTTTATTCAGTCCACTATAGAGTGCATCACAACGCAAGGTATTTAAATATGACTAAACTGATGGTAATAAAATCAAAACACCTACCCATTCTGTGTCAAATACAATGTGAAATGAAATTAAATGTGTAGTTTTTAATGCCCACTTTTACTACATGCAGCACTGCAGTCAGTGACACTGATGATACATGAGATGAAGGTGGAGCACCGGTGGATGGCAGGGCAAACCAGAGATCCTGGAGAAAACCTGCCCCAGCACCATGTTGTCCACCACAAATCTCACTTTGCGGTAGCCTGGGATCAAACCTGGGCCGCCTTGCTCAGAGCCAAGTGGTCTAGCCACAGCGCTGCCTATGAAATACAATGTGAGATTAAATTTCCTCTTTCTCCTACTATATGATCCATAGTGGTGGAGTGAGAATTGTACTAGGCCAGTTACTTGTCTCAACAAAATGGAGTAGTATGAAGAGTATTTTTATGGACAGGTTTAGTCAGACTTAAAAATTCAATACCACAGTCGGGATTTGAGCACGGATCTCCCTGTCTCCAGGAGATGTTAACCATTGAGCTAACATGGCCAACATGCCAGTATAACATTAATTCTTAATTAATTCTTTAACTGACTCACTAGAATATCAAAGCATTCTAAGTCACTTCTGGATGTAATGGTAACAAATACGGAATGTACTGAACCTTCCCAAATCATTGAAACAGGGGTGTCCGATCACAAAGCCCAAATACTAACAACTGCAGCAATTAAGTCAAAAGAGGGTAAAATAAAGACAGTTAAATAATGCTACAGTGAAGCAAATTTAAATTATTTGAAATACTTACTAAGAAAGGACAACTGGAAGGAGGTCTATGTAGAAAATAGAGTGGGGAAGAATTTACTAAATTTCTTGAAACCTTTCTATACAATTTTGAAATGGCTTTTCCATTAAAACAGATGTCAGTAGTAGGGAACAGAGGAGAAAATGGTTGGGTAACAAAAGGGATCAAGGTCTCATCAAAACGACTAAAATTCTTAGGTGAATTGGCAAAAGGGGGAGGGACGTCAAAGGAAACTCTCAACTATATAACTAACTATAAGAGAGTTTATAGGAAAGTCATTAGGGCAGCAAAAAAATTACATAATGATAGGTACATATTAGGATCAGAAAATAAAAATAAGGCAATGTGGCAAGTAATAAAAAAGGAGACTGGTAAAATGAATCAAACAAAGTCCCAAATTGAACTGATTAGTGATGGTAAGGACATAAAAGATCCAGTTAAGGTGGCAGAGCTATTTAATAAGCACTTCACTGAAATTGCAAATGAAATATTGGATAAGAAATATGGTACATAAAAAGTTCAACCTAGTTACAATAATAAAATAAAATGTTTCAAAAATTCTTTCTTTATTCACCCAATAAGCAAAGAAGAACTAATAAAAGTAACAAAGGGATTAAAAAATAAGTTTTCAACAGGAATAGATCAAGTACCTGATCTATGAATTATGTTTTGACTGTATGTCATGCTGGTTTAAAGCAAACAAATTATCTGTGAATCTAGACAAAACAAAAGTGGTCAAATTTATAACCTGTCGTACATCACATACTGAAATAGAAATCGGGATTAATGATATGTTATTAGAAGAAATTGACAGCTTAAAATTTCTGGGCCTTCAAGTAGACAGATGTTTAGATTGGAAAGCTCACATAAATTATATCTTACCTAAACTCAGCTCTGCCTGTTATGCTATCCGAGAGCTGGTTAATGTGAGTTCTATTGACACACTTAAATTGGTATATATTATGTATACTTTAACTCTATTATGGAATATAGAATATTATTTTGGGGCAACTCAGTAGAAAGTAAAAAAATATTTCTTATGCAAAAGAGGGTTATAAGAATCATTACTAACACCCACACCAGATGCTCCTGTAAAGATCTTTTTACAAGATTGAAGATATTAACGCTTCCTTGCATGTATATATTCTCGATCCTAAAATTCTTTGTATGCAATCATGCCTTATTTGCAACAAATAATGTAATTCACAAAATAAACACTAGACAAGAGTATAATATCCATTATCCCAGTTCTAAACTTTCTTGCTTTCAGAAAGGTGTGTATTATGAAACTATCAAAATATTTGGCGCACTTCCTAATGTTCTTAAAGAAAAAGTTGATAATTTCGGTGCTTTTAAAAAAGCTGTTAGAGAGTACCTTTGCTCAAATTCTTTTTATTCTGTACAAGATTATCTAAATGACAGATTATCCTGATAATGCTTCTGTAGCTCTATAAGTAGTATCTAACTATTCCAATGACAAATCATTACGTGTAAATATTTGATGCAAGTTGAAAGTTTATTTTTAATGTATATATATTTAATAAATAACAAGAATGGTATCCATTGCAAAAAGGTTGAGACGTATTGGCATAAGCCAAGTGAAAGCTGGTTTAAAAAGTGTTTCATTTTGTATCATATATAATTATCCCTGCTTTGTTTTCCATATTGTTGTTCATATTGCCTGTGTACTATAATATGTGTCTTATGTTAACTTTTGTACATATATATGCTATTAAACTTTATACCTCTGGACATGTTCAATGTTCACAGCCTTTTCTGGCTACAAGTGAACCTACTGAATGCAAATCAATCTAATCTAATTTAATCTATAGTAAAAGAATGTATAGAGGACATAGCAGAGCCTTTAATGCATGTGTCTAATAAATCTTTTGAATCAGGCATATTTCTGGAAAAACTTAATATTGCAAAAGTAAAAGCCATTACACAAAAAGGGGCCAGTTCAAAATATACAAAATTACAGACCAGTATCAATGTTATCAGCCTTTTCAAAAAACTTAGAAAAACTTATGTACAACAGAATAATTAGTTTCAGCGAAAAAAAAATACCATCATAACAGATTCACAACATGGTTTCAGACATAAAAGATCAACATAAACAGCTGTTTACACCTTATTAGAAAAAATAGTTAACACAATTGAGCAGAAGGAAAAAACATTATGATTATTTATGGATCTCACAAAAGCTTATGATGTAATAAACCATAAAATACTACTGGAAAAACTAAATTGCTATGGGATAAGGGGTTTAGCAAATATATGGTTCGAATCATACTTATCACACAGAACTCAAGTAGTACAAATTAGTCAGTTAAATAAAGAACAGCATAAAAGAGAGGAATATAAGTCAACCCTCAAAACAGTAGCACATGGTGTGCCGCAGGGATCAATACTAGGCCCACTTCTTTTCCTGCTATACATAAATGATATGCCACTGAATGTTCAACAGGCAGAGGTAGTACTGTTTGCAGATGATACAAATGTCCTTATAAAAGCAAAAGGTGACATAGAACTAAAGGATAAAATAGAAAGTAATATAATGAAACTCGGATTATGGTTTAAATCCAACAGACTGTTAATAAACACAGATAAAACAGTTGCTATGAGGTTTCATAATAGCCAAAATAGGAATTATATAACAAATAGAATTAGATTGGGAAATTATAAAGTATCAAGGGGAAACACAATTTCTGAGATAACAGATAAGTGAAGATTTAAAATGAGGATCACACATAAATATGTTAACCAAAAAGCTCAGTACGGGATGCTATATGTTAAATACATTAAAAATGGTCACATAAAAGAGCTAAATGTATTAAAAAAACAAAAACTTACATCATCCCTATTAGTTCATTCATTTTATACAGTTGCAGAGTTCCTGGAAATGTGATTATGTAAAATATAATAGTTAATGTTAATACTCTCTAACCATGTTTTATAGTTTTAGCTAGGAATAGGATTTTACTGTATGTGTTCTTGTAATTTTTGTTTGTTTTTTTCTTGACAAAGCCATAAAAATGTAATTTTTTAAGTGCTGAATAAATACTACTACTATTACTACTACTACTACTATTAATGTGCTAAAAGCTTTTTCTTTACTTGAAACTTCTATATATTATTTCATTCTAGGGACTCCTCAATTGAATTTCATATTAGGGAAAATTTAGCAGGAGCATTTGTTGGACAGTTGTTAAATCAAAGTAAAGAAAATCAAACAGAACTGGCTCGCTGGAGGTCATTAAGGTTCATTATAGCCAATCAGCAAGATGTTACCGACAAGTTTGCAGTATCGCAAGATGGCACAATATATACACAACAAGGACTGGATCGTGAAGAAAGAGATTCTTACCGACTAACAGTCATTGCAGAGAGCAGTCGTGGGATTATCAGAGGAACAGGGATTTATCAGGTAATAGAAAATAAAAAGTTTATTTGGAAATAAGTCCTAAAATGATTTTATTTTGAATTGCTAACTCACAATGGTAGCCTAGTTAATACATAATTCATAATTGAAACACTAAGTATGGAAACGGAATAGCACAATGTTAGCAAATGTAGGTTATCATCTTTGTATTCACTTACTGTTACATTTCATTTACGAGTATTAAGTGAGAAAGGTTGTATACTTCTGTGTGGTTTAAATTACAATACGTTTACCCTGAGAAAGATCCTGTGTTTCTTACTCTTATAAACAACATTTTGTTGTTGTTATTTCCTGTGGAGGTAGAAATTACAAAAAATATTGGGTATTTTTATTTACATAGTTTCCACAAACTAATACAAAATTGAATCGAGAATATATTGACACATTGCTTCACTCACACTGTTTATTCACAGGACATGTTTCAAGAGCTCTTGCTCCTATCCTCAGCTGATACTCGACTAGTGCAAGTTGTAGTGGTTTCTTCTTTCTCCGTATTGTCAATAGATGGCAAGTACATCACGCCATCTATTGACAATACGGAGAAAGAAGAAACCACTACAACTTGCACTAGTCGAGTATCAGCTGAGGATAGGAGCAAGAGCTCTTGAAACATGTCCTGTGAATAAACAGTGTGAGTGAAGCAATGTGTCAATATATTCTCGATTCAATTTTGTATTAATGTGTGCTTCACTGTCCCTACGCTTCTTTCAAGATTATACTTCCACAAACTAGTTTGATAACATCTTATTTTTCTATTTACTTCAGTTTAATCAGGTAATACATTTGCAGAAATAGTTTTGTAAGATTTGAAGCTTTCACAGTGATGATAATTAAGTAGAGCTTCTCGGGTTACCAGCCGTGCGATATTTATAAAGTTATTAGAGCTTTCGGCCATGTTTACTCTATGGCGTTCTTCAGAAAGTGATGTGATGGTCTTGAAATTATATTCTACTTGCATTTCTGTACAAGAAAAGCCTATACACTTGAAAAAACCTAACGTGCTAAATTTGTGACTTTCTTAACACACTGTAATTTACTTTTTATGTAGGTTCTTCACACTGTTCTAATAGCACCATATTGAGATAAATGTTTAAAAATTAATAAAACTATAAATAGAAGTATTTATAAACAGTGGAGCTTCATCAATCAAAAAACTTTTTTTAAACCACTTCTCGAACTGTAAAAACACTTAAGCTCCACTTACCTTTGAAATTAGGACATGTTTCAAGGACTCCGCATCCCCATATTCAGCTGATGTTCAACTGGTTTTTCAGGTGACCGCCTCCCTCTCCTGGCGCTGTTCAATGAGTTGAATGACCTCATCTACTATTGGAATTTCAAAGTTCATGGCTCTCTTTTTGTTCTTCAAAATGTGTATATTTTCCCAAACTGTTAATTCCCAATACTATTTTGCTGGTACCAAAAGTTTTATGTCTTTGGAAATGTTGTGATTTTTTGACCAGAAGTGATGGGCTATGGCCGATTTATCTGTCTGTTTGTATTTAATACATCGCATGTGTTCTTTCATCCTTGTTTCTAGGTTTCTTTTTGTTTTTCCGATATAAATTTCGTGGCAATCCTCACATCTTACGCTATAAATTCCAGATAGTTTGTTGGTTGGACTTGTGTTTTTGAGCGGGTGATTTAGTATGTTTCTTATGTTGTATTGTTATGTGGTACTAGTTGTATCTGAAATTGATGGAAAATGTTTTTAAATTTATTAAATGCCTTAGGGTGATACGTGAATTTGCAATATACTTTCTTTGGGTCGTCAGCTTTTAAAGTGCTAACGTCCTTGATGGTTTTCCATCTTTTATGCTTGTTTATCATTTTTTTTAGTAAAAAAAAATTTGATCCAAAATTTATTTTTGAAAATCGATTTTGATCGATGAAATGGAAATTGGACAACGGAGTTTGTGGACTGAGAACGTAAACAATTTGTTTGCGAAATCGATTTCCATTTGAAAAGAAGTATCAACACCCATGTGTTAAGATAAGTGAAGCCTAAGTGGCAAATATTTTTATTTGTGTAATATTTATTGCTTCACTGTAGCTAGCTTCATTTTCTACGTAATCTGTATATCAGCATTTTGAAAATAAAATTAGAACCAATCGCAGAAACATAACTGCGGGAAGAACAGAGTGTCTTCTGCAGAGGAAGATCATGTATCGATGCCAAGTTTATACTAAAACAGATTATGGAAAAGAAGAGAGAACTTAATTGACCATTACATGTAGATCAGTCAATAAGTTCAAGAGGTCCCGAGTTCGAAGCTCGGTCAGGGTGAGTTACCTGGATAAGGTTTTTCCGGGGTTTTCCCTTATCCTTCAAGATGAATGTCGGGTAACTGTAAGCTCCATGGACCCTGGACACATTTGAGCATCATTTCACCCAATTCATTCACCGTCTGATATGACATAACATTGGAGGACATAAATGATAAAAAAAAAAGGTCAATAAGTAATGTCTTCTATTTTTTTTCCCTCGTTAACTAAGTTAGCAGTGTGTAGAATTTGAATTTGGCACAATTTCTCAAACCTTCTCCAATCCTCTGGAGAAGTAAGTTCCTAAGTCCAACAGGTGGCAGCACTGCTGCCTTTTGCAAAATGGCGGACATCGACGTGCGTATTAGGCAGTGTTCAGCAATTGAATTCTTGCATTCAGAAGGTGAAATGCCCATTTGCGTTTATGAAAAGCTGAAAAATGTGTACGGTGATGCAACAATGAATGTCAGTATTGTTAGAAGATGGATTTGTCCGCTGATGACCTTGTAGTTGAGCGTCCATAAACACACAGATGGATTTGTCGCTTTAATGAAGTGGAAGGGCAAATACCGTTGGCTGATGAAAAGTGGAGCGGTAGACCATTAACTGTATTGACTCCATGCAACATTGAGCGAGTAGATGAGATCATATATGCTGACCACTGAGTATCAACGGATGAACTGTGTTGCATTTTGTCCTTCAGTAAAGGCAGTGCGATGACGATTATTCAGCAGAATGCATGGTGGATGTAATTCTTCTGCATGACAATGCAAAACCACACACCAGTCATCATACTACTGAAGCAATTGTGAAAATTGGATGGGAAAGCTTTCTTCATCTCCCATACAGCCCTGACCTAGTCCTATCAGACTATTGTCTGTTTGGGCTGCTAAAGGAAGCTCATCATTGGATTCACTTTGAAGATCCAGAGGCAGTCAATAGCCTCTGAATACATGCCCTTGTTAAAAGGTGGACCAAAACTGTACCAAAGGACGGAAATTACATTGAAAAGTGACAATTTAATCCTCAGTGTTCTGGCTTTCATACTGTATGATTAAAGTTTGATTTTCTTACAAATTAAAAGAGAAAAAAATAGGAGGCATTACTTATTGACTGACCTGTGTACTTATTGTTTTTGGATTATGAGAAAGCATATGACCAGGTGAATCGTGAAAAATTATGGGAGAATACATCATATGATTACAAGATGGAACACAACTTAATAAATGCCATTAAATCTTTGTACAACAACACTAAAATACCTATGAAAACTATGAGTTGCACAGGAAAAATAAATACCCTCCAAATAAATAAAGGATTAAATAAGGATGTGGATTATCACTCCTGCTATTTGTAATATATATGAATAGAATTTGAGAAAAAATGGTTTGAAAAAACCCAGAAGGAATCAAAGAGAAGTAAATAAAAGCAATATTGTTTGTAGATGATCAGATATTGTTAGCAGATTTTGAAGATAATTTACAAAGATTGGGAAATATCTTGAATGAAATAATAAAAGAATACAATATGAAAATATCATTCCATTAAACTAAATCAACAGCTATGTATGGGACAAATAGAAGATGAGTAAAATTAGTAATAGACAATAAGATCAGATGGTAGAGAAATTGTGATTAAGATTCATACATTTTTTACAGATGAATGCGAGGCCCTAAAATGCGGAAAGCCAACTATATCTGTGTCGAGCATAATTCAAAGAACTGCTACAGCTACAGGTGTTTCATCTCATTCTATGATAAGAATATTTAAAGAACAAAATAAAGTGCAAGTAAGAGGTAATTTTATAGAGACCTGGTAAAAAATGTCTGAATGCAAAACCCACAAAAACAGCAATAGACTCTTTCTGTGCCGCTGCAAAAATACAGTCTATTTATTCACTCTATCTGACTGATTTTCTGCCCAGCTTGGGAGACATAAATAAAGTTCTAAAAGAAAAAGAAAATTGTTCAATGGGAGTTTATGGAGCTTGAGAAAAGCACTGCATCAAATGAAATTTATATTTGTGAAAAACTCACGTGGAGGAAAGTTTCTGATGGAGTGGCCAGACGTCGTTGCAAAAAGATTTATGTTTCTAAGAAAAATGAAAGAGGTAAGGACTTCCGGTGCTCCTGTTATTTACTTAGATGAAACCTGGATCAATATAAATCATACGAAAAACAAGTGTGGAAAAGTGAAGAGGACGATTTTGAATTTCCATTACGCATCCCAATAGGCAAAGGACAGCATTTTCTTACACGCGGAGAGTTTGACAGGTTTCATTCCCAATGCTCTTCTGAGTTTAAAATCAAAATCAAGCAAAGACTATCATGAAGAAATGGATAGTGAAACTTTTAAAAATTGGTTTATTAATCAGTTGTTACCCAACATTTCCCCAATAGTGCTATAGTAATAGACAATGCATCTTATTCTACTCAAATCAACAAGGTTCCGATATCATCACTTAAATCAGTAATGCACTCATGGCTTCGTGACAATAATATTGAGTTTGATCCGCGTTCCACCAAAGCTTTACTTTATGAGTTAATAAAGCTGAAAAAAGTCGGTCTCAAAATTTATGAAATAGATCGCATAGCGCAAAAGCACGGCCACACTGTAATACGACTCCCTTCGTATCATTGCAATTTAAATGCTATAGAACTTATATGGGCACAGATAAAAAAAAGATGTTGGGAAACACAACATATCATTTAAGCATGGTGAGGAAAAAGTGTTGTTTGATAGTGCAGTAGGTAAAGTGTTTGAACAAAATTGGCAGGGAGCTTGTGAGCACGTTGAAAAGATAGAACAGTTTTATTGGGAAAAAGATGGATTAATAGATGAAATTAGTGGTAGGTGCATAATTAATTTAGAAGATAACATGAGGAACATTTTGAAACTTCTGACAATGAAGAAAGGGAACAGGAACTAAATTTGGAGGACAAAGAACAAACAGACGAAGAAGGATCATCCGCCACTGATGTGTCTGCCCTGCCTAGCTGGCTATAAAAGAGGGGCAGGTTAGAAAGAGAGGTGACCGTGTATTTCTTTCTCTTTCTACAAACCAGGGACCAAGTTAAATCTCGTGTATTATAGTAAAATGTAACAAACTGAATAGATGTATTGAGAAATATTTTGAAAGAAATTTGAGAACAGAAATAAAACGAGACTGTATAATGTAGTATCTAAGCCAGTCTTAAAATATGGGAGTGAAACTTGGACATTGAGAAGTCAAGATAAAGGATGGTTAGAAGCAGCACAACTGTACTTTCTGCGCTATTTGGTGGGGAAGTCTAGAATAGATAGAATTAGAAACCAGGATATGGGAATGAAGTTCCTAGTAATGGCAGATGGCAAATGTCAGATGTATGTTTTTCTGTCCACATGAAGTAAGTTTCCATATCTCGACTCCAGTTTGCTCTTAACTGATAATGGGAACAGCAGCACTGAAAATATACTAACAATTAATAAGGAAGTGTAGTTGAAAGTGTACACAGACTCATTAAATATTGTCGCCACGTCATTGTTGATTGGAGGTAGTGCGGGTAACAAGATCAAAGAGACAGCAGTGCAGTGTGGAGACAAAAGCTTGCCAAAATGGTGGGCAGGAGCAGACGGATTTTGCAAGAGTTTGCCTTTGTTCTAGGCGGTCTCGATTGTTTGAGAAATTTCTGGAATGTTAGAAAAACTATAAAAAGGCAGCCTGCCTGCCAAAGAGAGTCAGTCAGTCGGTAATTGAACGCGTGCGGGTAAGCGGCTGTGTTTGTTGAGCTTGTATGTTGTATGACTTTTGATTTCACGAACCCACAAAGTCACAATATAATGCCTATAACAAATAACTAACAGGCACATATGTTGGCTATTAATGATGTTTCCTTCCCATATAATCTTAATTAACAGAGAATTAGGAGGCTTGCATGGATCACATTTATCACCTTTATTTCCTAAGTTCCTAAAAACTGAAGTTAGTGTTGCTGTCATCCTGCAACTAATGATCGATAAATTTATTTCAAACTCTGCTACTGCATAAATTGAAATGATTACATGTTCACTTGCATAGTATACTGTCCTGTTTGTGCATAAACAATTTAAAGCAATACTGGTTTTGATGTTATTACTATTTTTCAGGTTGATGTAATTGTGGAGGATGAAAATGATAATCCACCAATATTTGAACATAGGCACTATGAAGGCCAAATTGAAGAAAATTCTCCTATTGGTACAGAAGTTCATCTTAATTATCTTATACATGCTTCAGATGCTGATCTGGGAAATAACTCTTTGTTTACATTTACATTACATGGGGAAGGAAGTGACATGTTTGCAGTGGATCAAAACTCTGGAAGAATACATGTAAGAAATATTCTTGATAGAGAAGAAAAGGCTGATTATTCCTTGAAGATAATTGCAAGGGACAAAGGTAAAGTAAGTTTATTTAAATGACCTGCTAAAATTAAATAATATATGCTTGTGAGAGCTTTTAAGATAAATATTTTGATACTTACTACTAAAACTGATGTGCAACAAACTATTCTGTATCACAATCTAAAACTGAAATATTAAAACACAGAATGGAAAACAGTTTTGTTGTTCTTTGATATTTATTAAATTCTTGAAATGTTACCAGGTTACACTGTTTAACTACTACATTGCTTTGGAACCTTCATTCCTGAATGTTTTAATTAATTATGTATTTTTATTAATTATGTATTTTATGTATAAATTTTGAGACCCAGTATTTGACTTGTTATTTTTTTTTCTGTTGTATAATTGCATTTTGTTAATCACCTGGTATTGTCTTTTTTTTAAAGTGATAATGTGTTCTAAATACACAAAATTCATATTGAAGTTTTTGCAACTCAGAAATGTAATTTGCAGTCTCAGAGTTCTCTATGAATAAATAAAATTGATGAGAACACAATATTTTCAGTAGCATACTATGTATTAGTCAGGCATTTATAGAAGTAATTAAAATGATATATCAAGAGAATGAGTTGTGTATAAAACTACCAGGCAACAAAGTAACTAAATCTATATCGAGTAAGGCAGGAGTACGGCAGGGATGTAAACTTAGTCCAGTATTATTTAATCTTTATATCGATGGAATTTTAGAGGAGATATCAAGTTGTAGGGTACATTCACCAGTTATTAATAATAAAGAAATACCGGGGCTACTGTTTGCAGATGACCTAGTAGTTGGGTCCATATCAAGTGGAGGGCTGAGAAGAGCAATCGAGGCAGCCAATTCTTACTGTAATAAATGGGGTTTGAAAGTGAATGAAAACAAAACAAAGATTATGGTCTTCAAAAAAGGATACAGGTTGCGTAAGGATGAGAAATGGGAGGTTAATAGAAAAGAAATAGAGGTAGTAAGGAGATTTGATTATTTGGGTACAAGGTTGAGTTCAGATGGCAGCTGGAAAGAACAAAAAAGGATGTCTGTGGCAAAAGGTAAAATGGCCATGAGAGTGATAAGATCATGCTACAGTAAACTACCGGATATAAATGTCAAATGGTTGGAGAGGATCTATACGGCAGTAGTAGAAAATAGAATGTTACATGGATCAGAGGTTTGGGGAATAGATGAGGCTTGGAGAGAGACTGATAGAGTGCATAGATCCTTTTGTAAATACATATTGGGATTACCAATAGCATCACCTAATGGGGCAGCACAATTAGAACTAGACAGGCATTCTACTAAAATTAAAATCTTGTCAAGGGCAATGAAATATCTATACAGAATCACTAACTTGGAAGATGGCAATATAATTAAAGAATGTTTTCATATCCAAAAGAGAAGTAACTGGGGAGGGTCTTGGGCACATAAAATGTATGACTTGTTGAAGCAGATAGGTATGGGTCATTCTTGGATAAATGCAGAGTATGGGTATGGAGGCTTCTGGAAAGAGGTTAAGCTAAGATTAGAAGATATTGACAGACAAGATATTTTTGCCAATATAAGTGACAAAAGCTCACTAAGATTATATAGAGAAATAAAAATAACCTGGGGGAGGGAAGGATATATAGATATATGTAGTAAGTTAGGGCGAGAAGGTTTTGCTTGGGCGAGAACAGGAGTGAGAAACTTGAAAGGTATAGGTCAAGAGAGGGAGCTAGATAAATGTCCATTGTGTGGAGAAGAGAATGCAGATTTCCATTGTATATTAAATTGTAGTCAAACAAAGATATGGAGAGAGCAGGCTTGGCTACGTAAATGGGACAGTTTGGGGGGTGAAGTAGTAATTAGAAAAATGTTGTCATTAAAAGGAGAAAAGAACAGGAGAAATATAGGGAATTATTTAGGGAAAGTTAAAGAGAGATGGCTAAGAACAATTAAGAGAAAAATGTAGAGTGAGATAGGTGAAATGGCAGAAAGTGTAAAAATGAGCAGAGGGCCTCCATTACACAAAAACCTAGGGTTAGGTGTATGGGGGCTGAATTACTATTCAATGGTGGGCAACATGATAACATAATAGGTTTTCAGGATTTAGGAATATATGGCATATTTCAGTATGGATTTTATAATTGTAATCTTGATTTTGTATTTCCATTTGTTGATGTAAAAGGAAATAAATTACTATTACTATTACTATGTATTAAATCTGCTGTCATGAAAACCTTTGAAGGACTTCATTTTAGAAATGCACTCTATACAATTTCTACAGTGTGGTGAGGTATAACCATTTCAATGATATGGATATCATAGGACATCCACTTTAAAATGCAGGAGAATTAATATAGATAAAATAGATGTTCTTATAGATGATCTGGTCATACGTGCATTTAATGCTTAAGTATTTAATACTAATTATTTTAATTGTTCTCTTTTACAGTAAATAAAAAGCTTAGCTTTAAAGGTTTCTACTTGAATTTTATACCCCAAAACATGGAATAAAGGCTTAAGGGTACATCTCCATATTCGTGGCAAACCATATTTGTTTCCTTGCAAATTCTTTTAGTGCAACTCACCAGACATTTTCAAAATGTACTTGACTGTTTTACTGTGGTTGGTGTATTTTAGGAAAGTGTTTACCTTCAAAACTGAGGGATGTTCTGGTTGAGGATTTCTTACCGCCCGTATGAACAGGCCTCTAAATGTTATAGTTCTCAATTAGGCTGTGAGCTATTGATTTGCCGAAGTTCAGGCACATCATTGTCTTGTGTAGGTTTACAGCTCTCCAAATTACTAAACAGTTGTATATGGTTTTATCCAGGTGGTGTAAAAACTTTTTATACCATTTAACTGTTTTTCATAAAGAGGGTGATCTACTAAATTCACACCACTATGAATATTGTATTCTTGGATAATATTGGGCTTGAAAATTGACGTTTTGTTATGAGCATCTATTTTTCGAGTGTCAATCATCAAAATCTAAGAGCTGCATTTGGATAATGCCATAACCGCCCTCCTGACTTGCCAAGCAACATAGGTCAAAGGTGATGCACCTGCATTTCTCACCACCTGCATTGGTAAACCAATACAATTTGAATGTGCTGTTGTTTCTCTGTCATATAAGGCCATGAATAATTTAGGGGAGCTGTACCAATTATCTAAATATACAGTCATACCCTGATCAAGTACAGGTTGCAGCAGATGCGTTACTATGGAGTCAGATAATCCCCATTCTTTGTCTCCAATAATGTCAGTCCCCTGACTAATGTGTATGCAGCTATTGTAAAGATATCCTGATTTACTTATGTATTGCTTTCAACCATAGCAGTCCTTCCTAAGCATCAAGTTTTCATCGTCAATGATCTATTCACTAGGCATATAATTTTCTTTGAATTTTGAAATAATATAATAAAAACTGGCCTGATTTTATGCAGTTTATCATTTACATTTTCAGTGCAGGTGAAATAAAAGACCTGCAAATTGGAAGTAAACTTGTTATTTGACATGCATTTCCCCATTTCCCAAAAAATGGAGTTGCTAACATGTCATCTGTAGACCAGTACATGTCTAATGTAGGTTTATGAATAACACCCATAGTGTAATTAGACCAAGTAGTCCGTACATCACATTCACTGTTACTTCTATTCACTTCTGAATTTTACTCTTAGGCCCTAAATTACCTTTAGAGGTCAGGTCTTTATTCACCCTACTTGCATATACATTACTCTCCATAACAAGAGTCATGGGTAAAAAAAAAATTGTGAAAATGTTAATTGGTTGGCTGTCAGAAGTTAGCTGAACCTGCGGTTGTACACTAAAGGCTGTGCTCATGAAGATATATCTATTTGGGTACAAGTTATTTTAACCACTTCACAATGTTGATTCCTCACAAATACCTGAAGGAAGCTGGTCATTTTCTTCCTTGCTGCTACCTATATTCTAAACTCCTTCCTCAAAACCTGAAAATTCACCATCAATATTCCCATCACTGTCAAACAGCAAAAAGTCCTCCATATTTTCTTAAGTAATTTCAGAAGCCCATACACTACCTACACAAGCTAGTTTATTTGCAACATTACTAGTTGAAGCCATGATTATCACTGAGGTTTAACAATTTCAAATGTGCTTTTCTGTTCACTCCCAATAGCTTAAAGAAATCACTCTGAACCTCAACACTGTCAAAATAACTGTGAATGAAAACAATAGTTGCATGAGCCTACCATAAACTTTGTGAAATATTCTAAGACATACATACACAGACATTTCCTATCCTTGCAGCCCATATGTTATACACAATGTATATAATTATTGTCTGGTAGCATAAACTGAACCATAAAACCCTGAGCCAGAGAACACTTCACTTAGGCACCCGATATATAAGTACGTATCATTCTTATGCACTGAAAACAAGTTGGCTCACAAATTAGATGCATCCAATGCACAGAATCACTTTTACAGTAAAACAAGATAGTGAAAATTCAACTTTTGTGAATATGGTCTCTACTTTGTTAATATTGTAGATGTATAGTGCCTTTAATGAGCTTTGGACCAGTTTTTGTTTAATTAAAATAACTTAATAAATACAGAATATATGAATATGTACTTATGAAGCATTTTTACAGAAATTAACTATTTAAATGACTTGCATGTTCCATTCCCAGCCCATGCAGGATTTAAATGGCCATTGCTGAAGTGGTTAACTATGAATAAAAAGAGACATAGAGAAAAAAAAATTATACCTAGTAGAGTCTTGTTGTAATTTACATCCTCCAACGTTAAGTCATATCGGATGATGAATGAAATGGGTGAAATGATGCTCAAATGAGTCCGGTGTCCATGGAGCTTACAGTTACCTGACATTTGTCTATTAGGATAAGGGAAAACCCAGGGAAAAACCTTACTCCAGGTAACTTACCCTAACCGAGATTCGAACTCGGGATCTCTTGAACGTGAGGCAGACATGCTACCATCTACGCTACCGAGGCAGACTAATAGAGTCTGATGAATGTGTATTTAATTAATATAATTTGGATTCTCCATGAGATTCTCCATGACTTGAATCAGTTCAAGTCACGAATAAAATAAAAATCTCTTTGAAAAGATTTGTTTCAAGAGAAAGAGCTGGTATATCAAGGTACTAAACAAAAGACTGTTAGCCTTTATCATGAAAGTAAACTAAAGTTTTCTAATAAGTGGTACAATTATCTCAAATAGAGCAACAGTGTACCAACAATTGGGCCAATAAAATGTTAACATTTTTAGTTTTTAAATAAGTGAAGCCTATGTATTTTTGCTTGCCAAATATATCATCTTAGTACTATAAATTGTAATAAAAATTGTGCAATATGTAATTTTAATAAAATGGACAATTTGATCTTCAAAAGGGATAAATATCTCATAAAAGAAGTATGCAATTCCTAAACAGTCTAAGCATTCTAAACTAGATGAGAAATTAATACTTACGATGGAGTGTCAAAAAATATCTGGAATTATTTATTTTAGTGGAAAGTACACATTTATTCAAATTCCATTAGAGACCTTCAAATTGATCTCCTTCAGACACAATACAATGAATCCAGCATTTCTGTCCAATGTCCCTGCTGTCCCTTTTTAGATAATCTGTTGAGTATACGCCAAGTTTTATTGTTTAGCTCTCAGTCACTCTAAAAAATAACAAGCCCAAAGCTCTTTTTTCACTGCAGGAAATAGGTGGAAGTCACACCGTGGTAGATCCAGTGAATAAGGTGAATGTGGCATCACCTCACTGTCCAAGTCAGTGATTGTTTCTTGAGTCTTGATGGCGCCATGAGCCAGTGTATTATCTTGATAAAGGATCCATCACATTTGAACAAGATGTGGTCTTTCTCTTGCAATTTTCCTTTGCTCCTTCATTATTTCACAATAGTAATTTGCAGTATCAGTATGTTGCTTATCCAGCACATGATCGTACACAATGCCTTGCTTATCAAATAAGACAAGATGCTTGCCTTTTCCTGCACTTGGTTGAACTTTGGTCTTTTTGGGTCTTGGACTGAACGATTTTTCTATTATGTACTGACCTATTTTGTCTCTGGGTCCTAATGATGAAACCAGGATTCATTGTATGTGAAGACTTGTTTTCCTGTATAATGTCTAGTTTTCTTACTAATCATGATTTACTGTCTTAGAATGCCTCACTGCGGCTCTGTGCTGCTTTGCAATAACAGGGAATCGGCTGTTGTTAGTGTAGCTCTGCTTTGCTTTGTTATTCTTGTGCAAACTTATCAGTCCAACACCATTCCATTGAACTCACTGATATCAGTCTATTTTTAGAATTTTTACCAATGAAATGAAAAGAGGAAGCTGCTAGGTTCATGATTGAAAGAAAAAAATCTTCTTGCCCCTGGAACTAACTTCCAATGGTACAGACAGAGATAAGGAGTTCACGAAGTATTTCAAGAAGAAAGATGATCTGACCCACTGTTGTGACATTCCAGGAATGATACAATAGCTGGAGTATCCAATCAGAAGGTTGGACACTGTTTGTGGTTTCCTCTAATAGGAGCTTGAAGGATATACTACTTACTTCATAATGGAAGCATTCTAGCTTCGATACCTGTGGGACATTGACTTCACTGGAGGAAAATTATCCCACAGTGCAAACTGTTTTGGACAAAATCAAATTTGAGCACAAGTGGGAGTGTGTAATGACTTGAAGGTGTCCTGTTTTCAGTATATTGCAAGCAAGTTTCCACATTTATCAGATGCAAAAGCCAAGGAAGGCATTTTGATGGGCCAGAAATTAGGAAGCTGTTGAAAGACCCAAACTTTGAACAGACGATGAATGCTGTAGAAATTACTGCAGTGATTTAAATGACAGACATCATGATGAAGTTCCTAGGAAATGTAGAGTGAACAGTATGAAACCATAGTGAAAACAGTGTTGGATTGCATTAAGGAATTGGGGTGTAGAATGAGCCTGAAACTGCGCTTCTTTCTTTCTCATCTTGATCACTTTCCCAAAAATCTTGCGGCTGTTAGTGAAGAGATGGGAAAGAGGTTCACCAAGACATCAAGGAGGCAGAAAGCAGGTAGCAGGAGAGGTGGGATGTACCAATGATGGCCAGTTACTGTTGGTGTTTGAAAAGAGATAGCAAACATGCAGCAGCCAGAATCTCAGCGTGGGATGTACCAATGATGGTCAGTTACTATTGGTGATTAAAAAGAGATGGCAAACATGCAGCAGCCAGAATCTTGGCAGCCAAGCCGTCATTCAAAGGGAACACCTAGGACTGTTTGCACTAAAGGAAACTAATTTTTTTTTTCTGTAATATCATCTGTGTTGTTTCACATATATGTTACCTTCTTCATGAATTCTTTGGTCATATTTAATTGCTAGAGCACAGAAATCATGAACCTGTGTGTTTCAGCAATATGTGAACCATGAGATTCTGGTTCAACCCTAGGTATTGGCACTTGTAGATGAAACTTATGTTTATTTCGCCCCTCTCACAAAAAGTACTGGAATAGACATGTTGTGGGCTGTTTCCAACATATCACTATATTTTCTCTATGATATATTCAAACTTATAATTTGTTCAGTACTTTTTTATTCCTATATTTCTTATTTTGGAGTACCCATTGCAAGAAAACCTAATGGATACATTGACCCAAAATTAATTAAGATCACATGTCACATCCCTTGCTGCAGGAAAAAAAGTTTCAAAATGGTGGGTAGTGTTATTGGCAGTCTGTAGCACTTAAAAACCATGCTGGGGTTAAACATATTGATTTTTGCCACAAGAGGACTCATGTCTTAGCATTTTATTAGCATACAGCAACTAAATTTTCACATTTTTACTATGAAAACAGTTATTTTGAACTCAGAAACTATTTGTAGTTGGTTTATTTTGAACCTTAAATTTGTTGATACACCAGAAAATTGCAGATATAAATACTTCAGTAGTTGCAGTTGGTGCTAAGATTCAGAAACAGTTTAATTCTTCATTCTCATTCGGCACCCTGTATTGAACACTCCATTTATCAGCCTCTTTTGTCTGTCCTCACACCTACCCATGCATACCTTGAGAAAAAAGATCCCATAGTTTACCACAGTGGGAGATAGCAGTAAAACAGTCATCAAAAAAGAAATTGGAGGTGGCATCAAAAGGTGTTGCATGCAGTGTATTGTTTTCACTTGACTAGATTAAGAATATTCAATTACAGTTTGGAAATGTGAACAAAATGTATGTAGCAAATATGTGAATAGGCAACAATGTTACATGCTACAGTAATCTTGGGGAGGGGAGGTCATTCATGAAAACAGAGTAGACTGCATTTATAAGTTATTTTGCAAAAGAAAATAGAACTATTGAGAGCAGTAGGATTATTAGAAATACAAAAGACAGAGACAAAAGCAGTAATCATAGAAAGAATTATAAAGTTCTGGTATAGTGATCTAGCAAAGAAGGAGGAAAACATTTTAAGAATATATATGGATCAAAATAAAAGAAAAAACTATGATACATAAATATAGTTGTGAAGTGAAAGTATGAAAAATACTGGAAAGTACAGGAATAGGAGACATATGGAACATTTTTGGAAAAAAGTAAGAGAAAAAATGGAGGAAAGACTTTGAAAGGCAACAGATATGGGGAAGTATAGAAAGTAAACAGAACCCTAAAAAGAAAATATGGAAGAGCGGAATATATTGGCAACTGTAATAGAGAGGGGAGGGAAGAGATAGAATGGAATGGGAGAATGAGACTTATGTTTCTTAAATATGTACTGTATGTAATAGGAAGAAATCAGATGTGCAGAAATTATGTAGGAGTTAAATCAGTGTAGTACGCTGTTTAGTAGAATTTGAGAAACTACACTCAGTGGAGGAAAAGGTATGAAAAGCGGTACAAGATTGAAGAAGAAGTTGTGTCAGTGAAAATGCTAACAGGGAAACAAGAAAAATGGATCAGAAATTATAGATATTTCTAAAATATATATAGATATTTCTAAAAATTTCTAAGTAAAATAAAGAAAACTGGATAATGGAAGTAAGGAACAAAAGATCAGAAAGAGATGAGGGAGAAGGTAGAGAGAGGTACATATTTAGAAGGATAAGGTTGCTCAAGAGCTCTATAGCGATCTAAAAGGCCAATCTGCCAAGAATGTTGGGGTGTGTAGTAGATAACCATCAGATAAATTTCTACGCAGGACAAGGTAACACTAAGATATATGCATGTAATTGAATGCTTGTAACTATTTGGTACAAATAACTATCAATATCGGTATCAAATATGCATCTTATGCATCTCTTCTTCAGTACCAATAACCTGTTTACATTTGTTGTATTTGAGCTACCTCACAAACACAATTCTATATTGAAAATGTGGGTAAATTAATCCATCATATGTTATTTTTAAATAATTTAAATTTAGATATTTTGCCAGATTTCTGAATAAATATAAATAAGTAGTAATTCTTTTTCATGTGTGCTTGGCATGAAATTTAAATAGCATGTTTCTATCTACAGCTTACAGTGTATAACCCACCTACTGTATCAGAGTTCTATGATCCAAATGTGTTTAGGAAACTAAGTTGGGGTATAGAAGTGTTGGAAAATAAGTATGGGAAAGTTGAAATAATAATTGTAGATGATTTAAATGCAAGAATAGGGGAACACCAGGTTAAGTGGATTAATCCAAGTGATGAAGCTAAGAAGGAACTTGAAATAGAGATTAGGCATAGCAAAGACAAAGTTACCAATAATGAAGGGAGGAAACTTTTAGATTTCTGTGAGGAGAATAATCTTATGATCTGTAATGGCCTGAAAGCGGGTGACAAAGAAGGGGAATTAACATTTGCTAATAAAAATGGCCAAAGTGTGGTAGATATTTTAATGTATTCTGTAGGAATTGATGAATGGATCCTAGATTTTGAAGTTATGAATGTTTTAACATCAAGCTGTCACTTTCCATTAAGATTAGAGTTAGGGGAAGGCAACAAATGTATGAAGAAGCTTGATGAAGAATGTCTCAGTGTGGTGGAAGTGTATAAGTGGAAAGAAGAGTTGCATAAAACATTTGTTAATGAATTGAATTCAGAGAGTAGTCAAATCTTACAAGTGAGGGTACAAAGCTTAACTGAGAATAAAATAGAGCAAGCCTTAGAGGCACTGGAATATATTGTTAAAAGGGCAGGGGCCGGTATGAAAATGGGGGTTTCTAAAGGCATCAGTAGGCAGTGGTTTGACAAGGATTGCCAGATGGCAAAGGCAAGAGTAGCGCAGGAATTAAAGAACTGGCGGCAATCAGGGGAAAAAGAGGAAAGGGAAAATTTCCTGATCTTGAGATGGGCATACAGGTGTCTAATGGAACAAAAAAAGAGGGAATGGGGTGAGAAAATAGGCAGAATGCTAAATGAAGCAGCAAGAATACATGACACTAAGAAAATTTGGTCAATAATAAGAGGGCTATATAAAGATGTGGGGAGAGATGAGTATATAGGCGCAGATCAATGGTGTGCATACTTTGAATCGCTGTTAGGACAAGATAATTATATCAGAGTGGAAAGAAGTTTGTTAGGGGGTCCGCAAATAATTAATGAATTAGATAGACATATCTCGGATGCTGAATTTTGTGAACAAATAAAGAGGTTCAAAGCTAACAAAGCTAGTGGTATTGATGGTATACCAGGAGAATTTTGGAAGGCTTGGGCACTCGATGAAACTAGGAGGAAAATAGTGATAAAGTTATTCAATAAAATAATGGAAGAAAAGAAAATTCCTAGGAAATGGAGGACAAGCATGGTATTGCCAATTTACAAGGGAAAGGGAGATAAAAATAACCCAGCTAACTACAGAGGGATTAGTTTATTGTCTATTCTAGGGAAGATTTTCACGGGAATTCTAGCAAATAGGTTGCAAAATTGGGTTGAGAAGGAGAATAAACTATCAGAGTTCCAAGCAGGTTTTAGACTAGGCAGGAGAACATCGGACAACATCTTTATTATTAAAACAATTGTACAGAAATATCTGAGCAATAAAAGGGGAAGGGTATATATGATATTTATTGATCTAGAAAAGGCATTTGATTCAATTAATAGAGATGCACTGTGGATAAAATTAAGCAATAAGGGGATAAGTCAGGCATTTATAGAAGTAATTAAAATTATATACCAAGAGAATGAGTTGTGTATAAAACTACCAGGCAACAAAGTAACTAAATCTATATCGAGTAAGGCAGGAGTACAGCAGGGATGTAAACTTAGTCCAGTATTATTTAATCTTTATATCGATGGAATTTTAGAGGAGATATCAAGTTGTAGGGTACATTCACCAGTTATTAATAATAAAGAAATACCGGGGCTACTGTTTGCAGATGACCTAGTAGTTGGGTCCATATCAAGTGGAGGGCTGAGAAGAGCAATCGAGGCAGCCAATTCTTACTGTAATAAATGGGGTTTGAAAGTGAATGAAAACAAAACAAAGATTATGGTCTTCAAAAAAGGATACAGGTTGCGTAAGGATGAGAAATGGGAGGTTAATAGAAAAGAAATAGAGGTAGTAAGGAGATTTGATTATTTGGGTACAAGGTTGAGTTCAGATGGCAGCTGGAAAGAACAAAAAAAGATGTCTGTGGCAAAAGGTAAAATGGCCATGAGAGTGATAAGATCATGCTACAGTAAACTACCGGATATAAATGTCAAATGGTTGGAGAGGATCTATACGGCAGTAGTAGAAAATAGAATGTTACATGGATCAGAGGTTTGGGGAATAGATGAGGCTTGGAGAGAGACTGATAGAGTGCATAGATCCTTTTGTAAATACATATTGGGATTACCAATAGCATCACCTAATGGGGCAGCACAATTAGAACTAGGCAGGCATTCTACTAAAATTAAAATCTTGGCAAGGGCAATGAAATATCTATACAGAATCACTAACTTGGAAGATGGCAATATAATTAAAGAATGTTTTCATATTCAAAAGAGAAGTAACTGGGATGGGTCTTGGGCACATAAAATGTATGACTTGTTGAAGCAGATAGGTATGGGTCATTCTTGGATAAATGCAGAGTATGGGTATAGAGGCTTCTGGAGAGAGGTTAAGCTAAGATTAGAAGATATTGACAGACAAGATATTTTTGCCAATATAAGTGACAAAAGCTCACTAAGATTATATAGAGAAATAAAAATAACCTGGGGAAGGGAAGGATATATAGATATATGTAGTAAGTTAGGGCGAGAAGGTTTTGCTTGGGCGAGAACAGGAGTGAGAAACTTGAAAGGTATAGGTCAAGAGAGGGAGCTAGATAAATGTCCATTGTGTGGAGAAGAGAATGCAGATTTCCATTGTATATTAAATTGTAGTCAAAAAAAGATATGGAGAGAGCAGGCTTGGCTACGTAAATGGGACAGTTTGGGGGGTGAAGTAGTAATTAGAAAAATGTTGTCAGTAAAAGGAGAAAAGAACAGGAGAAATATAGGGAATTATTTAGGGAAAGTTAAAGAGAGATGGCTAAGAACAATTAAGAGAAAAATGTAGAGTGAGATAGGTGAAATGGCAGAAAGTGTAAAAATGAGCAGAGGGCCTCCATTACACAAAAACCTAGGGTTAGGTGTATGGGGGCTGAATTACTATTCAATGGTGGGCAACATGATAACATGATAGGATTTTCAGGATTTAGGAATATATGGCATATTTCAGTATGGATTTTATAATTGTAATCTTGATTTTGTATTTCCATTTGTTGATGTAAAAGGAAAATAAATTACTAATTACTTACTTACTTAAATCTACAGCTATTTACAGAAATTTCATACTCCTCAGTTTTTCAATATATTTTTATGGTTAGAATTTCATTTTTATACCTATTATTTTGATGTTGAAGCATGATAGAAAAACTGTTAAACTGGCATCCTGGGGCTTGGACTTTGCATAACCAATATATTGCTTTTGATACTGAAAGTTTTAACTATGCTTACAAATAATTATTCCTACATTAATGAAGCACAAGCTGCTATTAGAAAATTTTAATTGATTGTAATGTAGGTGATATTTTATGTTTCAGGAAACCTAAAATCAGAGGCAAAGCTCACAATCCATGTCAATGATGTGAATGACAATGCTCCTCATTTCTGGCAAATGGTAGTGCTTAATGATGAAGATGTGGATGTAATGGATCAAATTAATTCACAGGAACTAGGATTTCCAAATAATTCATTTGCATCAATCAAAGATTCATTTTATGTGGATAGTGATTTGGTGAATAACTACACACTCCCAGTAATTTCAGTGCTGGAAAATGTCACAGTAGGTACACCAATTGTGCGTTTGGTAGCTGGTGATAAGGATGCAGGTTCAAATGCATCCATTACGTATAAAATTACATCAGAATATTTTACAGAAATGACTGCTAGACCAAAACACTTCACTAAAAACTTTTTTGCCATTCAAGCCTCAAAAGGAGAAATAATAGTGGCACGTACTTTGTTACCAGAAACAGATTTCTATTTAATTATTACAGCCACTGATGGTGGAGGTCTAACAGATAATGTGACTGCAAAGATACATTCAGAAGATGTGAATGATCATGCTCCAATGTTCAAAAAATCATGGTACAATTTTGATTTGGAAGAAGGACTGCACAATAATCTGATATTGGGGAAAATTGAGGCAACTGATGCAGATTATGGCAATAATGCTAAAATTAAATACAGTATATTGCAGAAGAGAGACAATGACTTATCAACACTACCATTTTTTATATCAGAAAATGATGGAACCTTGCAAGTAACAGGCAGCATAGATCGAGAAGTTTCTGATTCTTTTCTCTTTCAAGTTCTGGCTCAAGATCAAGGGCCTGTAACTGAGCAGCAGCACAGCATTGTTGATGTGGAGGTACACATTTTAGATGTGAATGACAATGCACCAGAATTTTATGACTATGATAGAATCATTGAGATACCAGCTGCAACAGATAATGCAATGGATTACTTTCATGTTTCTTCTAAGTCAGTACACGTTACAGCAGTCTACTATGCTTCAGTACTTGAAAATAGCCCACCAGGAACTACTGTCACCAAGATTACTGCAAGAGACTCTGATTTTCCTGGAAATGGAAATGGGCTTTTGTTATTTGGGCTACTTAATCATAATCAAAAGGGTGACATTTTATTTAGTATTGATTCAAAAGATGGATTAGTAACCACTGTTGGCCATTTGGACTACGAACGCCAAAGTATGGTAAACCTTACAGTTGTGGCTTCAGATCTTGGTAAGCCAAGTTTAAGCTCAACGGCACTTTTAATTATAAATATAATTGATGTTCCTGAAGATGCTTCAGAAGGTATACATCCAATGTTTGCCCATCGTTATTATGAGGTAGAAGTTGAGGAGAATTCCATGGTTCCTCTGAAACTTCTGGTATTGAATGTGACAGAATATTACAAGGGACAAAGCATTAAATTCAGTATTGTTCCATCACTTGGAAGTGATGCATTTCAAATTTCACAATATAATGGAACATTATATGTGGTTCAAAACCTGGATAGAGAGGTGCAAACAAGGTATACAATAAAGGTAAAGGCAGAAATAGTGAAGAGAGGGCGTGGATTACCTGTAATGCTTTATCCAATGACAGCAAGCAGACTCACTGATCTTGGTAAGGAATAATTTTTTTATACAAAAATTTACTGCTTTCTAATACAAAGATTATTCATTAAGTAAGTTTTCCTGCTACAGATTTTAAAATATATTCAGTAATATCTAAAATTCATACCATTTTTCTGTATGATTATTATCTCTTTTCAAACATTTCTACAATTATGGCATCAGTTGTTTATTACCTAGACTTTGCCATGCATACTGTTATCTAAGATATTATCTGTTTTCACTGCAATTTTCACTTCACCATTTTCAGATCACTGAAACTTGAACTTGCTTCTTGAGCTTGGCATAAAAATGTAAATCACCCTGGACATGATCAGGGTAATACCAGAATGACAGAAAATCATTTAATTGAATTTTCTTAGTCCTAGATTTTTTCAGATGAGTGTGAGTAAGCTTAGTCAAACAATAGTTGAACTTTATGAAACCAAAAGCCTGGATATTTCAGTTTCTAAGTTGCTAAGGATATTACAATATCTTTCAACATTGATTCTGATTCTGTGAGGCAAGTAGTATGATAGCAAATTTCCTGACATCCCAAAACATAGTTGTCATGATTTATCCTGCTTTAGCATAAGATCTTGGCTTTTTGGAAGCACTTTCCTATTTTCATCCAAACCATTCTCTACTATTTCACTGCAGAAGCTGAATGATGCAGCCAATTTTCATTATCAATAATAATGCATCTTATGAGTACATCTCCCTCTTCTTATCCATACCAAAAAATTCAAGCTCTGTTGCCCGAGCATTAATAAAGCAACTGTGGCACCCATCTCATACAAGCTTTTCAATATCTGCTTGAACAACATTTTTGTAATGCATGAACATCTTTTCACTGTCAGGAGACAGATGGATAAGAAGTTTGTTAGTTGTAGCACAATGACTCTCTTCAACAATGCTGCAAATTGCAAGTACATTATCATTTCTAATATTGCTAGGCACTGCAATCAATCTTCCCCTTCATTTTTCATCCTGTAGATTTTAATGTCCTTCCTTGAAATATGTATGCCAATGTCAGTTTGATTGCTGCAGCCATATCCTCTTATTTCCATCTTGCAACAGTTCCCTTGTATTTTTGTGGCATAAATGATAACTGAAAACTAACAAAATAAGAACAATATATACCAAAGTATAAGGTTGGATATAAATATTGTCTGTATTTTGTTATTTATATATGTCATTTTCATAAAACTACCCAATTCAGGCAGATCTGGATACATGACCACATCTCCCACAATTATTATATTGGGATTACACCAAGTTACACTTATGCTCAACAGATGTCAAATAGTCTCAATATGTTTCATTTTCTAATGGTGCCAAATTTCCCACCTTTTCTAACTTATAAAGAATACATACAAAAAAGTTTGAATCTGTAACTAACTGAAGAACACACCACATTATGATGGAGTGTATTCAGAATATTATAGTTTACCTAACACTGGCAAGTTACATATCTCTCCTTGTGTATATTTTGTAAATGTCCTCACAAATAAGAAATGCAAATCGCAATACATAACCATGCATTGCCAACAAACATATTGTGCACACATTTCACTTAGTTCTGCCTCTCCATGTTAAGGTGTGTCTTGTCAATGGTTAGGTTTGTTAAATGTGTCGAGATCTCCCACAGGTCAAGATCACCCTAAACCAACTTAAATATGCCTCAAATAAATAATATAAAAACATCCATGGAAAAAGATCCATGTTTTGAATTCTGGTTGTATCATTAAATTTTCAAGTTGGATTCAACTCCATAATCTAATAATTGCTGTAACATTGGTAAGAAAGCAATAGCAATTAGCAATTATAAACTAGATTATTTTGTAATTAAAATTATACTATGAGTCGACTGAGGGACTCTGTACTTCACATACCACAAATTTGACTCAATTTGTGGTATGTGAAGTACAGAGTGTCTCAGTTGATTCATAGTATAATTTTAGTTATTACATTACTTCATAGGTTTATTACAATTTATCATTTCAAATTAGATTATTTTGTATTGAATTTACTATAATAAAATTCCATCATTCTTCAAAAAACTCCTGAAAGGGAATCTATAAAGAACATGTATTAATTTATATGCAATTTCTTATTTATAATTTGTGGTTAAAACATTTTAAATCTTAATGTATTTTACTCTTACAGCTCCAAATGAAGTGAAAATCATAATCAGAGTAAATGATGTGAATGATAATACACCAAGATTCATAACAAATGGCCGACCTGTAGTGGCTGCCATACCTACAGCAGCAAGTTATGGTTACCAAATCGTTAAGTTGCAGGTAAGTAAAGAAAAGTGACTTCATATCAAAAATGTATTTATATTACATAAATTAAACTGAATAATTCCTTTTGTATTTAATAAATTCTGTAAACTTCCACTTTTATATAAAAAGTTGTAAGTTGAAGTCAACTTAACACTCCATACGTATGTATGTTTACTCCATATGTATGTTTACCATACATATACAACAGAAGCATACTTCTATAAGTTGTCACCCACATCATCAGCTGCTGTCAACTGTTTCAAAGATTTGGTTCTCTCATGGCTCAGTAAAGTTTCCCTAATGGCAGAGGCTTGAACAAAGTCACTCAATCCACTTCCATAGGAAAATAAAATTTCACGGTATAATCTTCATCATTCTTGATAAAAACATTCTCCCATAAGTACAGATCCTTGACTTTCTCATAGTTTTTAACCTATATATCATTCTTTTGTTCTGAAGAGTGTTGAAAAAATGGTCAGCCACTGCATACTTGTCCATTTACCAGATTAATTGTTTCATTTGTGATCTTGCATGCATTGGTAAAAGTAATCTTAGATTGGGAGAACTCCTGAACACAACAAATACAAGAGTATTGTAATTTTTCATTATGCAGCAAAACAAATGACACTGATATTTGGTTAGTGATCTGGTACAGAATATGTTTTAAATGTGTATCGTCATATGCCACACGTTGTTCATGATGTTTCTGAAGATTATTGACCAAGATGAGCACTTGTTGCTGTAAGGATACAAAAGTGCATAATCCACAGAGTGTGAATGGTTACTGTATAACATCAGATCACTGAAACTGTAAAATAAAAGAACTTTATATAGAATATAGAATAAAAAGAAGTATTTCAGAAAGTGGAGTGCCATTGTTACTAAAATTAGGCAAGTGAGTCAACCTTGTATATACTTTTCTCCACTTACAAGTTTTTTATGAAGACTAGTTTCTGGGGACTTCTCCCCTATCGTCAGCTCTGTGGTAGACTGACCACAGAGCTGACGATAGGGGAGAAGTCCCCAGAAACTAGTCTTCATAAAAAACTTGTGGAGAAAAGAACTTTGCTTGTTGATATTGCCAACAATATGAATATAGGCTTCATCTTAAAATTAGATACTGCAGAAGAACTCTGGACCAATAATATATCGTAGGTTATAGTAATGTAATTGGCCTCACTATTCATACCTGTGAGATGCTGAGCAATACAGTATACAAATCCACTCAGTTTTTTAAACATCCACTGAGCAGAGCTGGTACTCAAACCAAGTTTTATTGATGTTGATCATAGACTGTAATTTGATAAATCATAACACTTGTTGCAGAGGTGTGATTCTTGTTTTTGGCAATGGTTCTTAGATAACATTATGTCTCCTTTTATTGACATTGAAGTTATCCTGTACACAGGAATTTGGCAATAACAGTTAACATTCTTTTCTTATTCGGTACTTTCTTATTAAATCTCCCGTCTTTAACAAGAATCAAATACAGTTCATTAACATACTACTTCCTTGACCAGAAATATTGCTTCCCATCAGTAAACAACAACATTTTCTAAGTTTGAACAGTTGTCAAATTCTATTTTAAATCCTTTAAAAATCATATCAGTGTGCATTCTATGTTTAACATAAAATTTAGGTTACTAAAATTAGGCAAGTGAGTCAACCTTGTATATACTTTTCTCCACTTACAAGTGGAGAAAAGTATATACAAGGTTGACTCACTTGCCTAATTTTAGTAACAATGGCACTCCACTTTCTGAAATACTTCTTTTTATTCTATAAAATTTAGGTGTTCAGCTATGCATGCCCTAATGATGACTTATTCCGTTTTACATTGAGGCTCAGGTTCTTTTTTAATGTTTCAGAATACTTATTAAAACCCTGTTTGCTTCTGCAAAATAGTTCTTATCATTGTGTAATGTTGCAGGCAACTGATCCTGATGAAGGCATAAATGGAGAAATACGTTATCATATTCTAGGCAGAGCAGATGATGAATCTCAGAAGTTCACTATTGATCCAATTAGTGGGCAAGTTCGTTCTGTTGTAAGCTTTGCTAACAGTGCAGGGCATGTGTATGGTTTTGATGTGAAAGCTACTGATAAAAGAGGTGCAGATGATGGGAGGTCTGCCATAATCAATGTATTTGTAAGTAGCATAATTTTGGAATCTTTTGGGTTAACTCATAAGTCAATGTATCCTTTTTTCCCACAGATTCCTGACTGTGAATGCTTACTAAACAAAGTGCATCAATTGAGGAGGATTTTTTCAAAACTCAATAAAAACAGAGTATTAAATTTTTTAAGAAACATATATTTTTATTTTCACCTAGAGAGAAATGTTAGAAAAATTTTATATTTTCTCCTTTATTACATCTTACTATTTTAAGTAAAACGTCCTAGTAAGATATACTGAAAGAAAAATTTTAGTATGAGTGGATATAAGGTGATTTGTTGAGGTTCTTCAAGAGCAGGTAACTTCATATATACAAAAGAGAGAAATTCTGTTGTAATAATGTTACAATTTTGTATTTGTCCTTTATCTGTATACAATTTTTATTTATTTATTTATTTATTTATTATTTATTTATTTATTACAATAATTTCTATGCAGAAATAATTTGTACACTTTATTAATATCCTATTATTAGTTATTATATGCTAAATTTTTAATTTTAATTTATTTTATTTATTAGATTTTTATTTAATTTTTAACTTTATTGAGAATGTGCATAATAACAAAAATACAACACAAAATGAATAATATGTTAACATGGAAAGAATTAATTAATCTTGATTATATAGGGTCATTACATAATGACCCAGTCGCAGTCTTTCCCTTCTGCACACTGCCCTTGCCACCTACCAGAACTATGGGACAGCAATTCATGCTTGCATGTGTGCCATGGCACATATCTTGCTCTCCTGTTAGGTACAATCAGTCACATTTTCCTGATACGCTTATCACCAGGGTTAGGATTTTTTGGTGCACACCTTTTTTCTTAGGATAAATTTAAGTTCTTCGGAAAGATACCACAGTGTGAAATTTTGTTTCTAGTTGCCAAAAGAAGCATTTTTTCATGCACCTTTTTCCCTTTTTGGGTACCTTTATCCTTTTTCCCCCCAACCATGTCCATAATCCCCCTTTCCATCTTTTTTGTTTTGTTTCCCTCCATTTTACTCTATATGATTTTAATCAATATAAAATATTTAACTTTTAATTAACATCACCTCAGCTTGCTGTGAACATGTGAAAAGTAAGCCTAACTCTTTCAGTAAACACTGCGCAGGGATTGAAAGCACACCTACAACAATGGAAAATAATTGTGTATGACAAATCCTCTTTCTCTTGCTTTACCACTATAAAGCAGCCCACAATAGAGCAACTGACAGTGACATTGTCATTGTATCATTGAATCATTGTCATTGTATATTATTCTATCCTTTTAATTTCACCAGAATCAGTAGCCTATTGTTCATAAACGTGAGTTGGTTACTGTGACAGACATCATCTGTTCACGTAGATTCCAAGCTCACTTAGAGCCAGCAGTAACCGTACACGTGTAGTTCCAAGAATTGACTCTGGATTGTGTTCGAAGCTACTACTGTCTACCCACCACAAGAGGGCAAGAGACAAATGAAGGGGAGAGGGGTTTGAACTGTTTATCTGCTTTGTTAATGGATCTGTTTACTAGGAAATGAGTGTGTGAGAATGCATATGAGTCACCCATGTTGCCAGATCTAATGTTTGTTGCAGTAACTGTAGTGATAGGTATTATGAATGGGTGAGTTATGTGACAACACTTGCGTATTTTAAACGAATCTAGCATCCTTGACATACTGGGAAGGCGAGCATAAACACCATGGGGACAGCAAAAGTGATTATGCTACACATTCCTCTAGCTTGCCTTCTTGTGGTGGGTAGACAGAAATTGCTGAGATTGCAGTTTCAGCATGAATGAGAACATTCCGGTAATTCATGGAAATTAATTGTTCTTTCACACTGGCTGTGTGTAGGCTAAAGTATGAAAAGATAGAGCCAGACTGAAAAATTCAATACCATAGCTGGAATTTGAACCACGGATCTTCTGGTTGCCGTCCAGCCACTCTAACCCATGAGCCACTATGGCCAACGTGCCGACATGACATTAAATTCTCCAACTGATTCGTGTTTTTCCCGGTAAACCACTTGGGAGTTCTCATAAACACATGAGACAGCTACCTTAATGGCGACTTACAAGGTGTAAGTACTTTAAGGCCTGGGCTTTATAGTTAACCACTATTAGGTCAATTAACCGCTTCGCCGATGGCCATTTAAATCCTTCAGGGGCCGGCAACGGATACCCAATAAACAGAACAGGACATTTAAATTGTTAAATGCTGTAAAAATGCATCATAAATACAATTCCGTATCTTCCGTATTTATTAAGTTATTTAAACGAAACAAAAACTGGTTTAAAACTCATTAAAGGCAGTATAAATCTACAGTAACAATAAATTAGAGACTACATTAATAAATTGTTGAAATTTCACTACTTTGTTTCACTGTAGCAAAAGCCATTCTTTGTGCCGAACGCGCCTAATATGTGAATCATTTTGTTTTGTGTGTATACGAGCCATAGTATGCATGTATAGCTACGTAAGCGACTTCTCAGGTTCAAGTTTAGTTTATTTATGCTATGCCAAGCGATAATATGACGAGAATATGTTGCGTCACACACTCACACACTGGAATGAAAACTCTGTCAGCATCTGTTATTACAGTGTTTCTCAACCAAGGTTTCTAGTAGCCTTATGCAGCAGTTTTCGCTCTGTATTTCAGTTATTTATACTCTCTCTTTGTTCAAAGTGATTTCTTGTAGCTATCAAGAGCTAAATGTATGGCACATTTGAAATTGTTAAATTTCAATGTTAACCATGGCTTATCCCGGAATGTAGCAAATAAATTAGCTTGGGTATGATGTGTACAGGCTTCTGATATTACTGTAGAAAATCTGGAAGATTTGTTGTACGATTATGAAGGAGATCTTTAGGACATACGTAGCAGTGACGTGTACTGGTCTACAGCTGGCATGTTATCTACTCCCTTGTTTGGGGAAATGGCGGGTCAAATATGCGCGATACGGATCAGCTATTACCAGCTATCCCTCTTTACGGAAAAGAGTTAAATGGTAAAAAAAAAGTATTTTTATACCACTGGATGTAACTATGCACAGTTGTTTAGTAATTTTCAGAGCTGTAAAAGACATTCATCTACCTGTACTTGCGCGTATAAAGAGCTCGTAACCTAATTGAGTATTATAATACTCAGAGGCCTCTTTATACTAGGGGGTAGCAAAATTCACCACATCATCCCTCATACTTGAGAGAAAACACTTTCCTAAAAGTATACCACCCACACCCAAAAAACTTGTAACCATTTCGAAAATGTGTAGTGTGTTGCGAAAAAGAAGTTCGCAAGGAAACCAATATTATTGGGTGTGAATCTGCAGATGTGCCCTTGGGTGTTTATCCAGATTTGGGGATGTACAATTCAAAAAGAAACCTTTAAGGATACGTTTACATTCCTTATAGAACTAATTTAAATTTATTGTAAAACAGCAAGATTAAAATAATTGGCGTTACATGAGCATTAAATGCATGTATGCGCAGGACGTCTATACACGTCCATATCGGTTTGGGGCATTTTAACTTGGACGTCATATGACGTCCATATCGGTGAAAGGGTTAATGGAAATTAATTGTTCTTTCACACTGGCCGTGTGTAGGCTAAAGTATGGAAAGATAGAGCCAGACTGAAACATTCAGTGCCATAGCCGGATTTGAACCACGGATCTTCTGGTTGCCGTCCAGCTGCTCTAACCCTTGAGCCACTATGGCCAACGTGCCGACATGACATTAAATTCTCCAACTGACTCGTGTTTTTCCTGGTAAACCACTTGGGAGTTCTCATAAACACATGAGACAACTACCTTAATGGGGACTTACAACATGTCATGATGGCACATTGGCCATGGTAGCTCAATGGGATTAGAGCGACTGGATGGAAACCAGGAGATCCGTGGTTCAAATGCCAGCCATGGCATTGAATTTTTCATGTTGACTCTATCAAAAACCTTAGCCTATATATGGCTAGTGTGAAGAAATGATTAATTTCCATCAATTAACTAAAATAATAAGAGTTAAATGATGAAGCTTGGGACTTAAGTACTTACAATAGTAAGCTGCCACAAATGGTATATCTTGAATGTGAGGGCCCCTAGTGGTTTACTGGGGAAATATATGAGTCAAATGGAGAATTTAATGTCAGGACGGCACGTTGGCCAAGGTAGCTCAAAAGGTTAGAGTGACTGGATGGAAACCAGGAGACCCATGGTTCAAATCCCGGCCATGGCATTGAATTTTTCATGTTGACTCTATCTATCAAAAACCTTGGCCTGTATACAGTTAGTGTGAAGAAATTATTAATTTCCTTCAATTAACTAAAATAGAAAATGAAATGTGTAGTGTTTAACGCCCGCTCTTACTACATACGGCACCTCAGGTGGTGACACTGATGATACATGAGATGAAGATGGAGCACCGCTGGAATGAGATGGCGGGGGAAACCAGAGGTCCCGGAGAACTAAAATAGAAGGGGATCATTTAAGTTTGGTAATTTATTGAATAAAGCTATCCATTCACTGCATGAGGGAAACTTGTAAGTAATGGGGTGGATGTAATCCCTGCAAATACTTCCCAGAATGATATAGAAAAGTTTATTCAGGGTAAAGTACTAAAAGTTTTACATCAAAATGTACAGTATATCTCAAAGTCCTTGAATTTGAAATCATTATTGCTGAAAATAATCCTGATGTAATAGGTATAACTAAGCTTGGGTTAAAAGATACAGACATTAAAAGCTTATTGTTTCAGGGATATAAACAGGCTGTATATTTTTGTAGAAAGCATTGTAAAAGTGGTGGAACAATAATTTTCGTGAAAAATAATATTGATTTCATTATAGATAAACTTACAGATCAAAGTATTGAAAAGGATATTGAATTGTCTGTTATTGAATTAAATTATAAATCAGCAAAAATAAAAATCTGTTGCATATATAGGTGTCCTAGTGGAAATATTGATAAGTTTTTTTACTAAATTTGAATTAATTCTTCACAAAATGACAAAATTGAATAAAAGCATTCTAATTTTGGGTGATTTTAACATAGATATGTATAAAGATACAGCTACATCAAGCAAGTTTAGCAATTTGCTGTTGTCTTTCAATATTGCTCTAACAATTACTGAACCAACTAGATTAACAAATGTTACCCAGACTACCATTGATAATATAGCAACCAATTTTCCAAGGCAGTGTTTTAAAACAGAGATAATACACACATTAATATCTGATCATTCTGCACAACTAATCTCGCTGGAAATAGAAGAAAACCTACCTAATAACTATTGCATATCTAACAATAAAGAAACCATAGAAGATATTGAAGTAAGAAACTTTAATGACTCTAATGTCAGACTGTTTAAAGAATTGATTAAAGGAGAAGATTGGTAAACTGTAACAAAAGCTAATGATGTAGATAAAAAATTTAATGCATTCATAGGAATACTGAATTACTACCTCAATATCACTATGCCAAAAACTAGAAAGAAAATTGTGGAAGAAAGAAAAATTAAAAGTAACCATTGGTTCAGTCATGTTAGTGGCTCAGAAATATCTTGCATCATTATGTGTTTAAAAAATAGTGAAAGTACTGGTAATGATGAAATATCAAATAATCTACTTAAATAATGTAACAACTTTATTGCACCAGTATTAGCAAGCATAATAAATGATTCATTACAATGTGTAAATTCCCTGATATGTTAAAAACTGTTAAAGTGATGCCTTTGTTTAAACATGACAGTGTCACTGATGTTAATTTAGGACCACTCTCTTTAGTATTGTCACGAGCAAAATTTTTGAAAAGGTTTTTGAAAGTAAATTATTAAATTTTCTTGAAAAACACATGTATTGAATACTGAGCAACATGGGTTTATAAAAGGAAGATCAACTGAAACTGCCCTTATAGAATTAACACACAAGAATCTTGTAGCTTTAGATAATAAGGAATATTGTGACTTTGTGGGTTTGTAGAATTAAAAGTCCAATTTGCAGAAATTCAAATTGTTCTTTATTTCCGTAGAAATACACTTTGGTCAACCCTTACAGTAGCAGAATTACGTAACATACACAAATACAATGCTCAAGTCCGTTGACCACAAACAAAAGGGTTCACTCAACTTCCAGTTCAATTACCACTCTTTTATTATGACTCTGTTTACGACAACAACTCTCGTTACAACTCCGTTTACCACTGTCCAATAAACTAGCCACGGCTTCTTTTTATACACGATCATTCATGATTCCAGACAGTTGTAGAATGTTTTCTATCAATGAAGAGGTCACTAGAATTTTCCATTTATCTAACTTTATTTGTTTTGGCAGACCTTTTATCTCCGCGCTATCTTTATTTGTTTCGGCATACTCTTTATCTCCGTGCTGCACTATCAGTCCCTTATCTCTCCGCGCCGCACTGTCTCTATGCGCATTGCCACCTGTTGCGACTGTTAATTACTGAAGTTATTAATATATTTGTGGATATGAGTAACGCTTTTGACTCTGTTAATTTAGATAGTTTGATTGACAAATTAGGTAACTATGGCATAAGAGGAATTGCCTTGGAATGGATATGGTCTTATATATATAATAGAAAACAATATGTTGAGATAAAAGGAAGGGATGGGAATTATAAATCAAATTTAAACACAGTAAAATATGGTGTACCACAGGGTTCCGTACTGGGACCTTCGTTATTTAAAATATATATTAATGGTATAATTAGTTCATTTAAGACATTAAAGAATAATGGGTTAGTATTATATGCAGATTATATAGCAATATGCTGCACACATAAGTGTTTATATAATTTAGAAATTAATGCTAACATTGTATTAAACCATCTTACTCAGGTATTAAGTGAAAACAATTTAAATATTAATATAAATAAAACTAAGTATATGCTTACAGCAAACAGAGAAGCTAATTTTAAACCCATTGTAAATATTGATGGAAAAAGTATAGAGGAGGTTGAAACCATTAAATACCTTGGAATAATATTTGACAATGACCTTAATTGGCATGCTCATAATGATGAATGTTGTATTAAATAAGGTTATTTATTTGTTAAGATATATGGCAGCATGGAAATATTGTTGGGTATTTATCATGGTCTTTTTATGAGTTATGCAAATTACTGTATAACAATATGGGGAGCTGCTTCAATGGAAAATATAAATAGAGTGTTTATTCTTCAGAAGAAAGCAGTTCACACTGTTGAAGTTAAATATAAGAGAGAGTGTAAAGCCTGAGTTTATAATAATGAAATTGCTTACCGTTCCCAGTTTAATAATACTCAGAACAATACTACACATAAAAACAAATTCCTACAAAATAAACCCAGAAAATCATGACTAACACTAGAAACAGGAATGAATATAGTTTAGTACAACATAAATTGGCAATGGCATTATACTGTATAATAAACGTCCTATTGAATTGAAGTCAGTAACTAATGTAAATACATTTAAAAAGGAACTGTGTAAATATTTAATAAATAAGGCATTCTATTCTATTAATGAATTTATCAATAATGGATTATTTTTTGTAAATATAATTTAGTTTTGTAAATGTATATATTTGTGTTTCTAATATATATAATATATGGATAATGTCTACTGGATTTCTGTAATCTCTATGGACAATAAATTTGAATTTGAATATAGTTTGGAAGCAAATGTTTTTATTAATCATCATACTAAAACTTTGATTTTTCAGGTTTATGTTCTGGATGAAGACAAACAACTAGTGATGGTTATGGGTTCAAAGCCAACAACAGTAGAAAGAGAAATGGAAAATATAACGAAGTAAGTGGTTCTAATATTAATCATTTTATCCTATTTGTGTTCTAGTAAGGATAACCTCCTTTTTGTAGTACATTAAACTGTATTATATTATTTATAAGTAGAACTTTATCATAGTTTAGTTATAAAACAATACTATGACACATGCCAACTTGTTAGAAGCGATTATAAACAACAAAATTTTATAACATAATTGAAATTGTGAATGGATTAAGGATGTGACAGCTAGTTAATTTTAGGTGACAGTTATGATTGTCACAAATAGTATGTATTAATAAGTTATATGTAATGTTTACCATTAATGATTAAGTTGACTACTGCATAAAAGTGCAATGTTGGGTGATCATGTAACACATTCTGCTAGTCACATATTGAAGAACGGCAGTGGTAAAGAAAGAAGTACTATTGTCACCCAATCGTATGAGACCAGCTGGCAGAAAGAGCTGGCAGAAATAGAGGGGACAGATGGCATCGAGGCCACGCCTACTCGTGTGACGGAATGGTGCTCGCTGTGGGAGTAGGGAGAGAGAGAGAGAGAGAGAGAGAGAGAGAGAGAGAGAGAGAGAGAGAGAGAGAGAGAGAAGCCGAGAAATGTCAGGACTGGTCCGTGCCATTGTGAAAGACCGTAACCCTCCGTGAGCAGGCGGGAAAGTTCCAGTGCCAATGACGAATGGATATAAGGAGCGTTCTGTTCGAGACGAGCAGTTAGTTTTAGCAGGAAGCCATAAGAGAAGAGTGCAGTGTTAGCGAACAGTGTGCAGACAGACAGGAAGATTGCATACATGTGTGAGTTATCAGAGGTGCACAAAGCATATTTCTACGGGAATAAAGAACATTTGGAATATCTGCAACTCGGACTTTTAATCCTACGAATGAATCCGCCAAAGTCACAACTGGTGTCAGGAGTGAGACATTACGTCTTGGAGGCTGCATTGGCACAGATTCTAGGGAAGTTGGAGACGGCAAATAACAACTTGGCCGCGACGATGACCGCGAAAATGACCGAGTTAACAGCGAAGATGCAAACGGCAAACAACAACCTGGCCGCGGAACTGAAGGAAATGAGAACGTCGAACGATAGCCTGGCCGGGAAGGTGACCGAATTGACCACGGAGGTGAAAGCGGCGAACGAGGCCCTCGCCGCAATGTTCGAGGAGCAATTGGCCGGCGTAAAGGAGGACGTCACGGGGTTAGGCGAGTGCGTCGAAAACCTGGCGAGCCACGTTAATGAGCTGGAAGGAAAGGCTGATAGCAGCGTCAAGTCCCTGAACGCCATGGTGGAGAACGTCGTCGGCAGGAGGTTGAAGGATTTGAAGGTCGACGCGCCGGAACGCGACACATCTGCGCGCGTCAAACCTCCTAAATACGACGGCGCGACAACGTTCGAAGTCCTCCACTGCCAGTTCGATACGGTGGCCCGCGGAAGTTCTGAACGTGGTCCAGACCGCTGCGGCACTCAAGGACATCTGGAAGGCCCTGGAGAACCGTTTCGGGAACCACCGCCTAGCCGCAGCCTACCGCAGTCAGATAAAGTCAAGGTCACAGCAGCCAGGGGAGACGCTGCAGGAGTTCGCCCTGGCAATTGAGCAGCTTGCTAGCAAAGCCTTAGTTGACCTCCCACCAGACTTCGTATCCCGGGAAGCCGCATACACCTTTGTTGACGGGGTACGAGACACCGAGATACGTCAGAGCCTAATGCTCGGCGATTACAAGACTATTCATGAGGCGCTAACGGTAGCATTGAGGATGGAGGAAGACTATTCATGAGGCGCTAACGGTAGCATTGAGGATGGAGGCGGCCAAGGTAACGGTAGCATTGAGGATGGAGGAAGACTATTCATGAGGCGCTAACGGTAGCATTGAGGATGGAGGCGGCCAAGGTAACAGCTACCCCGACGCCGAGAACGAGGGGTGTCCGCTACACTGGAGACGGAAGGCCAGCCGAGGGACGCCGGCGAAGACCTAATGGCGTGTGTTGGGGTGTGGACAGCCGGGACACCTAGAGAATGATTGCCGACACCAGGAGGAGAAGCCGGGAGAACGAGTAAGGGCCGTCGTGGCGAGGGGTACGTTGGCGCCATCACCACCATCCCCTTGAGTGACACCGCACCGTCAGCCGGCAGATGGATGACAGCCTTATCGCGGACGGTTGGGTGAGAAGCCGTGCTGCGTGCTGGTGGACACTGGGGCAGCCGTGACCGTCATCAGAACTGACATAGCCAAGGGTTTGCAGTCCAGGAAAGCGAGCCGACCATACCAGCTTGTGACGGTATCGGGCGACACTTTGCCTGTGGAGAAGGAGGCCCTATTGAAGTTGACCTTGGGACGGAGTGCCGTGTGTCTGTGGGTGTTCGTCGCGAAGGTGGCTGAGGAAGTGATACTGGGACTGGATGCCCCCAGGAGCCACGAGGTGACGGTCGACGTTGGCAGGAAGGTCCTGCGGCTTAACGGAGAAGAGGTCCTACTCCGGCAACCCGAAAAAAGCCTTGGAATATGCAGGGTCGTCTTGAAGGAAGACGTGGTTGTCCCCGCGAGAAGCGAGGTGGTGGTAACGGCGCGACTGGAAGGCCAGCGAACCAGGAACATGATGCTGGACCAGAAGACGCCTGTACACGGGCTATATATAGCCAGAACATTATTGCAGTGAGAGAGGAGATGCCCGTGAGGCTGCTTAACCTGACGGACATCGATAACGACATGCAGGCTGGGACGGAGTTGGGAACGTGCGAGCCCGTGCTCAGCGTGACAGCAATCGACAAGACCGAGGAGCCGGTGCCGACGCAACACCTGGGGCCCCGGCAGGAAGGCTTACTGGAGAGGGCGGCCGACCACCTGTGTTCTGCGGAACACCGCTGGAGAAAGTTCGACAACTGCTGAGGCGATACCAGCGCGTCTTCAGCCAAGGCGACAGCGACTACGGCCACATGGACCGCGTGCTCCACCGCATCGACACCAGAGATGCCCGGTCTATTCGGCAACCACCTAGAGGCGTTCCGCTGGTGAAACAAGCGACGGTACGGGATATGCTAGAGGACATGAAATCCAGGGGAGTAATTGAAGAGTCTGACAGCCCTTGGTGTTCCCCTGTATTTCTGGTGACGAACAACGGTGAGCTACGCTTCTGCGTGGACTACAGGAAGTTGAATGCTGTCACCCGGAAGAACTGTGTTCCCTTACCCCAGATTGACGACACCCTGAACACGCTAGCTGGTCCACAGTGGTTCTCGACCCTGGACCTGAAGTCGGGCTACTGGCAGGTAGCTCTAAACCCGAGAGACAAAGAGAAGACCACATTCTCGACAGGCGAAGGGCTTTGGCAGTTCACAGTTATGCTTTTGGCCTTTGCAGTGTACCAGCTACCTTCCAGTGCCTCATGGAGTCAGTGATGAGAGGACTGACTTATGATGCTTGCCTGGTATACCTGGACGACATCATCATTGTCGGCAAGACCTTCGAAGACCATCTTGAGAATCTGAGTAAGGTGCTACAGAGATTGCAGGCGACCAACTTGAAGTTGAACGCGAAGAAGTGCCAGCTCTTCCGCAAGGAAGTCAACTACTTGGGCCACATAGTCTCACCAACCGGAGTAGCCACAGACCCAGAGAAGACAAGTCGTGAGAGATTGGCCTCAACCAAAGGATAAGCGAGAGTTTGCACATTTTCCTGAGGCTGTGCAGTTACTATCGCCACTTCATAAAGGGGTTCTCTAACATTGCCAAGCCCCTCACCCGCCTGACAGAGGAACACCGATCTTATGTGTGGACGAATGACGCCGAAGGCGCTTTCTAGCAGCTGAAGAAGACACTGTGCCGTGCTCCTATTTTGGGATTCCCACAACCAGGTGGTGCCTTCATTGTAGACACCGATGCCAGCGACCACTGTATTGGAAGCATCCTACCCCAAGTCTAGGATGGCCACGAGCGGGTGATAGCCTATTACAGCAAGATGCTATCCAAGGCAGAGAAGAACAACTGCATCACCTAACGAGAATTACTGGCAGTAGTAAAGAACTTGGAGCACTTCCACAAATACCTGTATGGTCAGCCATTCCACCTGAGGACTGACCACTCCGCCCTCACCTGGTTATTGAGCTTTAGGAACCTGGAAGGCCAGACAGCACGTTGGATCCAGAGGCTACAGGAATATGACTTCATCTCTGAACATCGTAGAGGAAAGAGCCACGGCAACGCAGACGCCATGTCCCGGAGACGCTGTCCAGAAGAGTGCGGCCAATGCACAAGAGTGGAAGAGAAGGAGCGTGCCGCAGCTGTCAGAGAGGACACAGCAGTGCCTGCAGATGGCTTTGATAGCGAGGCCTGAGGAGGGAGCAGCTGGCGGACGCAGACTTCGGGCCACTCTTGAGAGAAGTGGAGGCAGGCACCAGACCAAACTGGGAGGACATCGCACCAAGGAGCGCCACATACAAGTCGTACTGGGCCCAATGGGACTCACTGAAAATCAGAGAGGGTGTGCTGTTCCGTGTACGGGAAGCACCTGATGGGAAGACGCAAAGAGAACAGTTGGTACTTCCCCGAAGTAAGGTCCCGGAAGTCTTGGAGGAAGTGCACGCCAGTACTTCAGGAGGACACCTGGGAGCAAACCGGACGATTGACAAACTTCGGCAGCGCTACTACTGGCTGAGACTCTGAGCAGATGCTGAGAGATGGTGCCATCAATGTCACGTGTGCGCGGCGAGTCGCAGCCCTCAGACTAGGAGCCGGGGTCGCATGCAGCAGTACAACGTCGGAGTGCCATTCGAAAGGATAGCCGTCGACATAGCTGGACCATTCCCAGTGTCCGACCGAGGCAACAAATACCTGATGGTGTTCGTGAATTATTTCACCAAGTGGCCGGAGGTGTATGCCATCCTGAACCAAGAGTCAAAGAAAATCACAGACTGCCTCGTGGGGCAAGTGTTCTGCCGATTTGGGGTGCCGTTAAGAGTTCCACAGCGACCAGTGTACCAATTTTGAGTTCAACTTAATGAAGCAGGCACTAGAAAGACTTGGGGTGAACAAGACCCGCACAATACCTCTACATCCCCAGTCGGATGGCATGGTCAAAAGATACATCAAGACCTTAGAGGAACACCTGAGGAAGGCCGTGGCCAGCCATCAGCGAGACTGGGACGTCAAGGTGCCACAACAGAACTAGGTATTTGAAAATCTTATTGGTAGCTCGGAAATGAGTTACTGACTCTGGTTGCAAACAACTGCATGCAGAAATAGATCTGGGCAATCCATATTAAATATCCATACTGTTTATTATGTGCTGCACCATACTCTGTTACATTATTAAACTTATACCTATTCATTGTTAAAATTATATAATGTGAAGTGTATTTAAGTATATCACTGTCTTGTACAAACTTTGATTAACATAAGAGCAATGTCAGTCAACTGCTTCCAAATTTTCAACTCTTGAAATCCTTTCCTGCTCTGTTGTTTCATATATATATCATAGACATCATCATTGCTATCGCTACTTTCTACACTCTATCCTGAGTAAGAATTGTTTCTACATGTTTTTCTATGATTCTGACTTTTTGAAATAGTGATTTTTATTTCTTTAACAACTTCACATACATTTTCTCATTCTGTCCTTCCAATTTCTGTGAATTGCCTGTTACATAACCATTCCATATCTTTCAGCTTAAAAGTAACATTTCTGTTAGCCATTCATTTGGGTTATATGGTGGTAGCTTAAGTTTTTTTTTTTTTTTTTTTTTTTTTTTTTTTTTTTTTTTTTTTTTTTTGTAATTTACGTCCTCCAACGTTAAGTCATATCGGATGATGAATGGAATGGGTGAAATGATGCTCAAATGAATCCGGGGTCCATGGAGTTTGCTGAAGTTCCTTGAACCACCTCCAGAGGAGACCTATGACAAAATATCATCAACTACACCAATGATAACCTGTCGATGGCCGGCTGAGGATAGAGGCAAAGTCTCTGAAACATGTTCTGGAAAAATTTAAAAGTAAGTGTTGTTTAGTGTCATTAATCGACTCCCTTTAAATTTAATTTATCATAACAACACTGTTTTCAACACTTCCAAGAAAGGAATTCAAAACTGTGTTATGGCGATGTTTGAAACTCTCAAGCCATCCATTGGAAGCTCTGAAATTATCTTTGCCTGACTTTCTTGCTGTCTCTAAAGTTTGAGTCTGAAGCAATGGTCCAGAAATGGGAATTACTTTAGCACACATGCACACAGCACAATTTAGCTCATCCTACTCTAGATTTTATGATGCGTTTCACATGTCCTGCTGTTCCCTTTAACCACTCATCTTTAAGTTTTATTTTTTCAAAATCTCATAAATATGAGTTTTCCCCAATTTAAACAACACAGTTAATTCTTTAGCTGGACATTTGTTCTTTTTGTGTTTTTCAGTAACCTTAACTTTTTCCTATAGTGATAATGTCTTATGTTTAGAACTCATTTTACAGAATTTGTGTACACACAAACTATGTTTTTAAAAATCACCAAAGTTCACATTTTTCTTCCACGAACTTGATCACTTTAAGGAATGAAACTGAGAATGAACATGATGCAAAACAGTTGTACCCTTACCAGATGTATTGGAAGAGAGTTGAAAGAGCTAATGGTTTGTTTTTCCTTTTCCTCAAAGGACTGCAGTCTATGACTATGGTTCATGGAACTTTGGTGCAAGCACAGTTGCTGCCAAAATTATTGCACTTTTAAGATATGTGCATTGTATAGTTCCTTTCATGGAAGTGTTGAAAACAGTGTTGTTGTAATAAATTAAATTTAAAGAGAGTCGATCAGTGGCACTAAACAACACTTACTTTTAAATTTCCCGGAACATGGAGGCAAATAGTCTCTAAACATGTTCTGGGAAATTTAAAAGTAAGTGTTGTTTAGCATCATTAATCAACTCCCTTTAAATTTAATTTAATATACATTGTAACCTATTACACATACTTAAAGTAATCTATTTTAATCAGGTTACTTAAACAAATGGTTCCAGAATAATATTTCTGTTTCCACATTAGGCAGTTTTCCGTCTTAGAGCATAATTTTATATGAGAAATAGTTCTATTCTGAAATTTATTTTCCATTTTTCAAGGTTTCCGGTATATAAGGGGTCCATTTTAGGCAGGTTTTACTGTAGTAGAAACTGGCTTCTACTCTCATACATATGTTGTAAAAATGTTGTTGCCTACTCAACCAAACTCAGAAATAGGCATTGTTATGATTTCTTGCATTACATTATCAGTAGGGCTTGAACTTTTAGGTAGAATATTCCTTCATTTTAGGTTTCTTATATGTTTAAATATTTTTTTTTTTTAGGTTTTTCTTGATTAAAATAGGTTTTTTAATGTTTTGTTTGTTTATCATACATGTTACTATAATTTTCCCTTTCTGCTACTTATTTGTAAGATTTATTCATGAACTTATTTCACAAAAGTATACATTGTCAAAGATATCAAAGAACGCACAAAATAGAGTTAAATATTTGCTTTCCATGTTATCTTTTGACACTGCTTAGATACATACATAACCAAATTTTCTGTGGTAAATGATTTCCTATTGTCACGCTACACATTCTTATATGACAAAAACATTCTTTCAACAGAACATGACATCAATGGAGCATAGACCATTGATACCAGCGAAGCAGGCTCTAGGGGTAACTTTCCTGTATTTTTTCTCCCTGAAATACTGAGTTTATGATTTTCATGTCTTCAAAAACCAGGATTTCACTAAACAATCTTCTGCAGCTTCGAACAACATGCACCTCCCACTGGTCCAGGTATTCATTTTCTTGAAACAGTGTCAGTGATATCTAGAGCTCTTTCATGGCTTTTGGTATGAAACCAAAATGCATGTTAATATAAGGAAGGGAAGCTGCAAGAGTGGCGCACTCGAGTGATCTCTTAGTCTTGGCAATGGAGGAAGCTTTTGCTTCATCTAATTCATTGACAACATTGTTAATGTCCTTTAAGTGCTCAGCATAGTAAATGGCAGCAGACAGACAAGTTCCCCAGCACGTAGTATCAGTTCAGGTGGAAGAGGTATTGCCAGTACTTTCTCTTTGAACAATTGTATACGTGTTGGGAGTTTTAGGAAAACTTTCTTGACTGAACAGCTTCGAAGGAGCTGAATTCGAAACTGGGTTGGACTGATATACCGTACATCTTTTCTTTATTGAGATGAATGTCATTTAAGGGTGCATTTCTGTTGTTTTATTAATTTACTCTCAAATATGACCTTCCAAATCAGCTTTGAAAATCAAAAATTAACATTTTTCGTTTCAAAAAGGGAAAACAGCTATTTAGGTTATTTTAGGTGTCAAACCCCCAAATAAGTTTTTTTCGATGAAATAAGGTTAAAACTTAAAAATCCGGGCCCTAGTTATCACTAAGTTACTGTTGTCTTTCAAAGAACCCTTGAAAAGAGCTTGTTAGTTCAGGGGAACGAGAGGGTCAAAAATCAACATTTCTAATTCCATCATTAAGCACCTCTCTTATTTCATTTAATGATTCAGCAGCTCTTTGTGCTGTTGTAGAATCTTGTTAGACCAAACATTTTATTTTTCTTCTGTCCACTGATCAATTAATAATATTAGAATGATTCTGTGATATCACACTTTGCATTGTTTTTATTATATAGAATGGGTACTACTATTCTTCTGGTACTAAATGCACACACACTAAATTCTGAGGTCATAGTTAAGAATTTCATGCAATAGTTCTTTGTGAAACATCTAAATTTCTTATTAAATTTTAGATGAGTCGTATTTTTTTACACATATGCTTCACTTTTGTACCTATTTTGAGGACATGTTTCGCAAATCATCGTTTGCATCTACGGCTCTTATGCGACTGAAGCTAGATCCAGCGGTGTGGGTAATTCTGGGGTTGTTGCTGCCATCTGTTGATTTAGTGATGAACTTAAATGTGGGATTCTCTTCTGGCGGGATTTCAAAGTTCATTAGTTGGTTTTTATGTTTTTCTATGTATATCCTCTCCCATATGACGAGTTCACTATGTTTTTGTACGTATTTTAGTAATTCTGTGCTATCTAATCTAATGTTATAACATTGGCACCAAAAAACAATTACAACATTAAAAACCTACTTCACAGTAATAATACTGATAAGATAAAACCAGAGGAAAAGTCAGGCATTTACAAGATTAAGTGTAAAGACTGTGAAAAAATTTACATAGGGAGGACAAAAAGAAACATAGGCACTAGAAAGAAAGAACACTTCAGGCACTTAAGATACAAAAATATTGATAAGTCCGCAGTAGCAGCTCATTTCTGGTCTGAAAATCATGAAATTGAAGATAGCACAGAATTACTAAAGTACGTACAAAAACATAGTGAACTCGTCATATGGGAGAGGATATACATAGAAAAACTTAAAAACCAACTAATGAACTTTGAAATCCCGCCAGAAGAGAATCCCACATTTAAGTTCATCACTAAATCAACAGATGGCAGCAACAACCCCAGAATTACCCACACCGCTGGATCTAGCTTCAGTCGCAAAAGAGCCGTAGATGCAAACGATGATTTGCAAAACATGTCCTCAAAATAGGTACGAAAGTGAAGCAGATGTGTAAAAAAATACGACTCATCTAAAATTTAATAATTTTTCGCTTCACTGTGGTGTTCCAATACAGTTAAATCTTGATCTAAATTTCTGTTCCTCTCAAATGTTTTGAGAGCAGATAACTAACTCGCAATATGTTGATAATAAACAAACCAAAGATGGTTTCTCTCTGGGTTTCAGTACTCTTTTTAACTGCTCTAACTTTAATTGGCAGGATGGTCCTATTCAAAAATAATATGAAAGTAGTATTTAATCAGTCAAACTACTACAGAATGGAAATTAATTGTTCTTTCACACTGGCCGTGTGTAGGCTAAATTGTGGAAACGTAGAGTCAGACTGAATGCTACTACAGAATGCATTATCTTGCTTTAATATCAGGTTTACTGTTATAACAATGATGCAAAGTTATAAAAATACAAATTCACTTAAATACCTGCCAAAACTGTCTCCCCCCCCCCCCCCAATTTATACCCTACCTTTAACTGCAGTGGTCATATTGGCGGCTGTTCTCCTTTGGAAGATATCAATGGTGTTAACTGGTAAACATTGGGTAGTATCATTAGATCACGCACACATTCACACTCTCATGCATACTTCCAGACTCTAGAGAAGATGGAGAATCATCTTGTTTGGAGAAAAATCCCCAACCCCCAGCCAGGAATTGAACCTGGGACCCCTAGCATGGTAGGTAGATGCTCTACTGACTGAGCTAAGGGGCCAGCCGAAAACTGTCTTGTTACAGTCCTGTTCTTGGAGTGCTTTAAAATGCAGAAGCACACTAAACAAGAAATAATACAAGTCCTTGATTCAACAGTCATAATGCTTTAATATTTTGTGGAATACAAAAGTATTTGCATTTCCATTCGTCTTTATAAATATACTTCTTTACTTCACAGTAGACATTATACTACCACAGATATGCATTGCATCAAACTGTTGTGAAAGAGTGAACTAAATGTAAAAGGGAGTGGGTATAGATATGCAGAGTGAGTATACTATTATCTGGCAGTGGAAGGGCTTAATTTATTCTAAAGGAGAAAGTGTGTTGCTTTTCACCATGTCTGTTTTAAGCACATTAAATTCCCAATAAAAGTAGTAGTTTTTTTAAGTTAATTAATGGAAATTAATCATTTCTTCACACTAGCCATATATAGGCTAAGTTTTGTTTGTTTGGTTCCATCATTGAGCAGCACTCTAGTACATTGAACATGTACAGAAAACCGCCTCACCAAATCAACATAAATAATTGTAACTACCACCAGCATACATCAAAACATGCTCTTTTTTCTTTTTTTTAATATCTTTATTTTATATACAAATATAACAACTTGTAACTTAAAACTTCACTTATAAGAAATGATGATAATTTTTATAGATTCTCCGGGATCGCGATTTCATTTAAACTTATACACATCTTTAGCCAGAAACAAAGGATACATGAAATTGCGATCTCGGAGAATTTATAAGTATTATCATCATTTCTTATAAGATAAGGGAAGCTTTAAGTTACAAATTGTTATATTTGTATATATTTGTTTGCTTTACTGTTAATAGCTTCATGTTTTATGTATCTTTATTTTATTTTTATTTTTTAAATAAAAATTATGATTTAGAGAGGTTGATCCTCACTTTATCTACCAATATCAACAGGGAGATGTCTTCTATCTATTGGCAGCCATTGGCAGAAGGTATTAAGGCAAACTTTCCATATATCATGGCTATTATTACTTCTGCATTGTCATTGAAGGTGATACAGTGTACATCAATGTGCAATAACAATATTGCTATCCTATGCAAGATAAAAACCACTGTATTTGGGGTTTAGCTTCACAGATCCTACAGCTATGCTCTGTTCTCATTTCATAACCTCTCCCTCCTCTTATAAAAAACATGGCTTCGGGCTTCAAATAAGCAGCAGTGTGTTTTAGCAGATTTCAATTCTTGCATTTGGGTTTGCAATCAATTGCACTTATTCTATCTATAACTATAATTCCTTTCAGATCAAACATAATCATTTGAGCAATAGCAAGAATATTATTTCTGCTAATTTTAACTTACCTGTGCACTGACAGGAATTGTTTATTGACATTGCAACATGATAGATAGAGTCAAACTGAGAAATTCAATGCCATGGCTAGGATTTGAATCATGGATCTCCTGGTTTCTGTCCAGTCGCTCTTATCCACTGAGATCCGTGGTTCAGATCCTGGCCATGGCATTGAATTTTTCAGTTTGACTCTTATTTATCCATCAATTAACTTAAATTGCAACATGATTTTTACATGAAAAAAACTGGTATTTAAAAGGGTAGGGTGATTGTGTTACCACTTTTGGAAGTGCTTGAATGTTAACTAAAATGTACTCTAAAGATATTTTAATTACTTTTATGTGATGTAGTTATTGGGTTTTGCCATGAGATACATAAAATTGTCAGTTATTAACAATTATGTATCTGAATATGTTCTAACTTCTTTTATTTTTGAATAGTGCTCTGTACAACTTGACTGGCCTTGATGTCAGAATCAGGAAGATTGAGCCCCATTCAGAAAGAGATCAAGATAATGATAGTGCGTAAGTAATATTATTATTTATATTCATAATATTATTATTATTATTCATATTCTTCTAAAGGCGAAGTACTACTCCCACATTTATCTGAGCTTTTAGAAGGCATTGCTGATGAAGTAATTGGTGTGTAATAGCTTTGCAGCTGTAGACCGCTTAGCCCAAATATTGAGATATTTTAGAAATTAAGAATACCCAAATTATAATTATGGTACTTAGTAATTTATTGAAAAAACTGTGTTTTTGAGATAACCTTCATTCTCCCTGGGCTTTCTGTAATATGATAATTGCGGTATTTTGTTCACAGCCAGTGGTTGCTTTGTGTGTAACAGTCACTTATGAAATAGGACGTATATTTACATATTCATTATCAGACACTAAGCTTGTCTAGATCTTTTTGCATTGCTTTACATATTTGTTTTTCAGAGTTACTTTAGTAGTGAGCAAATAATAATTTCTGCAAACATTAGTATTTCACTTATTAAATATATGACCAATTTTTTGGATAAATGTGCAAAGGGTGAAACACAGTACACACTACACTGAATTCAGCATTTTGAAATAAAGTTGCCATTAACATTTTTGTATTAATTTGTGATTAAAACATGGCTCCTAAGCCAATAAAAAGCTATTACTCCTAATTCATATTAATACTGTATTGTTATACAGTACTTGAATGAATAATGTAGCTTATTTTTTAAACTTTATAAAATTTACACAAATTATTACTCCCTTTTGGATTTCCTTACTTCTGTTTCTTCCCCTTACATTTAACACTCTGTTTTAAATGTAAGGGGGAAGTCTATTGTATCCACTATTTGCTTTTACACCTCTTTACCCTTTTCCATATTTTCTCCACTTTTCTGTACATTTCTTTCAACCATTTTGACTTCATTTTTCCTAAATGTTTTTCAACTTTCACCATATATTTGTGTGATCTTGAGTTAAAAATCTTCCCATCTCTATTGGAAAACCTTTCAATTTCTCTGGTATTACTTCTTCTCCCTCTTTCATTACAATGTGTTCCAGAGTATTGTTGCGTATAAGGTCTGAACAAGATTTGGGAAATATTTTAATTATTGGAGGTTTACATTTCATTTCGTGGTAAGCTCCAGGCTTTAGCAGGAAGTAACAAGTTGAGACAGGTTGGATGACTCAGTGATCAGAGTAAGCAGTTGTATTGACCTGCCAGCTCATATGTGTTCTGTTAAATCGACAGAAAAATTAAGAAGAGTCATTCTTGGGTTGCACAAGATTGCACCATAGGATGTAAACCCTCTGTGAAGAACCGCTGAGTCATATGATGGCCGAAATTTTGAAAGCCAGTTCTATTTAAATGATTACAGCCAGTAAGGAAGGGTTAGTCGGATCATAGTTAGTCAGATCGTGGTTAGTTAGTCAGTCAGTTAGTTGGTTAGATCATTGGATGCTGCTACTTTAGTCTCATCATAGAATTAGTGAATACTTCTACAAAACTCAACTCATCAAAGTGAACCAGCAACCCTTTGTTCAGAACTTTGTGCCACACTACATAAAAGGTAATATTTATTTATCATGTATTAATTGATTCAATGTCTGTCTTGATTGCACCCTTTATCTCTTCAAGATAAAGGAGAGCTTTATTTGATTTGAGTTCCCCAATCTTTAAAATATACTTGTCAATGTTATGGAGAACCTACAATTTTAATTTAACCCTACTCATGTCTCTAACCTTTGACCTGTTTAGCTGTACCATCTGCTCTCTTATCCTTTCAGTAGCTACACCCCCAGTTGTGGATTAGGTTTGTAAGTCCTTCACCCCCCTTACAATCCTGGTTTGCAGCAGTATAATGGCAGTTATACAGTTTACTACATTTAGTGCATCTCTCCCCAATTTTCAATCATCTAATGCCTCTTATATTCATTACGCCCCTCCTTCTCCATGCGTGCTCTATTCTGTCCTCTTTGTTACATGCTTTGATGTATTTTTTCTCTCCCCCATTCCACTTTTAAACGTTAGAATCTATTAATGGCCATTTTTCATTAAAACTTCTTATATTTTCCTGCTTTTCAACATTCTGCACTCTTGTTCTAATTTCTTTCCAGAAACCACTACTTTTATTGCTTCTTTCTGCTGATTTTTCCCCCATTCCTATTTCTTCCAATGTGATCTGGTATCTTGTTAATCCTGTTAATCCAAGTTTCTTCCCCCCCCCCCCCATTTTCTCCTGTACAATCATTCAGTGTTTTTGTATATCTTTTCCTCTATTACATTTATTCTGAAATAATATCTGACTGCTCTTTATACTATTGTATCTTTTACTACCATTCAGCTTTGTTACTCCATTTGGTGAACTTCTTAGTAATCCTAGGGCGATATTTCTGCAGTCCTTATTTCTGACTGGCCAATTGCTTTGCGATAATGTGCCAGCAATTCAAGCACCCAGATTTACATACATTTACACACAATGCATACAATAACCACATCACAGATGATGTTGGAAATTATTTCGTTCTGCTGCCGTGCAGCTCTTACACCTTTTAAAAAATGTCCATTAACACGCATTATTTCTTGTTCTGAATTTGCTGTAATTTCTCTTCTGATATTGTCTTTCAGTTCTTCCAACGTATCCAGGTAGTTTGAATACACTTATTTTTTAACCCTCCATTAGTCATATAGGCTCTGGGCGGCCCCTAGCTTTATTTAAACATTGTATTTTACAAACGAATGCACCTACGTAATTGTCTGACTAAGACATCTAACATTACACCTTACTCGAATGTTTGCTGTGGTGACAACTCTTTCTATTATTGTAGGTGCAAGAATGACGAATCAGCAGTTAGGTATCGTATAGGTCTAGCAGGCCCCTAGCTCCTACTCTTGTTACATGGGGATGACATGTTTTTCTTTGATAGTAAAGTTGTGGAATACTGCTTTGCCGGTGGAAGGAGCTATTAGTACTTCATTGTGAGTACCAGATGGTATTCATTGCTATTGGACAAATTGGCTGATGTTAGAGAAATGCTTACAATATTTGTAAATAAATGTTGTTGACTAATGGCACTGGAGATTAGTTGATTTGCGTCATTTTCCCCCTGGCTTCCTGATTTGCATCATTTTCCCTCTGGCTTCCCAATATAAAGCCTGTAGGTTCTCACTTTTGAGACCATTACATTTGTCCAAATGATGCTTGTTCATGATGACATCCTCTTTACAGATAGTACACTTGGGTGTAGGTATGCAGTGTATTTTATGAAGGTGTTCTGCAAGACAATCATGGCCAGTTTCCATTCTAAATAGGGCCACTGCAGTTTTTCTTGGTAATTTTTGTATGTCAGTTTTGTCTCCAATGTTCTTATAATCCTTGTCTTTTAGTTTATCTTCTTCATCAAGTCTCTGCTGTCTTTTAAAATGTACCTTAATGTTGTTTAATTTTTTATTAATTTCAATTTGTCTTACAGGTTTTATATTTTGAATTGCACCCTTTTTTGCTAGTTGGTCAGCATGTTCACTACCTGAAAGTCCAACATTGTCTGGAATCCATTGCAGGGTGACATGATTTCTTGATTCAACAGCTTTAATTAAACTTCTTACTTCTTTGATGTTTCTTGTTGTTTTGTATTTATAATTTACAATCCCATCTATGGCCGATTTTGAATCTGTTAAGATAACTATGGGAAGTATGCCTGCGCTGTAGTCCATTTAGTGTTACCCAGGGAACACCACGTGGAGGCGGACTACGTTGTTCCCCTGTAAATAAATGTCAGAAGCATTATTCTCTTTGGACAAAACATCACTGTCGACGAGCAATTACCTGCATTTTGTGGCCGCTATGGTTTTAGACAATATATACCATCTAAGCCAAAGAAGTATGGCATAAAAATATTGTGTTTGAGTGATGCAAAATGGTTTACACCACTAATATGGAAATTTATGATGGACAGTAGCTGGACGGACCACATTCGCAAAATAATTCAGCAGAGGCTGTAGTGCTAAGACTAACTGAACCAATCTATGGCACTGGCAGAAATGTTACAGAAGTAACATTAGTGTATCCCTGGTGAATGAGCTGGACAAAAGACAACTTTCTTTTGTCGGTACAATACACAAGAACGAGAAAGATTTGCCCTGTAATCTTATTTCTCCAAAAGGCCATAGCCAATATAAAAGCGTATTTGGCTTCCCACAAAACAAAACACTTGTTTCATATGTTTCAGAAAGGATAAAACAGTAGTTTTGATCTGAAGTCTACATGTTTTGTTGAAACAACTGTCAGAAGGTGTCGAAAAAAAAAAATAAGCCTTACTTAATCATGCATTACGATACCAAATCTGGAGTTGATGTAATAGATCAATTATGTGCTACATACTGTGTAGCCAGAATATCATTAGGATAGCCAGTGGTAATTTTTAACCACATGTTGAATATTTCAGGTATTAATTCTAGGGTTATCATTCTGGAAACCAAAACAAATATTCCACAAGACAGAAATATTTGAAGGTGCTGTCCTTAGTGTTACTGTCACAACAGCTACAGAGAAGAGCAACAGCATCAAAGCTACCCAATGATCTGAAAGAGCTTCTAAAGAAAACTAAAGCTGAACAACCAACAGCAGATGAGTTGATTTAATATGATTATACTAATAACTGTAAATTTAACCTATTTAACCTTGGAACACAAAAGTGAATCGAGAAGATATTGACACATTGCTTCACTCACATTGCTTCACTCACATTGTTTATTCACAGGACATGTTTCAAGAGATTTTGCTCTTATCATCGGCTGGTACTCGATTCTAAGAGTTAAATGATGAAGGACATGTTTCACGAACTATTGCTCACATCTTCAGCTCTGCTGCGAGTGATGCTAAACCCAATGGTGTGGGTAGTTTTGGAGTTGCCATCTGTTGATTTCTTGATGAATCTAAATGTGGGGTTATCTTCTGGCAGGATTTTGAAATTCATTAGGTGATTTTTGTGTTTTTCTATGTAGATTTTCTCCCAGATGACAAGCTTCCTCTTTTTTGTACATATTTTAGTAGTTCAGGTTTTTCTTCAATCTCATTATTTTCGGACCAGAAATGAGCTGCTATTGCAGACTTTTCGGTATTCTTGTATCTAAGATGCCTGAATGTTCTTTCTTCCTAGTGCCTATGTTTCTTTTTGTCCTTCCTATGTAAACTTTTTCAGTCTTTACACTTTATCTTGTAAGTGCCTGATAAAGTGAATTTAAATATATCATATATTGTGCTTAATTTTCTAAATCATGCTTGGCATTCGTATAGCTTCTCTTCTTCCTCTGCCAATCTCTGCATCCTGTCAGCAAGTATCTCTGTACATCACGGGGTGGTTCTAGGGGTAGTGCCTCCGTGCTATGGCACTGCCTTAAAAAGAGGAGGTAGAAATACAATTTTAAATTATTAGCATACTCCTAGTGCTGTCATACTTACTATTGTTCAACACGATTATGTTACTAATCTATGGATTCATGCCAAATAGAATCTGGCACAAAATTACTTCTCACTGACTTAGGACTTAGCGGGGAGTGGTGCGGCAAAGCATGGGAGAAATTCATGCTAGTTAGGTTTTTTTTTTTTTTGTAATTTACGTCCTCTAAAAACAAGTCATATCGGACGATGAATGAAATGGGTGAAATGATGCTCGAATGAGCCCGGAATCCATAGAGCTTAGAGTTACCTGACATTTGTCTTTAAGGATAAGGGAAAACCCTGGAAAAAAACCTTATACAGGTAATTCACCCTGACCGAGATTCGAACTCGGGACCTCTTGAACATAAGGCAGACATGCTACCATTTACGCTACCGAGGCGGGCATGCTGGTTAGTTGCTGGTATGCTATTGATGACAGCACATGCAAAACAGTGGTGCTCACACAAAGACTAATATGCTTATTGAGAAATGACAGATAAGCCAGTTATCACTAAGTGTAACAGTGCAAAATTAAAAAGTTAGTAGAAAACTTGTCTTTTTTGTAGCACATTCCCCTATTTCCCCCTTGTTCACATTTAAATTAATCTCTTGTTTTCTAATGTTACCTGAATTGTATAGCAGACAACTAAAAGAAAAGCTTTCTTCTGCTGGGAATACTAAGCACTTTTGAGTGTATGAGTACTGCAATTTGATATTTTATTTATTTAATTAACAGTACAAGGGTTAGGTGTATGGGGACCGAATTATTATTCAAAGGCAAGCAACATGGTAGGATTTTCAGGATTTAGGAATATATGGCGTTTTCCAGTATGGATTTTATAATTGCAATCTTGATTTTGTATTTCCATTTGATGATGTAAAAGGAAAGATGAGAAATAAATTAACAATTACAATTAACAGTAATAAAGTAAGCTTTTTACTAAGAGCATATTTTCTACTGTCCATTCCATGCCTGTCACTTTAAACAAAGTACTTGTATTATCCACACCACAAAAGCACTTTGTAAATCCTGCCCCTAATAACCACAAAACTGTGTTAACCACAAAACTTACTACATATCACCTACAGTTGAACACTGTCATCTATAAAATGATGCTCTGCTTGAAAATCATAGCTCAAAATATAACTTGAAGCAACAATCAATGTTATAAGCAGGAAATGAACATTTTACATATGTTAATCATAATACCAAGGCAATCGTGTATACCCAAATCCAAATCAACTGAAGATGGCTCAGCTGGCATATTGGAATCAGTGTGCTTATATTCCTTGTGCAGATTGATTACACTTTTTATTAAAATGCCTGTAAGCTCATATGTTATTTTTGTAATATGCACGTTGCAAGCAGTGGATATTTTTCTAATAGTGAATTGAACACATTATTATTTTCCACCAATTATAAAGGGTTTCCCTGTTTTTGTGTTTGAACAATTGGCACGCATTGTTCTCTGTCAGATCTCAAACACCAACTGAATAAATCATAAGATTTGACCTGAGCTTACCATATATGTCCTAGTATGTTCTGAAATACTATTTGCTTATCATATTTTCTGTGTTACGCAAATTGTTTATTTGGGGCTCAGAAAGCACCTCGGGGAAATCATTGCTGCACTTCTCTTACGCAAGAGAACAGTATTTATACGTGATTGGTGGAATTTAATAACAGTGATGTCAAAATTAATTGAAAAAACTATTTGTAGTCAGTTTTTAGCACCTTTGTCACTTATATATTTATATTATTGAGAGACTAGTTTCAGAAGTCATTAAATCCATTTTCATACTGGGTTAAACTATTGTCTGTTGTTGTTATCTGTTCTCTTCTCTCTTGTGGTTCATAGTTTCCAACTGTAGGTTGTTTCTCTAACATTTTTTCTTTTATATATGTCTGTTTAATCTTTCATATCGACTTCATTTTATGACTCAGTTTGTTCCTCAACTCTTTTTTTTTTTTTTTTTGCCTTCATTAGGCCTTTTTTCTTTGTCTCATAACATTCATAACCATATCACCCTTCTGTATTCTGTATAGAAGTGTACTGTCCTACACTTTACACCCTGCCTTTTTTTATTATCTGCTCCATTCTAGAAATAGCTCCATCTATCTCACCCTTTCGTATCAACTAATAGAGATATGCTAAACCATTTATTTCTACCCTCTATCTCCAATTCTTTGCAAAATATTTCCTTATCATTATCTCTGTATATGTTCTGAATTCCTTACTGCTTTTACCTGATTCTACCCTTGACTCCCGGCTTCTATTTTTAAAACTGGCTACTAATTGGACAACTAGTAAAAACATTATTCATAACTTTGAAGTATGCAATGCAATATTCTGTTGAATATTGCATCTAGTTATTCATATTTTGCCCATTTTTGTTTATAAATATGGATCTCCTTTATCCCTACCTTTTAATTCACTTTATAAACTAATTTCCTTGCTATTGCATATTTACTTCTCCTAGTTTCTGTAGTTGCTTTGTTCTTTATGTTGTTTTCTACCTTGTATATTCTGATTTGCTTTTCACCTAACCTTGAATTATAGTCCCCTCCAGCAATTGTGTCAGTTTCTGCACATTCAGCTGTACTTCTTCCATGTCCTGTGGCACTTTCTTGAATATATTTTCATCGTAGAATTTTGAAACACTCAGTGAGTTGTACACTACTCTAAGGCATGTCTTTATTTTATTCACTTTACTCCCATAATGCACTGCTATATCAACCTCTTTCCTATTTCATTTAGTGCCTTCATTTCCTTGTTTACTCTTTTTCATGTATACATATTTCCCCCCAACATTCACCCTTTCTCTTTCTCCCTCACTCCTTTTGTGTCAAAGAAATTATAATTACTGATAGCAACTCTTGGCTCTTTATTTGACCAAATTTTCACTACTGCAAACACACCCACCACTTCTAACACTTGAAATATTTCACCATTGTCAATTTTGTTCCACAGCCCATCCATGTTACTGATGCCCACTGAGAACATGGTTCCCTGCATGACTCCTGATCTATCATATCTTAGCTAATGTGCTCTTCCTCTGCCTTGTCCTTTGCATATGCCTGTCTTCTCTCAGCTGATCTACTTGTTTTGTTTCCATCTGCTGATGACATATTTGCTTAGTCATGAACTCGTAAATCTGTTGACACTACAATCACTAATGTTTTTGCTTCATCCTTTAGATTGTTGCTAGGAGTGACGTTTTTCCTTGGTGATGTATGATACTGCTGTCACTCCTTCTATTATATTTCTTCTCTTTCCTTGATCTGCCCGGTTCTTGTACTGCCGAATGCTGAAGTTAAATTCTTTACCTATCAATGTCCTCTCTTTGCTGAGACATAACATTTTTCTTTCGTCAATTCAAAGCTTTAGTCCTTTGACATATGCAATTTTGTTTTCCTTCTTCTTTGGTCTTTCTCATTTCCCTCAGTATAAACTCTATCTGCTCTCTTTCCTTTTCCTCAAAGTCCTGTTCTATAAATATTTTGGTGCCTTTAAGTTTTCTTGCATTTGACAGGACTAAAATTTTTAACTTGATAATGCTTTGTTCCACCAGTATTGGTCTGTTATTTGAATTTCATCTCTATAACCGAACTGAGTAAATTATTTCACAATGTTGGGCTGTAGATCTAGTTTCCTTTTTATAATTTCTTCTACTTACTGCCATGTCCCTTTTTCTCATTTTTCTGCTACTCCAAAAATTGTAATATTTAGCTCCCTACCTTTTCCTCCTCTCTCTCCAACTGTTTTTTCTTTGCTCTATTATTCTCATCTTCTTATATTCTTCTTGGAATTCTTTTATTGCTGCATTTTGTTCCTCGATCTACCTCATCAATTTAAATTCCAGTGTTTTCCATATTTTTCTGACTTCTATCAGTTCCTTATTCATTTTGTTCAGTAGGCTCATCACATTCTGTTGTGAAGATCCAGGCTTTTGGTTCACTTCTAGCCCTCTGATTAATAGTAATATGGTCACTATTATTAATAGCAATACCATCAATGTAACTCCTTCTATTTTTTTCTTCTGGTGCTTTATATGTATCGCATTAAATGCTCCAATTGTAGCTCAGTAAATTTCTGTAGATACCCCCATGCTTTGTCTCATGTATGCAGAACTATTCTCTATCTTTTCACTATGCTTGCTCAACTGCACCTCCTTTGCAGTACTTTTATCAGTTATAATTTTGCCACATAAGAAAAACTCATCATAGAGAAGTCTTATTTTTTAACTTCAAAAGGAGCCAGGGCTGAACACCATTCACGCTCAATTATACTGGCTTAGATAAAATAAAATAAAAATAAAAAAAATTAACTTCAAAAGCTGTTTGTCTTCATCACACCATCATCATGCATTTGTTTTACCAACACAGGAACTGAAGTTGTTAAGAAAAGTACTTTCAAATGGGAGGTGTGGTTCAAATCCTGGCAAGACTATCATTCCTGAGTGGGATTTTTTCCAAATTTTTTCCAGGTTTTTCACATTCTTTATAACTGACAACTGTAACAAGGTGTCCTAAACTTAACTGGAACATTTTCTTCCAAAATTCCTTCCCAAATTACCATTTTGTTTCAAGTATTATCAGTATTCACTGTCTGTGGTAATAAATGTAGTAAGAATCTATGTTAAGCACTATTCAAGTGAACAATGAATCTGATTACAATAAGAAACAAAGTTTCAAACAATGTATTATGAAAGCAGTGAATATTATCACCATATTGTTTTTTTCAGTACTGACCTGTACCTGTATGCAGTTGATCCACGAATGAACATCATCATAGATACAGACACTTTACAACAGTAAGTTCATATTTATTGTGATACAGGATAGTTAAATTTTAAATTAATCAACTATATTAAATAATGGAGAAATTATTCAATAAATGCAGAATGCATCTTTAAGTTATAGGGCAGTCTAGGTGGCTCAGTTGGTTAGGCAGTGACTTAATGATCCAGCCCATATTGATGTATTTAGATATGATTAAAAGTGATAGATTTATTGGCATGTAAAAGAACTCCTAAGGAATAAAATTCTGGCACACTGGCAATGCTGATATGTTCCTCATAAATGACAGTATTGTTAACAAAAAAATATTTATTTTCAAGTTATAGGAAACACTACACAAAACTGAACTTAAGTTTATTGTGAAAGGTTGAGCCAGACTGAAAAATTCAATGCCATAGCCGGGATTTGAACCACGGATCAATAGTGTGGATTCATAGTGCGTCCTACGCATGGCTAGTGTGAAAGAACAATTAATTTTCATTAAGTTTATTGGTTTGATAAAATGAAACTGATTATTTTAACCACTTCAGCAATGGTCATTTAAAGCCTGGATGAGCCGAGAATAAAAGCCCAATAAGCAGCACAAGTTATTTAAATTGTTAAATGCTGTAAAAATACTTTATAAATACACATTCTTGTCTTCCGTATTTATTAAGACACAAAAACTGGATTAAAGCCCATTAAAGGTAGTATACAACTAAGATATCATTAAAGTGGAGACTATATTCACAAATCGTTGGAATTTCACTACTTTGTTTCACTGTGGCAAAAGCCATTCTTCAAGTCAAACACATCTAATTCATGAGTCATTTTGTTTTGTGTGCATACGAATGATATATAGATATATAAGCTGCCTATGCATGTTCTGGAAAAAATAAACCTCTTTCTCAGCATCTATATGTACCTCTTACAGTATTTCACAACCGAACTGGTAGCCTTATGCAGCTGTTTTCATTCAATAATTTAAGTTATTTATTAGTTATTTATACTCTCTAGGGTTTCAGAGAGATTTCTTTTAGCTATCAGGAGTTATTGAATTGCACATTTAATATTGTTAAATTTCTGTATTAACTATGGCTTATCCTTGTAATGTAGCAAATAAATAAGCTTGTGCAGAATGTGTACAGGCTTCTGATATCACCTTAGAAAATGTGGAGGACTTTCTGCTGTTTGACATGATTAGGATATTGATAGCAAGTTTTCAGATTTTGAGGTAGGTGTTGAGGATATAGGTAGCAGTGACCTGCTACCTTCAGGCATTCGTGAAGAATCAACATTGTGGGATGATCAAAATAATTTGAACGCAAATAGACATATTTTCACGAACTGACAGCCATCCAACTGATATTTTCACAATTATTTTTTACTGCTGACTTAGTTTCTCTCATTGTTGGGAAAATAAATGGATATGTGAGTAGGGTAAAGGAAGGCCTGATCTCTAAGGGCAATTTTGAGCCTAAGAAGAGAACTCAGAAATGGACAGTGTGCGTGTTATTCATAAGCCTACATTATATACTGCTCTACAAATGCTCTACTTCAGTTTTGGGGAAATAATGGTCAAATATGGGTGGCATGGATCTACTAGATCAGGTACTACAAGCATATCCCTCTTAATGAAAAACTGTTAAATGATATAATAAAGTATTTTTACACCAACTGTGTATAAGCATATACAATTTTTTTTGTAATTTGGAGAACACTGAACTTAGGCAAGACAATGACCTACCTGGACTTATGCATATCAATAGCTTGTAGCCTAATTGAGCACTATAACATTCAGCGGCCTCTTCATGCTAGGGGTAAGAAGTTCGCCACCCCAGCACCTCTTATACTTGAAGGAAAACATGTTCCTAAAAGGGTATCACCCACAACAATAACAAAAAAGTTGCACCATTTCGAAAAAGTTTGTGTTTCGCAATAAGGGAGTTTGCAAGGTAACCAGCATGATTTGCCATGAATATGAAGATGCATTCTTGTGTGTTTATCTATGTCTTGAGGTGAAGCATTCAAAAACAAACCTTTAAAGGTAAGCTTTTAGTGCTTATAGAATTTATTTAAGTTTATAGTGAAAAAGAAAGATTAAAATAATTGGTATTTAATAAGCATTAGATGCATGTATGCACAGGATGTCTATACATGTTCATATCGGTTCTGCAGCATTTTAACATGGACATCATATGAAAGGGTGGCTCTTCTTTCTAATATGTGATGTGGCGATGTTTGGCATGTAGCTATATTGAAGAATTCAGTGCAGCCAAATTATCCTTGTTTCTCCCCTGAACGCAAAGCTGCCAACATCTTATTTGTCCTTATATTACACTATTTAGCAAACTAACTTCAAAGTAGCTAATTGCACTACCTAGCTAACTAATTACACTGAACACACACAATAGTCCCTAATTTACACTAACTAGCTAAATAATTACACTAAAGACACACAATATTCCCTAATTTACACTAACTAGCTAATTACATTAAGGGTGGCATTGCATTCGGAACACAACAACCATGTCATCAGCAGACCCTCATTGAATAAAATTGAAGGCAGACCTCCTTATTATTAAAATAAAAGGACAAGTCCATTTTACTGATTATTTTGAGCCATTTCCCAATTTATAACAGTGTACTTACTGAACGAATCTTAAATATTGAAAGAATGCACAGAACGAACAGCCTTCACTTCCGACAGTACAATAGGTACTTCTGCTGGACAGCAAGCCTACTTTTGTAAAGCATTAAAACCTGAGAGGAAACATGGTCAGTATTTTCCAAAACTGACCTGCGCTAATTGCATCCACATGTCTTTCTGTACCAGTGTTGGACAGATGTCTGGAGCATTTTTGCAGAGGTTGGCTACAAATGTTACACATCTCTCTGATGTTGGCTGCAACTTGAGAACCTGCAGATTGTCGGCTTGTGCATGCATATACCTGCACCTTAGAACTTAGAAAATATTCTTGCTTCACACAAAAGAAAGTTTCTCCGAAAGTGTTAATTGTATATCCAATATTTCATGGTTCATATCTTTCCTATGTAATTGAATTTTTCAGGGTTTTAAGGAACGATTTAAATTTGTGTTATGTGTGATTGGAGGAATTTAGTAACAGTGACGCCAAAATTAATCATAAAAACTATTTGTAGTCAGTTTATTGACACTCATTACTTACGTTTTTATATTATCGAGGGACTAGTTTCAGAAGCCTTTTGCTTCCATTTTCAACCTCTCTCCAACTAGCATCTGTTGTTATCTGCTCTCCTCTCTCTGGCAGTGGAACTATGAACTTCTTTGTCAAATTATCTACTGGTGGGATTTCAAAGTTCATTACAAGGTCCTTATTTTTCTTCCATGTTGTCAGTTTATTTTGGGTTTATAACTCCTTTTAATAATTTTGGATTTGGATCAGCAGTTTTTGAACGAAACATGATATTGATCCAAATCCAAAATGATTAAAATGAGTGATAAACCAAAATAAACTGACAACATGGGAGAACACATTCATATGGAAAAATAGGGACCGCATAATGAACTTCAAAATCCCACCAGTAGATAATTTGACAAAGAAGTTCATAGCTCCACCGCTAGAGAGAGAAGAGCAGACGACAACAGATGCTAGTTGGAGAGAGGTTGAAAATGGAGACAAAAGGCTTCTGAAACTAGTCCCTCGATAATATAAAAACGTAAAGGATGAGTGTCAATAAACTGACTACAAATAGCTTTTACAATTACATTTTTGTTGTTTTAAAAATACTACTCAATCTATGGGCACATCCGCACACAGGATGTTGTAACTAGCACTATATACTACACAGATGCTAGATGGCAGTTGTGAACATAGTGTATTGTCAAAGTGCTTGTTTGTTTTTAACTGGAGAATGTTATAAACAAGGACAAGTTGGAACAGCTGATATTCATAAATGTTTAACTGTGGTATGTGGTCAAGAAGCTCCTGCACATGGGACTGTTTACAACTGTATCACTGGGTTTGCCAGTGAAACAGAATCTACATGCAACAATATGAGTAATGATTGTCAACATGCTGTCTCCAAGACACATTGAGGCTGTGTTTGAATTATGACTGATAACCGTTGAAGAAATGGAATTCTAAACAGACCTCACCTGCACAACCTTGCACACCATTATTCTTGATTAGGTATTCATGATTAGGGCTAGAATTTTGATGCCCTATAAGATACTAAAAATACAGTTATGACCATAAAATCTAAAAAAAAAAAAAAAATCCTTAAAAAACATACCCTTAAAATGAAACATTTTATTGTAATATCAGTTTAAGAAAAATTCAAAATTATAGAATATAAAATAATGCACTTAAGCAAAAAACAAGTTTAGTTAATGCAGTTACAGAAACTAAAAAGGATATAGGCAGATAGAGTCAACATGAAAAAATCAGTATGGCGGGGATTTGAACCACAGATGTTCCGTCCAGTCGCTCTTACCCATTGATCTACCATGGCCAACTTGCCATCATGATATTAAATGCTCCAATTAACTTGTATATTTCCCCGGTAAACCACTAGAGGCTCTTGCATTCGAGATACACCGTTTGTGGCGACCTACTATCGTAAGTACTTTGAGTCCCAGGCTTCATCATTTAACTCTTATTATTTTAGTTAATTTCCATCAATTAACTAAAATTAAAGGATATAGGCAGTTGATTTATTTTGCGAGAATATACTAAGTGGGCATTTCATCAGTGCTGAATTGCAATGTACAACACTATTTGTAGATTTTCAAAGGAAAATCACTGCTGATTATCTGCTAACAATCTGCCTTGTGCAATGAGAAGCTCCTTTCCTCTGGCACTGATACTAGAGCATACTTAAAGTAAACTATGTCACTTTCTTCTGAGTCTCCTGGTAATTCTCCAAAAGAAAACTTCCCACCTGACTGTGCATCTGCAATTGAAGACATTGTATCAAATTCTTTATTTTTATACTAAATTAGCATTTTGTGCTTGTTACAATCTCCCCCACATTTCTTTTCTCATTTTCTAAGTCACTTGCCACTTTTTTCACTAAGTCTCTCTGCTCCACTAACTAAACAGATTTTTCTAAGCACTGGTACGAATCCAAAACTTGACTTTATATACAAAGTTTACGTGCAAGTTCTCCTTCCAAAAGAAGTTCCTGAGTAACTGAAAGAGATTGCATCACTACCCTTAAATGTGTCATTCGTTCTTTTTAACCACCTTTATGTTCTCACAGTAGTAGTTGCAAGCTTCTATCCAGGTCTCCCACCTTGTCACAGCAGGGGGTTGGAGGCAAAGGAACTTCAGGCCCATCAGGCTTGAATGCTGCAACTCGAGACATTGCCTTCAGTAAAGTTCTCTTGATGCATCCTATAAGATGGTTAACTTCAGAAAACTGACTACACAGCTCTGTGTAAAGCATGTGCTAGCCCGCCTTGGTAGCGTGCCCGCCTCGATAGCGTAGATGGTAGCATGTCTGCCTCACGTTCAAGAGGTCCCGTGTTCGAATCTCAGTTAGGGTGAGTTACCCGGATAAGGTTTTTCCTGGGGTTTTCCCTTATTCTGAAAGACGAATGTTAGGTAACTCTAAGCTCTACTGACCCTGGACTCATTTTAGCATAATTTCACCCATTCCATTCTTCATCCGATATGACTTAACGTTGGAGGACGTAAATTAAAAAAAAAGAGAGCAAATGCACCATCTTCAAGTGAACAGTTTAAAGAGAATTGGTAGCTTTTACCATGTATGGTGCATTGCCAGTCAACAACAAGAGTAGTTTTCATGTTGAATGCCTTTGGGAATATTAAACCTGTACACCTGTCAAGCATTTTGCTGATTGTTGAAAAATTTACTTTTTCTAACTGCTCATAGTTGATTAGGAATTGTTCTCCTGAATCATCAGCTTCCATTGTACCTACCACAACATTTGTTACTTAATGGCCTAGTGAGTGTATTTTCATCAATACATACCCAATTTTTTTTCATGACACTTTTTGTCTGATCTTCTACATTGTTCTTTGGTTGTATCTACTAATGTAATTTTATTATGAATTTGTGTGTTCGTAGAATTAAAAGTCCAAGTTGCAGAAATTCAATATGTTCTTTATTTTCATAGAAATACACTTTGGTCAATCCTTACAGTAGCAGAATTACGCCACATACACAATTACAATCTTTGAAGGTCGTTGACCACAACAAAGAGCTCACTTTCAAATCACACCAGTTCCAATTATAACTCTCGTTACGACTCCGTTTATGACTGTCCGATAAACTAGCCACGGCTTCTTTTTATACACAACCATTCATGATTCCAGACGGTTGTAGAATGTTCTCTATCAATCAAGATGTCACTAGAATTTTCCATTTATCTAACTTTATTTGTTTCATCAGACATTTTATCTCCACGCTTATCCTTATCTGTTTCGGCATACTCTTTATCTCCATGCTGCACTATAAGTCTCTTATCTTTCCATGCTGCACTGTCTCTTTATGCACGTTGCCACCAGTTGCAACATTATCTTAAAGTTGAAGGATTTGCTAAGCGCTTTCCAATATGGTTTTCTAAGAAGACAAGTAACAGGATTATTCACTTTGTTCAGTGGAATATCTCTACAAATGAATGCTTCACAGAGTTCTTGAAAACGAGCCAGCTTCACCAAGTAACATTTGGTGTCCTATGTTTTTACCTTCAAGCAGTTGTAGACACCAATTATGTTTTTCTTTCTTCACTTGTTGGTCTGTAGTAAACTTCTGTTTGGCTGCCACTTTACTTTTCAGATCTTACAGAAAAGTACATTCCCTTCCATGGAAAAAACTTGTTCACCATAATGTGAAATAGAATTCTTTAATTTATGTGCCACACCTTGCTTTATTTTCAGCATGGTGAACTCCACATCTCAGTTTTTGTTTTTTTTTCGTATAATTTACGTCCTCCAACGTTAAGTCCAGACGATGAATGAAATGGGTGAAATGATGGTCAAATAAGTTTGGGGTCCATGGAGCTTAGACCTGCCTGACATTCATCTTTCAGGATAAGAGAAAGCTCCAGATAAAACCTTATCCAGGTAACTCACCCTAACCGAGATTCGAACTCAGGAGCTCTTGAACGTGAGGCAGACATGCTACCATCTACGCTACCGAGATGGACACATCTCAGTTCTTTATACTGTATAAAAGATACCTAATTTGCACCTGCTATTCAGAAGACAATAAACATGAGTGATCTACTAAGAAATATGCCTATCTGCTACTTCTTAAGTGTAACTTAAAGAACAGAAATGTTGCTTTGCTTTTGAAAACAAAGAAAGGCAAAATGTGGCTAAGATTGTATTTAAAATGCATAAGTATGCAATAAAACTACTTGAAGTAAATAAAAATGCACAATAATGCAATAAAAACCCTAAAACGGCCCTATACCACAAAATTATTGAAATAAAAAAATAAAATGCTGTAACATATATGGTTAGTTTACTTTTTTACTCTAAATCAGATTTATATGCAACTAATTAATGAATTAGACTTATCAAACTGAAGATGCAAACTCATCAAAATTGTAGTCGTATTTATATTATCATAACCCTCTTTAATTTACCTCACCTTTAGCAATCTAATTACTTCAAAACTACTCTCACACGGGCTAGACAATAAGGGACGCGAACTAGCTTGACATACATAAGTTCACTTTAAGGAATTCCGGGACAATAGAAGTTATGAAAGGAGTTATCACAAAAATAAGTTAAGAGAAAGTTATCTCAAATATAGAAATATTTAGACTATTGCTGCTATTTATTAATAAACACAATACTAGAGTACCTTTACATGCTTTTCTGATGCTACATCCTCGGATGATGCAAACCGGACGTCTTCACTCTTCGTACTCAATACAACTACTGGAGGGTCTTAGCTGAGCGTGACTCTCTGGCCCAAGCCAGAAGAAAACCAGTTCTTCCCTCCCCCCTCTCCTCTGCTGACCAAAGCTTCTCGAGAAAACTCTCCACAAAGTCACCCCAATGAATCATTCTTCAGGAATTTGCAATTGCATTGTTCCCATGCTACGCAACACCTATGACCTTACTTATTGGCACCAGCCAGGTGTGTTACACATAAACCTATCATGTAGCAATAACCCATCCCTTATGCGCAACATCAATAAGTCCAATAAAAACCTATTTGCTACAATATTTGAGTATGAAAATGGTGAATGCACATTGGGCTCCATGGAACTTGACGAAGGTCCAGAAGGAGATGGTCTGAGAATTATTTCTATTATTTATTATGTTATAACATTATTATTATTATTATTATTATTATTATTATTATTATTATTATTATTATTATTATTATTATTATTATTATTATTATTATTATTATTATTATTATTATTATTATTATTATTATTATTATTATTATTATTATTATTATTATTTTATAACAATGCATTGCAATGTAAGCACTGTAATGAATAGCATTATTGGTTGGCATGTATGCATGTACGTATATTTGTTATTACTCGGAACTGAAATGTAAACGTTCAACATGATGTGATAAAAGAATTACTTTGAATAAGCTAAGGTCTTTGTTAAATTCGAGCGAGAGGAAACAGTACACTTCCTGCTGGCCTGGCAGAACATGTCTGTTCACATTATATCTTTGTTTATGAATGGTTCATAATCTCCATTTACTCTAGAGAGTTCAAAACAGTATTATTCTGTTGTTCTTCCATTTAAAAACCATGTAAAAGTGTATCAGCTCAGATAGTTATAATATAAACAACTAATTATCAATATATTTACCAATGCATCTTGAGGTACAGCACTGTCAGTATTGGTTGGTTTCTATGTGTGTACACATATCTACTTGTAATTACTCAGAACTGAAATTTAAACTATTGACATGACGTGATAAAAGAATTACTTTGAATAAGCCAAGGTGCTAAATTCGAGAAAGAGCAAACACTTCATTTCCTGTTAACCTTCGGAATGCTGTACGCTTATGTTTATGAATGAATGCTGGATAAGCAGTGTTTATTTACTCTGGAGAGTTCAAATCAATATTATTCAGTTTAGACAACAGTAGAGTAAGAGTTAAATATGCATTGGCTTCTTGCGGTGAATTTAGTGGCAAGTCACAGAGGCAGTTATTGCAAAGTCAGGCTAGGAGTATTATTTTTAAGGTCTATACGTTCTTCAAAATATTGGGCAATGAGGGTTATAGAAATCAGCTTGATTTCAAAAATGCTCAATGGCTTACTGCTGAAGCATATGGTGTAGGTAAAGCAAGTGTGTCCCACATTTGTGGAGAGGCAAGAAAAGCTGATTCTAGTGGTGCCCAAGTGTTTGTTTCACCCAGAAAACTTGTTGGTGCTCTGAAGAGGGTTATAAATTTAAGTGACTTTGACAAGGACGTGGTACATAGAACTGTGTTCGAGTTTTATGACCAAGGTGAATTTCCAACTATACAGAAAATAACTTGTGTTATCAGAACTAGAACTTCATACACTGGATCAAAATCATCAACTTTCAGAATTTTGAGGGGATTTGGGTTCAGGTACAGAAAGACAAATGATGGGCATCAATCTTTAATGGAGACGAGTGACATTGTTGCAGCAAGATTAAAATTCTTACACAAAATGCACGAAATTAGACATTCTGGTGATGCGAGGCCTATCTTTTATTTAGATGAGACATGGGTAAATAAAAACCACACTCAAAAGTCAATCTGGCAAGACTCGTCAAAAAAGGTTGGCCTAAAGGTACCTGTTGGAAAAGGCAGTCGGCAGGGCTGGTCTTGCAGGATCATTTGTCATGCAGGATCTGCTAAGACAGTATTCTTACCAGAAAGCAAATGGATTTTTCTCTTCCAAAAGTACCTCAGACTATCACGAAGAGATGACAGCTGATACATTTATAGAATGGTTTTGTAACAGATTCTTAAATTATTTAGAAGAGGGAAGTATTATTATAATGGATAATGCGCCATGTCATTTGATTATTGCAAATAAAATACTGAATTCGGCCAGCAGAAAGAACAAAATTGTTGAATGGTTGCAAAAAATGGGGTTTGAATTTTCAGAAATAGAAACTAAAATTGAGTTATTGCAAAGAGTACAAACTAAAAATGAGTTATTGCAAAGAGTACATCCGTTTAAAAACAAGGATAAAGTGTATCAGCTGGATCAACTTGCAATTGAAATGGGACACAAAGTAATATGCCTTCTACCTTACCACTGCCAATATAATCCAGTTGAGTTGGTGTGGGCTCACATAAAACGAGGGGTTGCAAACAGAAATAATACTTTTAAACTCACAGTCGTTGAACAACTTGTTCATGAAGAAATTGACAAGGTAACACAACAGGGCTGGGAAAACTGCATGAGACATACAGAAAACCTACAACAAGATGATTTTAAGAAAGAAATAGCACGTGACGAGATTTTGGAAACTATAATCATAAACTTGCAAGACTCAGACGAAGAAGACCGTGACAATGATGAATTGTCTCTTGACGTAAGTGACATTGACAGCGATATGGATGAGATACTAGCACTTCCATTGAATTAGAAAAACAGGTAATTCATAAACTATAATTATAGGATTTAAAAATTTACATAATTTGCAAAAATGCCTTTTCCAATTTTGATTTCGGTAATTGCATCATTATAAAAGTTTGGAAAATTTAATTTGGTTACCCTTACATCGAGCGCCAAGCAGACCTTCACGTTGTATGAGTGTGTGAGAGAGAGAAATATAAAAAGAGTGGAGGTAACAAGCTGGCAATGCTGAGAGTGCTAACGCATCTGATTAGCTGAACTCCAGAACTCTTCCCATTTGAAACACATAAAAGAAATAATAGTCGCCAACAGTGAAATTTCATAGCTAGCTGGTGTACTGCAAAGTGCAGTTTGGCTACAAATTTATTTGGCATTACTGATACAAGGTTAACCATGAAAGGTTTAAGACACACCAAAACCAATTTTTTATAAAATTATCCTGATTGCTATAGTGTCTCAAAGTACTTGCCATTGCACTCTGTACACTTCTGCAGTCACTGAAACCTCTTCTGGAAGCAGTCCTATCACGTGTTTTCTTTGATTGCTGCAAGCTCCCTTTCATAGGTAGAAACAGCATCCTCAGGCATTGAAAATCTCTTTCTATGCATGCAATTTTTTACCATGAGGTTACATAAAAAAAATTGTAGTGAAGAGGTTAGGACTGTATGATGAATGATAGATAACTTTGAATTCTGTAGAATCCAGAAATTGAAATTAGTGATCTTGGCTGTGTATGTAGCTATGCATGTTATGGTGGAGAAGGACTCCTTATAGTTCTGTTTATGGTTACTGTTCTTGAAGTTTGGTGAACATGTTTGTCAGGCATACAGTGATTTATCAGTTGGCAATAACTATCCTTTGATCCTCCCATGGAATGGTTCTCACATGAATGCTCTTTGAGAAGAATGAGGTAATCATTTTTTTGATGATGCTTCAGGGATGCTTGACTGTGTTTGGTGGATTGTGATCAGGAAAAATCCACATCATGATTGCTACTTGGTCTCCGGATCAAACTAATAAATTCATTATTAAATTTTAGATGAGTCGTATTTTTTACACATCTGCTTCACTTTCGTACCTAATTTTTCGCTTCACTGTGGTGTTCCAGTACAGTTAAATCTCGATATAATAAATTCATGTTTCATCACCAGTGAACTATGTCAGAAACTCATCTGGAGCCCCCTCGTTCAAATCTTGTCAGCAGTTCCTCACACAAAGGAATTTATGAAGGATTTTCAAAACTGCTGGTGAACCAATCTGCATTGCTGCCTCAGTTTGTTTAAATGTTAAGTAATTATTTTCGTTTAACATTTTCTCAGAAGCTCTAATGTTTTCCACAGTCACTGGTGTTGCTGGACAGCTGCTTTTCTTCTCATCTTTCAAAGATGTTTGATGCCTTTTAATTTATTGAAAACTCAAAAAGCTATGCCAAGGAAAGGTGCCATGTATCCAAAAGGCTGCTGCAAAGCATTCAATCAAGACTTTTTCAGTGGTTTAATACACTTTTTAAATTGTAGAAAATCATTGAGCAAAAATGATCCCTTTCTAGACCCATTACAGCAACTGACTATCTACACATTTGTTCATCCTTGGGCTGCTGGTATTCCTAGAGTGGCAGATTCTTTATTTGAGTGTTATCAAACACTTCTTTCTCTCAAGTATAATGGAATTTTCACTTACAAACTTTTGCTTTAAATTAAATGAGATCATGTATAGAATTTAGTAGACTCAGGTTTAATTGCCTAATTGCAAGTTCAATCCCACAAGGTCTAACCTTTGTGATTGAGGTTTACCAGCCCTTGAGCTGGCAACTACTAGAAAGGTACTTAGGCTTGAAATGTTTCCTTCCCAGTTCCTTTCCGGAATATAATTTTACTGTGCATATCATCAGTGTCCATCAGTGTGCTGCATGCCGTTAGAACCAATGAAGCATTGCTTTAAAAATCATCATTGAAGAAAACAAGCTTGCTATTAACTGCAAAAATTCAAATTTATAAATTCGAGCAATCACCAAATTTTGAAGAAAAAGAAAGCTCTTTTGTTGCTAAATGTATTTAATTATGTCAGTAACAGCTTGAGTCATATCTGCTTCATCAATGTTATAGAATTTTGTACCATAGAAGTTCTTTTACCAATTAATATACTGGTATGAGACTTTAGTAAATAAGCTCACTAAAATAATGTCATCATTACTATCACTATTGACTAAGAACCAACCTGAAACATTGGAACAGAAAAGAAGTCCCTAAGCAACTGTGCCACCCAAAGGCAAGAGGCCCTTCTGAAGAAACTTGTTTAGCCTTCTTATTTTCATTACATCCTTTTTCCAGCAAGTGGTTCTGGTTTGTTGTAAATGATATAAACAGAAACTGAACATACTACACAAAATATCATTATTTGTACAAAACTTCACGTACCTTTAAGGAAATTAATTAACATTTCAATAAATTGGTTAAAACTGGTTTTGTAAACTCTTGTAAACATCTTGTTTTGTTACAAATAATTATATTTTGTGGGGTATTTGTTGCATCACTGTTGCTAGCTTCTATTTTTTATGTAGAAACTGAACATGTTATTCATTTATGATCAGTTTCTTTTTTTCTTTCTTTCAACTTTCCCACCAGAATCATTACTGAGAATTTATTTTGAGAACTCTGGATATACAATAATTTTTTTGAATTGAAAGAATACATTATTCCTGTGCTCAAAACAGTAGCAGTGCATAATAGCATCTTTGGAAGCTTTTTCATTTCATCTTTAGCAACTTTCACATTGTCAGTACTAAATACCTGCAAGCATAGCCAAGCTAAAGCCCAGTAATTTAATTTATGCAATATAGTTTTAAGATTCTTTTTTGTTTGTTTGCAGTGTTTTGAACAAGAAGCAGTCAGATATCAGAAGAAGTTTAGAACAATACAGAGTATTGGAAATAGCAAATGGTGCTTCAGGAATTAGCAAGCCACATAATCAACGTTATCTCCTGTCAACATTGGAAGTGGGTGTTGTTGTGTTGGGTTGCATTGTGTTTGTAGGAGCACTGGCAGCAGCAATATGTGTGGGATGTGTGCGCAGAGGAAGACAAAGGTAAGTTGAGCATATAATGTTGGTAAGCATAAAGGCGTTGTTTAAATGCAAGTGGTTGCACAGGAACTTTCTTTTCACCAGAAAGCATGCTGTTTGCCAGCAGAGTAAGATTCAGATAATTTATTAGCTGTAGGAGTCAACCAGATTAATGGCATCGTCAAAAATACAGTTTATGTACAATATTTGCAAAACTATATATATATGCATTACAGTACAGTTGAAAATGTTACAAATTAATATGCAGTTTAATACAATAGCACATTTTAAAATTACAGTAAAATAAAATTTATATTACAATTTTATATTTAAAAATTCATTTATGCTAAAAGGTAAAAATGTTAATAATATCAGTTGCACAGATTGCCTAAACTTTCTGTAATTTAAAAGTCTAATTTTTTGAGGCAAGTGATTATACAAAATACTACCTAGATTGATGCACTATTAGGGATCTAGTAAGTCTATGTCAATTTAAATGGACATTGCTGGATGCTCTAGTATTGTAATCATATAACTGAGAATTCAATTGCAGGAGATTTGGGTTTTGTTGAATGAAAGACACATATTCCAGGCTATAAATGCAAGGAAGAGGTAAAATTTACAAATCTGAAAATATTCATAACCTGTTAAATTCAAGCACCTAGATTTCTCATGCAAATAATAACTACATACCTTTGGAATAAAAGATGTTGGCAATTATATACTTGTGCTCCCACATGTCTTACAAGATAATTGGCATTAAGATTCATTTATTCTTCAGGACCATATAAATAAGCCATGAAAAAAATTAAACAGAGGTCAATAGAGCAACAATCTATTATGCCACACCCAATTTCAGACATTAACTCCACTCACACTATTGTATGATTGTTGTTGACTGTAGTTATCATGTAAGTTTTTAATTTTATAAGCTAGGCGGTATTATAAGCTGAGGTATGATTAACTTTTGGTTTCTTACTAAGAATAGAATTTATTTCCCTAAATCTTCCCACAATATTACAAAACATTCTCTGTGAAGGATACAAACAAGAGGGAATCTTTTCTTGGAAGTGTTGAAAATAGTGTTGTTATGATAAATTAACTTTAAAGAGAGTCGATTAAAGACACTAGACAACACTTACTTTTAAATTTTTCCGGAACATGTTTCTGAGGCTTTGCCTCTATCATCGGCCGGCTCTCGAGAGCCACATTTAAACAAACTGAGGCAGCAATGCAGATTGGTTCACCAGCAGTTTTGAAAATCCTTCATAAATTCCTTTGTGTGAGGAACTGCTGACAAGATTTGAACGAGGGGGCTCCAGATGAGTTTCTGACATAGTTCACTGGTGATGAAACATGAATTTATTATATCGAGATTTAACTGTACTGGAACACCACAGTGAAGCGAAAAATTAGGTACGAAAGTGAAGCAGATGTGTAAAAAATACGACTCATCTAAAATTTAATAATGAATTTATTAGTTTGATCCGGAGACCAAGTAGCAATCATGATGTGGATTTTTCCTGATCACAATCCACCGAACACAGTCAAGCATCCCTGAAGCATCATCAAAAAAATGATTACCTCATTCTTCTCAAAGAGCATTCATGTGAGAACCATTCCATGGGAGGATCAAAGGATAGTTATTGCCAACTGATAAATCACTGTATGCCTGACAAACATGTTCACCAAACTTCAAGAACAGTAACCATAAACAGAACTATAAGGAGTCCTTCTCCACCATAACATGCATAGCTACATACACAGCCAAGATCACTAATTTCATATAAAAATTATTTGTGGTTGGTTTATTGACACTCGTCACTTACTTTTTCATATATTTATATTTTCATAAATATATGAAAAAGTAAGTGACGAGTGTCAATAAACCAACCACAAATAATTTTTATATTAATTTTGACGTCACTGTTACTAAATTCCTCCAAACACACATCACTAATTTCAATTTCTGGATTCTACAGAATTCAAAGTTATCTATCATTCATCATACAGTCCTAACCTCTTCACTACAATTTTTTTTATGTAACCTCATGGTAAAAAATTGCATGCATAGAAAGAGATTTTCAATGCCTGAGGATGCTGTTTCTACCTATGAAAGGGAGCTTGCAGCAATCAAAGAAAACACGTGATAGGACTGCTTCCAGAAGAGGTTTCAGTGACTGCAGAAGTGTACAGAGTGCAATGGCAAGTACTTTGAGACACTATAGCAATCAGGATAATTTTATAAAAAATTGGTTTTGGTGTGTCTTAAACCTTTCATGGTTAACCTTGTATCAGTAATGCCAAATAAATTTGTAGCCAAACTGCACTTTGCAGTACACCAGCTAGCTATGAAATTTCACTGTTGGCGACTATTATTTCTTTTATGTGTTTCAAATGGGAAGAGTTCTGGAGTCCAGCTAATCAGATGCGTTAGCACTCTCAGCATTGCCAGCTTGTTACCTCCACTCTTTTTATATTTCTCTCTCTCACACACTCATACAACGTGAAGGTCTGCTTGGCGCTCGATGTAAGGGTAACCAAATTAAATTTTCCAAACTTTTATAATGATGCAATTACCGAAATCAAAATTGGAAAAGGCATTTTTGCAAATTCTTTGCCTCTTGGTTTGGGATGGCATACACCTCCGGCCACTTGGTGAAGTAGTCCACGACCACCATTAGGTACTTGTTGCCTCGGTCGGAAACTGGGAACTAAAGCATCGACATGTTATAGATGGTCAATATCTTGAAATTCTTTGAACAGTTTTACCTGCTGTAGTTTTAATCTTTATTGCTTTACCTTCACTTCGTATTCTTTATTTAATTGATGAAAATTCTATGCCGGCAAAGTGATGGCCAGTGTGTTCTGGGACAGAAAAGGTGTATTGTTGTGCGAGTTTATGCCTACCAGCACAACAATAAATGCTGCTAGCTACTGTGAGACTTTAAAAAAAATTGCTACGTGCCATTCAAAATCAAAGGAGAGGAATACTGATGAAGGGAGTGATTTTTCATCACGACAACGCTCGTCCCCATACTGCACATGCAACGGCTGATCTCCTGGCCCAGTTCGGATGGGACATCCTCACCCATGCTCCCTACAGTCCAGACTTAGCACCTAGTGATTATCATCTGTTTCCTGAGTTGAGTCACACCTGGATGGAACACATTTCCAGACCAACGATGATTTGAAAAACAAGGTTGAACGCTACCTGTGCAACATGGCAGGAGAGTGTGCTATGACAAGGGTATACAAAAACTGTCACAGAGCATGCAAAAGTGTATCGATCACAATGGTGATTACGTTGAAAAATAGCTGTAAGTTCCGTCTTTCCATCAATGTAACATTCATTGACAATAAACATGTTTTCTATATTAAATAAAATTGGAGACCTTATTTTACAGACAGTACATAAAAGTAAATCATAGTATATACAGAGAATCATGTACATGTAAGACATCAAACTGTTTTACTCAAAGGGGCTCAAAATTTGCTTTGGCCAGAGGTCAAAACTACTTTTTATTCAACTTTGCTGTAAGGTTCACTCATCTGAACTTCATTTTAAGATGGCAGTTCAAGTGCATATTATAAGAAGTTAGCAATAGTAGAATATTTGTTTTGATGCATTACTGGAACATGGGGAATTGCTTGCTCTGAACTGTGCTGTTTCTAACTGGTCCTGTTACCCTTTGTTTGCCAGCTAACTAGTTGATGCACAGTATTTTTTACAGAGGTTATGCTGTGAGAACAAATGTTTGCTAAAGTGTGTTAACACAAAGAATCTTAAAGTATTATTCCTAGGTGACAATAAACTCTTGTTGAGAATTGATGCTGTCCTTTTATAGACAGATTCCCTCTTAACTTTAAAGAGAGTCGATTAAAGACACTAGACAACACTTACTTTTAAATTTTTCCGGAACATGTTTCTGAGGCTTTGCCTCTATCATCGGCCGGCTCTTGTTCTGTTTATTGGGTATCCGTCTCCGGCCCGTGAAGTGTTTAAATGGTCATCACTGAAGTGGTTAATATTTCTGAAATGTTCATTTGTTCTGGTTTCTAATTTACCTTTGGTCCTACCAATGTAAATCTTAGTGCATTTTAAACAGTTAACTTGATAAATACCAGAATATTTGTTATCTGAAATTTTGTCTTTTTTAGAAAAATGTAGTAAATTTTTATGCTGTATTTATTCTTTTATTTTTTATATAATTATCAGTGTGAGATGATTTCCTATAAATGCCAAAGTTTAATTTATTGTTATGTTTTATTATCTTTAGATACTATTCCAAAGGATTGTAAATACAGATAAGTAATAGTGAAGTTGTGTTGCTATAGTGTTTAGTTATTCTTAATAATATAGATTTAATGTCTCAGTAAGTATCCCAAACATGTGATATGTTAATAAAAATCATTATAGTTATATAAGAAATAAGAAAAAGTTCATGAAAAGTGTAATTTGTGGTAGAAGGTTTTGTTGAAAATCTTTGTGTTATATCTTTAGATACTAAGTTAGTATTTATTGGACTTCTGGCTTTTTAGTTATGCTGTTCTCGTACACACACAAGATAATTGTGATACTAAATTAATATTTATTGAACTTGTTATGCTGTTCTCTCTATCTCTCTCTCTCTCACTCTCACTCTTATTCTGACTCTCTCATACACACATGTATACATGTACACATGGAGCGCTATATTTTAACCAAGAATGGTTTTACATAGCTAATACTCTTTTTTAAAAAAAATGTAATTATGTGCCATTCCTTTTACAGGAAACAGCAGCAGTTGAAGTCTTATCAGTCTCCAATGGGATTTACCATAAGCAGCCCCACTAACCCCATCATTAACAACAGCAAAGCTCACCTGTTTCCAGCAGCTTATATGGATGGAACTGGATATAATGGAGACACAACTGACACTTATGTTGATTTGCACTCCAGTAAATCAATAGTTTATGGTCCACACATGCACCACCAATATGATACAAACTGCACCAGACACAGAGAACATAGGCGCCATAAGAGTTCTGCAGCACATCAGCTTCGTTCTTTAAGCAACAATGCAGTACCTGTAAGAGCTGGTTTGGAAGCATCCGTCACATCTCTCCAATCCAGTGCACAAGATTCAGGGATTGGACGTTGCATGTGTGGGCGTTCCACGAGTCATTCATCTGGTGAAAGTAGCAAGTGAGTACATTGTATTAACCTTATCCATACAGAATTACTTTGGGTCAAATTTAGAAATATTTAAAACTTGCCCTATACTTAAAAATACAAGGAGCATCCAGAACGTAAGTCCTGATAACTGATAAAGAGAACAAAAAACATTACTGAGTAAGAAATATTTATTGGAATATCTACATAGATTCACCGACTACTTTTCAACATAGTCACCATTTGTTGTTGTTTTCAAATGCTAGGCTTTGGCAATGAAGCCTCTCTTGCTCTCCAATATTTCTGTGTAGTGGGGCCAGCAGTTAGGGCTTCACAGGTTAGAAGATGTTCTTCAGTCATTTCCTCTTCTTTGCTGCACAGAGGACAATTTGGACTTGTATAAATTCCTATTCACCAAATTTTGTCACTGTTTTGTTGAGATATTTATTGTAATAGTGCACCATCAGTTGTATGCCCAAGTCATAAGAGTCTGCTGGCAATATCACCACAATGCCACCACAAAGTCACTTCATTCTGCACCTCAGCATCATTGTAGAAATATTTTCCTGCCAGAAAATACTTCATGAGACAGACAAGATGAAAATCACTTGGGGCAAGATCGAGACTGTAGGGTGGATAGCCAAAGATCTCCCATCCAAACTTATTCAACACATTGAGATTTAACTGTATTGGAACACCACAGTGAAGCGAAATAATTATTAATTTATAGAGAAATAAAACAATATTTGAAACTAAAGACAAAAAGAAGGTTAATATCAGCAGACATAAAATTTATCAACAATTACTTTAATGAAAGTGAAGCAGATGTGTAATAAATACGACTCATCTATAAATTAATAATTATTCAACACATTTCATGTGGCGTTGTCTGTATGGATTTTGCATTGTCATGCAGTAACATAATGCGTCCTGTCAACATTCCACGTTTCTTGTTCTGGGTTTCCCTCCTCAGTTTATGCAATATCTGGCAATAATGATCAGCATTTATGGTCTACCCTTGTGTAAAAACTTGCACAAGAGGACATCATGTCGATCCCAGTACAGAACAGAATATTTTTTGACAGAGATTTTCTGCTTGAATTTGGTATTCACAGATGTACCACTATGTTGCCAATGCACTGATTGTTGTTTTGTCTCTGGTGTGGTATACAATACCCATTTTTCATGTTCAGTGACATTGCCAAGAAATTCATCACCTGTCTCTGCACACTGCTGTAGGAATGTTAATGCTGCGGCCAGACGTCAGGTTTTGTGTTTATCTGTAGTTGTCTAGCACACACTTTGCATACACTTTGTGAAAACCAAGCCACCAAGACAAAAGCGAGTGAGACATTTAAAGGAATTGACAAGAGAGTTCTGAAATTACAAAGCTCCAGTTCTGCATAACTACTTGTCACGTGCTTTCCAAGACTTCTGGCATCACCAGAACTGTCGGCTAATACTGTCTTCGTCATGAATATTGGTTCATCCTTCACTGAATTGCCTGCACTTTCATCTTACCATACTGTCGCACATAATGTTGTGTCCATAGACAAGATACAATTGGTAATGAATCTCTGCTAGAGATTGCTTTTGAAAGTGCAAAAATTGAATGACTCCACGAACTTCGCAGTTGATGGGAAACATTATTCAGAGCAGCCATTTTGTCTAGCACAGCACAGTAACCACTGCCATCACAAGACTGAAACTTAACTGCGTTATTCCAGCATACTTCCTCTTTACTCCTGCGCATGAGCATTCCTATTCGACTGACAGTGCCATCTCTGAACGCATTTGGGACTTACTTTCTGGATGCATCTTGTGTTATGATACTGTGGCTTTGTGTGTTAGTGAAATCAAAAGTCCAGGTTACAAACACAAAAAATTGCACTTTATTTCCGTAGAAATAAAATTCGTACATATACACAATACAACATACAAGGTCAACAAACACAGTCAACACAAGGTCAACTGTTTACCCGCACATGTTCAATTAACGACTCACTCCTCTTTGGCGGATGGGCTGCCTTTTTATAGTTTACTAACATTCCAGAAATTTCTCAAACAATCAAGACCCGGCTAGAACAAAGGCGAACTCTTGAGAAATCCGTCTCCTCCCCCTCTCGCCATTTCGGCGAGCTTTTATCTACACACGGCACTGCGCATCCCTTTGAATGCCTTGCTGCCTCGATCAACAATGGCCTGGCGACACTGCTCTCTCCTCAAGGCTGGTCATCCCGAACAGCACTATCTTAACGGGCCAGACGATCCAGGTGCACCACCAACATCTTCCCTCGGGGCACCTTCTGGATGCGGTAGACCACGTTGTTAATCCTCTTCACCTCCCGGTACGGTCCTTGCAATGGTTGCTGGAGCTTCGGGCATCGTCCCTTGGTCCGGGTAGGGCAGTACAACCAGATTAGGTCATGCTGGAACCCTTGGCTGTTGGCTTGCCTGTCGTATCGGGTCTTCATGCGGTCGCTCGCCTTCTGGATGTTTTGACGAGCCATCTCATGCATGTCATGGAGATGGTCCACCAGGTTCTCCACATACTCGGTTGCTAGCTGTTTTGCCTCCGGGGGGCTTCCAAAAGCCAGATCACAAGGGAGGCGTAACTCTCGGCCGAACATTAAGCTGGCTGGCGTCATCCCAGTGGTGTTGTGTGTAGACGAGCGGTAGGCCAGCAAGAACAGTGGCACCTTGACGTCCCAGTCTCGTTGATGGCTGGCCACAACCTTCCTCAGGTGCTCTTCTAAGGTCTTGATGTATCTCTCCACCATTACATCTGACTGGGGATGTAGGGGTGTTTTGCGGATCTTGTTCATCCCAAGCCTTTATAGTGCCTCCTTCATCAGGTTGGACTCAAAATTGGTGCCCTGGTCGCTGTGAAGCTCTAACGGTCCCTCAAATCGGCAGAATACTTGCTCCACGAGTCAGTCTGTGATTGTCTTTGCCTCCTGGTTCGGGATGGCATACACCTCCGGCCACTTGGTAAAGTAGTCCACGACCACCATCAGGTACTTGTTGCCACAGTCGGACACTGGGAATGGTCCAGCTATGTCGACGGTGATACTTTCAAATGGCGCTCCGACATTGTACTGCTGCATGCGACCCCGGTTCCTAGTCTGGGGGCCGCAAGTCGCTGCGCACACATGACATTGACGGCACCATCTCTCAGCATCTCCTCGGAGCCTCAGCCAGTAGTAGTGCTGTCGGAGTTTGTCGATCGTTCGGTTTGCTCCCAGGTGTCCTCCTGAAGTACCAACGTGCACTCCCTCCAAGACTTCCGGGACCTATCTTCGGGGAAGTACCAACTTTCTCTCTGTGTCTTCCCATCAGGCGATTCCCATACCTGGAACAGCACGCCCTCTCTTGTCTTCAGTGAGTCCCATTGGGCCCAGTACGATTTCTAGGTGGCGCTCCACGATGCGATGTCCTCCCAGGTTGGTCTTGTCCCTGCCTCCATTTCCCTCAGAAGTGGCCCCAAGGGCCGCGCTGTGGCTCAGTGGTTAGACCGCTTGGCTCTCACCAAGGCGGCCTGGGTTCGATCCTAGGCGACCGCAAAGTGAGATTTGTGGTGGACAACATGGCGCTGGGGTGGGTTTTCTCCAGGACCTCCGGTTTCCCCCGCCATCTCATTCCACTGGTGCTCCATCTTCATCTCATGTATCATCAGTGTCACCGCCTGCGGTGCCGTATGTAGTAAAAGCGGGCGTTAAACACTACACATTTCATTTCATTTGTGGCCCCAAGTCTGCGTCTGCCAGCTGCTCCCTCCTCAGGCCTGCCTATCCCAGCCATCTGCAGGCACTGCCATGACTACTAGGACTGCTGTGGCACGCTCCTTCTCTTCCACTCTTGTGCATTGGCTGCACTCTTCTGGACAGGGTCTTCGGGACATAGCGTCTGCATTGCTGTGGCTCTTCCCTCTACGCTGTTCAGAGGTGAAGTCGTACTCCTGCAGCCTCTGGACCCAACGTGCCGTCTGGCCTTCCAGGTTCTTAAAGCTCAATAGCCAGGTTAGGGCGGAATGGTCAGTCTTCAGGTGGAATGGCTGACCGTACAGGTACTTCTGGAAGTGCTCCAGTGTCTTTACTATTGCCAGTAACTCTCGCCGGGTGACGCAGTAGTTCTTCTCTGCCTTGGATAGCGTCTTGCTGTAGTAGGCTATCACCTGCTCATGGCCGTCCTGGACTTGGGATAGGACGCCTCCAGTGCAATGATCGCTGGCGTCAGTGTACACGATGAAGGCGCCGCCTGGCTATGGAAATCCCAAAATTGGAGCACTGCACAGGGTCTTCTTCAGGTGCTGGAAAGCGCCTTCGGCGTCATCCATCCACACATAAGGTCGGTGTTCCTCTGTTAGGCGGGTGAGGGGTTTGGCGATGTTGGAAAACCCCTTTATGAAGCGACAGTAATAACTGCACAGCTCTAGGAAACTGCTCAATTCTCTCTTATCCTTTGGCCGAGGCCAATCTCTCACGGCCTGTGTCTTCTCCAGGTCTGTGGCCACTCCGGTTATTGAGACTATGTGGCCCAAGTAGTTGACCTCCTTGTGGAAGAGCTGGCACTTCTTTGCATTTAGCTTCAAATTGGTCGACTGCAGTCTTTGTAGCACCTTACTCAGATTCTCGAGATGGTCTTCGAAAGTCTTACCGATGATGATGTCGTCCAGGTATAGCAGGCAGGCATCATAAGTCAGCCCTCTCATCACTGATTCCATTAGGCGTTGGAAGGTAGCTGGTACATTGCGCAGGCCAAAGGGCATAACTGTGAACTGCCAAATCCCTTGGCCTGTCGAGAATGCAGTCTTTTCCTTGTCTCTCAGGTCTAGAGCCACCTACCAGTAACCTAACTTCAGGTCCAGGGTCGAGAACCACTGTGCACCAGCTAGCGTGTCCAGGGTGTCGTCAATCCGGTCCTTCCGGGTGACGGCGTTCAGCTTCCTGTAGTCCACGCAGAAGCGTAGCTCGCCGATCTTCTTTGTCACCAGAACTACAGGGAAACACCAAGGGCTGTCAGACTCTTCAATCATTCCCCTGGATTTCATGTCATCTACCATATCCCGTACCGCCGCTTGTTTCGCCAGTGGAACGCGTCTAGGTGATTGCCGAATAGGCTGGGCATCTCCGGTGTCGATGCGGTGGAGCACGCGCTCCTGACACCTATTGTGGCTTTGTGGGTTCGTGAAATCAAAAATCCAGGTTACAAACACAAAAAAATTGCACTTTATTTCCATAGAAATAAACTTCGTACACATACACAATACAACACACAAGGTCAACAAACACAGCTGTTTACCCGCATGCGTTCAATTACCGACTCACTCCTCTTTGGCGGGCAGGCTGCCTTTTTATAGTTTACTAACATTCCAGAAATTTCTCAAACAATCGAGACCCGGCTAGAACAAAGGCAAACTCTCGAGAAATCCATCTTCTCCTCCCCTCCTCGCCGTTTCGGCGAGCTTTTATCTACACACGGCACTGCACGTCCCTTTGAATGCCTTGCCGCCTCGATCAACAATGGCCTGGTGACAATACATACATTCATGCTTATTAATGCACGTTAAAGCATAATGCTAACTTTAACTAACATTATGTATATATGAAAGGATTTATTAAGTATTAAAGCAAATACATTTTGGGCTTCTGCTGAGCTGAACCATGGCCCTTTTGCTAATTTGGCAGCCCTTCAATACTTTACATACTTGATATATGTTTGTCCATTTTAATAGTAATTGATTATGTGTCTATCATGCACTAGTTTTTGCTATTTGTCAAATTTTTGTCTATCTCTGTTAATTATTACCGTTTGGTTCAACCTCTTATTATTATTGTTCCACTGGGCCTGAATTTTCTTAAATTCACTTTTCAATATTTCTTATTTGCACATCTCCTCTGTTGCATCCTCTTTCCCTACTAAAATTATTAAACTGGTCGCTGTTTTCAATCCTTCTTCCTGTTAACTATTATTTTGTCACGCATTCTCAGATATTTTCCTCTACTTCTCACAACCCTACTCTAATCTTTCTGCAGTTTGTCCAGTCACATTAGTTTCTCATTGTTTGCAAAACTTTTGACATCCCTGGCCATTTTTTACCTCTTATTTCAACTTATTCTTGTCACTTCACTCAACCTGAATTTACTTAACCTCACTTTTTTTTATTTTCTCACCCTTCTGCCCTTTTTTCACTTCCTCTTTTCCTGCTATCAGTTATTAAACTATACTTGCCTGTTTTTCCCTCCCCCTGATTATTGTTTCATCACCTCATATCTTCACCACCTCACAAGACCACTTTTTTTTCTATTTATCCATAATAACCATATTTTTGCCTGTCTCCACCACTGCTGCGTATTTCCCAATCCTTTTCTGACCCCTAGTGCCCCCACACTTTTTTCAATGTGCTTTTTCCTGACCACTTGCATTTCCACTCTTGTTCCTCTCTGTACTGGCCAATTTTCTCTTTCTTTTTTTCCATTTTCTTAACTGCCATTGCTGAGTTCCCCCCCCCCCCCCCCCTCTTCCATTAGCACTGTTCATCACTTCTCCTCTGTCAGTACACAGTACAGTTTCCCTACATGTATTCTAGACGTTCACACCGAATATTGAAGTCAACTTGTTTGTCGCTGCTGCATCAACATTCATATGCTCTGCTTCTCTCCTTAGTTATTCACCCATTAATTTTCATACAACTGCATTAAATGTTTGTTTCCTCACCTACTTCTTTCTAAAATTAGCCTCCTCATTTCTTCCCTTTCTTGGTGTGATAGATCCTTGTTCATTTAAACAGATGTGCCTGTCAACTATTTTACTTGTTTTTAACAGTTGTGTTTCCAATTTTGAATTACTGAATTTCATTAATGTGTTTCCTTTGCCTTGTGCTGACCGGCACAGAGGCTAGTGTTTCATGTAATTGTCTGACTTCCCTACAGGGGCGGTGGTAGCAACTTGCTCGTCTTTTGTTTAATGTTTAGTTGTGCCATTGTCTCTATTGGAGGTCTTGGCTGGGTCCCGTCCCAGAGCGAGTCAGTTGAGTCTACGTTTTTTCTCAGCAAGCGCTGCCAAGTCTAGAGAACATTTTTAAAAGCTGTTCAGTGTATATTTATGAAGGCAAATGTTTCATTTTCACTAATGTTAAATGTTCGTTGTTGTGACAGTTGTGAAATCATTGAATAATCTGAAATGGATTTGTATAGAGAAGTTGTCAATAAAAATTCTGGTGCAGACTGCACCTACTTAACCTCAAAATTACTCGAAATGAAAAGGCGCATGTGTGAAGGCTAGCCACTAGATGTCAGAGTGTATAGTGCATTTCATGTTTCAAAGTTGTCATCTATGTTTATGAAATTAGCCAAAACCTACCAAAAGAGGACTTGGGACCTGAATGCTCAAGTAACCATTTGCATATGGTAGAGTACTCCTAATCGGTTAGTCAAGTGCTTTTGCAACACTTCTGAGTAGTTACTTTAACTATGACATTCTTGGAGAGAAAATATTAGCCCCCCCTATCATATTTATCATTAAATATACCCCATAACATCATACTTTCTGGAACATTTTGAGGGCAAAAGTCAACAGGAATGTCTAATTGGCACATGGTCGAACTACGGAAACGGAGCATATGTCACCTGCGAGGAAGCCAGCGTCACCGCTGCTGACAAGGGAAAGAGAAGATACGTCACCTGTGACGTCACACGTACGGACCGAACACAGGACTGAGCGAGTCGAATCACAACAGCTAAATGACATGCAAGGAGTTCAGCTGATGGGGGAAGCTCATACCACGTCAAGTAGTTTGAGAACAGCAGAGGTTGAGCAGAATTTAGGCAACTTACAAGTGGTGTCAACGCCATCAGGAAGTATTCTGGAAGTGAAAGACCGTGTGCACACCAGGAGGCAGATGAACTTAGAAAGGTGGAGGTTCAAAAGGAAAGATGAAGTATAGGGATTTGCATTATCCATTGGGGGTTGGAATGTGGAGGGGCTTTGGGAGAAAGTGTGCAGTGGGGAAATCTACAATGTGCTAAAAACTTGTGATATGTTAATGGTTGTGGAAACCTGGGTAGAGAAAAAACTAGTGTAACAATTCCAGGATTTGACTTTTATAGCATAAGTGGGATGAAGAACCAAAGGAAAGGCAGAGCTTCAGGGGGTTTACTGTTTTATAAAGAAAGATAAATGTCTTAAGGTGAAAGAAAAAAAAAGAACTGTCAAGCAGATCAGTGTTATGGATCTCCATAGGGGACATGTATAAAAATGGGGGAACTGTTTGTATTGCTACAATGTATAACCCACCTACTGTATCAGAGTTCTATGATCCAAATGTGTTTAGGAAACTAAGTTGGGGTATAGAAGTGTTGGAAAATAAGTATGGGGAACTTGAAATAATATTGTAGGTGATTTAGATGCAAGAATAGGGGAACACCAGGTTAAGTGGATTAATCCAAGTGATGAAGCTAAGGAGGAACTTGAAATAGAGAACAGGCATAGTAAAGACAAGGTTACCAATAATGAAGGGAGGAAACTTTTAGATTTCTGTGAGGAGAATAATCTTATGATCTGTAATGGCCTGTAAGCGGGTGATAAAGAAGAGGAATTCACATTCGCTACTAAAAATGGCCAAAGTATGGTAGATATTTTAATGTATTCTGTAGGAATTGATGAATGGATCCTAGATTTTGAAGTTATGAATGTTTTAACATCAAGCTGTCACTTTCCATTAAGATTAGAGTTAGGGGAAGGCAGCAAGCGTATGAAGAAGCTTGATGAAGAATGTCTCAGTGTGGTAGAAGTGTATAAGTGGAAAGAAGAGTTGCATAAAACATTTGTTAATGAACTGAATTCAGAGAGTAGTAAAATCTTACAAGTGAGGGTACAAAGCTTAACTGAGAGTAAAATAGAGCAAGCCTTAGAAGCACTGGAATATATTGTTAAAAGGGCAGGGGCCAGTTCTAAAGGCATCAGTAGGCAGTGTTTGACAAGGATTGCCAGGTGGCAAAGGCAAGAGTAGCACAGGAATTAAAGAACTGGTGGCAATCAGGGAGAAAAAGAGGAAAGGGAAAATTTCCTGATCCTGAGATGGGCATACAGGTGTCTAATGGAACAAAAAAAGAGGGAATGGGGTGAGTAAATAGGCAGGATGCTAAATGAAGCAGCAAGAATACATGACACTAAGAAAATTTGGTTAATAGTAAGAGGGCTGTATAAAGATGTGGGGAGAGATGAGGATATAGGTGCAGATCAATGGTGTGCATACTTTTAATCACTGTTAGGACAAGATAATAATATCAGAGTGGAAAGAAGTTTGTTAGGGGGTCCACAAATAATTAATGTATTAGGTAGATATATCTCGGATGTTGAATTTTGTGAACACATAAGGAGGTTAAAAGCTAACAAAGCTAGTGGTATTGATTGTATACCAGGAGAATTTTGGAAGACTTGGGCACTCGATGAAACTAGGAGAAAAATAATGATAAGATTATTCAATAAAATAATGGAAGAAAAGGAAATTCCTAGGAAATGGAGGACAAGTATGGTATTGCCAATTTACAAGGGAAAGGGAGATGAAAATAACCCAGCTAACTTCAGAGGGATTAGTTTACTGTCTATTCTAGGTAAGATCTTTACTGGAATTCTAGCAAATAGGTTGCAAAATTGGGTTCAGAAGGAGAATAAACTGTCGGAATTCCAAGCAGATTTTAGACCGGGTAGGAGAACAACGGACAACATCTTTATTATTAAAACAATTGTAGACAAATATCTGAGCAATAAAAGGGGAAGGGTATATATGATATTTATTGATCTAGAGAAGGCATTTGATTCTATTAACAGAGAAGCATTGTGGATAAAATTAAGCAGTAAGGGGATAAGTCATGCATTTGTAAAAGTAATTAAGATGATATACCAGTTGAACGAGTTATGTATAAAACTACCAGGCAACAAAGTAACTAAATCTATATCGAGTAAGGCAGGGATGTAAACTTAGTCCAGTACTATTTAACCTTTATATCGATTGTATTTTATCAGGAGATATCAAGTTGTAGGGTACATTCACCAGTAATTAATAATAAAGAAATCCCGGGGCTACTGTTTGAGATGACCTAGTAGTTGGGACCATATCAAGTGGAGGGCTGAGAAGAACAATCGAGGCAGCCAATTCTTATTGCAATAAATGAGGTTAGAAAGTGAATGAAAACAAAACCAAGACTGTCTTCAAAAAAGGATACAGGTTGTGTAAGGATGAGAAATGGGAGGTTAATAGAAGAGAAATAGAGACAGTAAGGAGATTTGATTATTTGGGGACAAGGTTGAGCTCTGATAGTAGCTGGAAAGAACAAAAAAAGATGTCTGTGGCAAAAGATAAAATGGCCATGAGGGTGATAAAATCATGCTACAGTAAACTGCCAGATATAAATGTCAAATGGTTGGAGAGGATTTATACGGCAGCAGTAGAAAATAGAATGCTACATGGAGGCTTGGAGAGACATTCATAGAGTGTATAGATCCTTTTGTAAATATATATTGGGATTACCGATAGCATCACCTAACAGGGCAGCACAATTGGAACTGGGCAGGCATTCTACTAAAAGTTTGTCAAGGGCAATGAAATATTTATACAGAATCACTAACTTGGAAGATGGCAATATTATTAAAAAATGTTTTCATGTTCAAAAGAGAAGTAACTGGGGTGGGTCTTGGGCGCATAAAATGAATGACGTGTTGAAGCAGATAGCTATGGCACATTCTTGGATAAATGCAGAGTATGGGTATAGAGGCTTCTGGAAAGAAGTTAAGCTAAGATTAGAAGATATTGACAGACAAGACATTTTCGCCAATACAAGTGACAAAAGCTCACTGAGATTATATAGAGAAATAAAAACAACCTGGGGGAGGGAAGGATATATAGATATATTTAGTAAGTTAGGGCGAGAAGGTTTTGCTTGGGCGAGAACAGGAGTGAGAAACTTGAAAGGTATAGGTCAAGAGAGGGAGCTAGATAAATTTCCTTTGTGTGGAGAAGAGAATGCAGATTTCCATTGTATATTATATTGTAGTCAAACAAAGATATGGATAGAGCAGGCCTGGCTAAGTAAATGGGACAGTTTGGGGAGTGAAGTAGTAATTAGAAAAATTTTGTCAGTAAAAGGGGAAAAGAACAGGAGACATATAGGGAATTATTTAGGGAAAGCTAAAGAGAGATGGCTAAGAACAATTAAGAAAAAATGTAGAGTAGGATAGGTGAAATGGCAAAAGGAGTTGAGGGCCTCCAATACACAGAAACCTAGGGTTAGGTGTATGGGGACCAAATTATTATTCAATGGTGGGCAACATGATAGGATTTTCAGGATTTAGGAATATATGGCATTTTTCCAGTATGGATTTTATAATTGTAATCTTGATTTTGTATTTCCATTTGATGATGTAAAAGGAAAGATGGGAAATAAATTGCAAATTAATTTTTAATTAATTTTTAATTAATTTATTATAACAACACTGTTTTCAACACTACCAAGAAAGGAATTGACCGGAAAAATTTAAAAGTAAGTGTTGTTTAGTGTCATTAATCGACTCCCTTTAAATTTAATTTATTATAACAACACTGTTTTCAACACTTCCAAGAAAGGAATTGTAAAATTACAAATTACTTTCTGGATGTTAAATGGCTTTGGTTGTAAACTTTGGATCATACTGTAACACATTAGTTGGCTTCTCACCAGCTTGGACAATTTAAAATGCATTACAGCACACCAACTCTCTGATGTCCAATGCTTAAATATGATGCAAATATTTAATCTTATATAATAATATATAATATTTTCAGGTCTTATTTAATATTTTGTTTTTTAAGACTTTGATTAGAAGTGACTTAGTAAACCTAAGTCTTTTTAATGCCAGTAGTGAATGTTTGGATTGTAACACTGCTGAGAAGTATTCTTTGGCTCTAATGTTGGATTAACCATTACTTCACATTCTAAAAGCTTACCAGTTCTTGGTATAGTGTGTCTTCTCTTTGCCCTCCAAGCCTACTGAGTGAGATGACCCCAGTGCTGTGGCCCCTTCATGGAGCCTTCTTGATACTCAGGGACCCCCAGGGACATGAGTCTATTTTTTACCCTGTTGTGATATTATTTGGCAATAGGCTTCTACCTTTTTGGCTGTAAATAGCCTCTCTTGCAAACTTAATTCAGTGGATAAACTATAGATGTGACTACTTCCAACATAGTCAAAGCATGAGTCTTCTTAGTGAGCTTCTCATATCCCATTATTTGTATTACATGCAGAAAAGCAGCACTCATTTAATCTTATGAGAGCAACAATATATAAATTAAACTGTCTGTATGAATGTTACAAGCAGACTGAACACTCACCTGTTAATAAGAGCAAGCTGCTTCTATTCACTTCAATCAAGTGATTTTTACTCCAAAATTCTTTGGATGGTGGTGGAGGAAGGTCAAATCAAGTACATTATTCATGTAAATATTCAGTTCTGTAAAGCATGAGCATGTAAAGATATAAATTTTGGTGACTATAATTACAACTGCCAGTTGAAATGATTTTATGATAAAAGTAATGAAGTTAAATCTATTTCCAAAGAGAGTAGGCATTCTCAATTAATAAAAGTAAAAAAATTGAATTTATTAAAGTGAAGCAAATATAATTCAATTAATAATAATAATAATAATAATTCATTATGATTAATGAATAATGATTAATGATTCACTGATTCATTTGTTGTGAAAGGTGAGTCTGTATTGTTACTAGTTTTATGGATAAACATTATAATTTCAAATATATAAATACAAGGAAAGGGAAGAATACCTAGTTTTTTAAATAAAGGTTTGCATGATGCTCTTGCTCTTTCTCGTACCATAGCTCAAATTATTTTCTTTTGCATTATGAAGCATCCTTTTATGGCAGGTGACTCTCCCCAGAACATTATGCCATATCTTAGCAACATACCCAAAGTAAGCCATTCTAACAGTTTCCCCCCTTGTGCAACCTGCTAGTACCCGTATCATGTAGCAGGCTGTACATAACTTTTTGATTGTGTCACTTATGTAGGTTTCCCACTTTAAATTGTTCTGGGCCCAAAGTCCCAGAAATTTGGTAGTTTCTACTTTCCCAATGGTCTGATTTAGCAGTTGAATTTTTGGAGCTAAATAGTCTTTATCTTCTTTGCTGTCTGTATTTTTAAAAGTGCTTGAGAAGGTTATATTAAATAGGCTAACATCATTTTTGAAATCACATGGTATCCGTACACTATCACAGTATGGTTTTCAGAAAAGAAAAACCATTAATGATGCAGTATTCTCTTTTATTGATGATGTTCTGCAGGCCATGGATAATAAACATCATACTATTTTACTCAAAAAGTTAAATTCATATGGTATTAGAGATGTAGCAGGAAAATGGTTTGCATCTTATTTGGAAAATAGAAAACAATATGTTGAAATTGATAAATGTCATTCCGATGTTGTGATACTTGAACATGGTGTTCCTCAGGGCTCAATTTTAGGTCCAATATTGTTTTTGCTGTATATAAACGATTTACCCTCTAGTTTACCACAAGCAAAAACAGTGTTATTTGCAGATGATACAAATATGATTTTTAAAAGCAGTTGTATAGCTGAACTTCAGTCTGTAGTAGATGAATCCAATAAGTTATTGCAAGACTGGCTAGTAAAGAACAAACTTCAACTAAATATTAGTAAAAGTGTCTACATACACTTTAACCAGCAGGTAACACAAAATCCACTGAACATTTTTATGAATAACTCAGTAATTCAAAAAGTAAGTGAAACAAAGTTACTTGGTGTTTGGATTGACTCAAGTCTCTCTTGGAACACATATTGAAAAATTAACACATAAGCTCACTCGTCTATGCTACACATTTAGAGTACTTAGTAATATTGTTACACCTGATGTTTTGCGATCTGTGTATTTTGGCTATGTACAAACCCATATTTCTTATGCCATATCACTATGGGGTTCATCTCCAAAAGTATATCAGGTATTTAAGATTCAAAAGAAAATTATAAGAATAATGAAAAAGTTATCCCTGCAAACTCCAAGCAAAGCCATCTTTTCTGGATTTAAGATATTGTCCGTTATGTCTGTATACATTTTAGAGACTTGTCATCAGAATAATTGCTTTGTCATCAGAATATAAGTTCCTTTAAAAAGAATTCAGATTTTCATATGTATAACACAAGAGCAGCTAATAACTTGCATTTAACCTCACATAGGATCAATAAAAGCCTTAAGAGCATCGCCCATAGAGGAATTATTTTGTATAACAAATTACCATATACTTTAAAATCACTTGATAAGAAACATTCTAAAACTAAATTAAATGAACTACTCCTAGTCCATATGCCATATTCAATACAGGAATTTCTAAATCATGAGTTTACATAAAATGGTGGTCTTCTGGTCTTGAAATGCCTCTGTATGTTCATGTATATATTGTATATATTTTTGTTCATCTGACTAATGTACTACCCAGAATTGTAAATATAATATGTATTGTGTTTGACGATGCTATGAATTCGATGCCCGCCTCGGTAGCGTGGTGGTAGCATGTCTACCTCATGTTCAAGAGGTCCCGAGTTCGAATCTTGGTTAGGGTGAGTTACCTGGATAAGGTTTTTCCGGGGTTTTCCCTTATCCTGAAAGACGAATGTCGGGTAACTCTAAGCTCTGTGTACCCCGGACTCATTTGAGCATCATTTCACCCACTTCATTCATCGCCCAATATGACTTAACGTTGGAGGACGTAAATTACAAAAAAAAAAAAATAATAATTTGATGTAATTCTTGCGGCTAATAAAGTCCTTATCTTATCTTATCCATTGCTACTGTCTTACTGGTGTTTATTAATACATTATTATCAGTAAAATAGTTTAATATTTTTAGTCAACATACCAATATAACATCAAAGTACTGGAGTGCAAGAGAGTGAATGGCTTCATTGCCAACTGCTTAACATTAGATATCAACCATATCTAACCAACCATATTTAATATTTTAAAATGATCTTTGATCTAGTTTCCAAATAATGTTTAGTTTTACCAATATAAACCCTAAACAGCTAAATTGATAAATACCAGATTTTTCATAATTGGAAATGTTATCTTTTGAAGGAAAACTTGGCAAGTTTTTTATATTATAATTTTTCTGAGGAAATTATTCCAATTTGTTTAGAAATTGTTGTATAATTTTAATAGCCCAAAGTTAATAAGTAATTTTTTTTAAATTAATAATCACCTTTTATTTTCTTCAGAGTAGAAAATGTTTATCAGATTTTTGATATTTACATTTTTCTATTTTTTATGTATAAAACTTGTATTAAAGCAATTAATGCAGTGTTGATAATGTGTTTATATTCTCTATTAAATTCTTCTTTATTAAGGGTCATATTTATTAACTTTTAAATTAAACTATTAAAAACACAAATTCATGTTTAGAAATGATAAAACTTTTACTTTTTATGTATTTATCAATATGAGGTGATTTTCTATAAAACCAAAATTCAATTTACTATGATGTTTTGCTATCTTTAAATCTAGGAAAGGAAGGCTACCATTATTTTCAATTTCTAATGTGAATTTTGGAGCTTTAGCTTGTAATTTTAGCATCATTTATATTAATACAATTTTGAGTTGAACTAGTTCTCCATGCTCTATTGTACTTCATTGTATCATAGTTCATATTCATTAAGAATATAATTTGTATGTTTATCAATTTTCAGTCAATGTCAACTAAACTAGAATGTATCGAGATTTAACTGTATTGGAACACCACAGTGAAGCGAAAAATTATTAAATTATAGATGAGTTGTATTTTTTACACATCTGCTTCACTTTTAATAAACTAGAATGGTTTTCAGAGCAGTAGGTTAGTGGTAAACTGTCTTGTGCTTTTTTATATTTTGTTGCTGTAGCCAAAGGTAGAAAGGAAGGGAAAGTATCCCAACTTAACCTTGTTCCAGCTTGAAAAATCATTCTCTCTGTGGATAAATGATAATTGTATTCTTACATCATTTTTTTCTGTTATACAGTGGCAGTTATGAAGATTCCTTAAAATCTCTTCACCACCAAAATAGCATTAAAGGAGAGCATTTGCAACATATGGGTGGCACGAGAAAGCATATCCGCCTATCTACAAGAAGGCACCAACGACAGAACTCAATAAGTGATGAGCTTGTTCAGTTTGATCCTGAAACACAGCAACAAACATTAAGACATCAAAAACAGCAACAGCTGCAGGACCAACTTCAGCAACAAAAGCCGAATATTCACATAAGGCCCACTGTGTCGACATTGGTTAGAAGACCCAGTGACAGAGCATTGGTTTGTCAGTCCCCAAATCAATAGGAAATTTTCCTTCATAAACCATAATTCAGATATGACTCAGTTCTGGAGTTCATATCTTAAAAGCTTTGGTAGTATCTCTTTACTCTTAAAGACAGAATCATTCTAGCAACTTGTATGCCTTTCATGTGTTGTTTGTAAAATGATTCTGCCAGATGTACACTCTTGAAAGAGGTGTACGCTTTTTTTTTAATCTTATTAGCTTGAAGTTAAGGCTGGTTCACAAATACTGAGCAGCAGAACCAGTGAGCATTCACAAGTAAGAGAAAGCTTTCCTGGGTCTTGGGATTGGAAAAGAAGACTGCAAAATTTTAAATTTCTCATTCTCATTTGCAGGCATAGCACATTAGATCTTGATTGCACGTAACAGACTCCATTGAAAAAATGATTCAACAAGAATGTGACATAAAACAGCTACTGGAACTTTCTTTCATAGCAAGATGGGAAAAAGAAACCGGAGGAAATTCCACCTTATGTGTGTCCTGACTCCCTCAGATCCATTCAGCATCAGTTCTTTTGTGATTGGTCTATATGCAACTTAAAAATGGCTATTCCCTAATAAAATAGCAGCAGAAGCTAAAAACAGCAAAAATTGATAGAAATTAACAAAGTACATTGAAGAACAAAATTAACACTGTTATAACAGAAGAACAACAATCTAAACAGTAATTGCAATTATAAAATTGACTCTGTTGAGTTTTAACATTGTGTTACCTGCATTATGCTAACTGAACTGGAAGCAAGTGGAAAAATATCATTGGTCAGTCACAAAAAAGTGGTGCACCAATGTAAAAAATTGACTTTCCAGTTTTCTACTAATATCAATGCATTCCTGTTTATTACCATGGTATTGTGAACCAAAATGTTATGTGCAATTTCCTTTACATTCAGGTTTCTGATCTTGGGTTATTGTGAACCAACCTGTAATTTTAGCTATAATGGAATAGGTGCAGTATGTCAAGTCTTAGTTACCCAATAGGAAGCTTGATACTTCATGTAATTTGTTGTCTCTTTAAAAATCAAACTTTCTCCATGTGCTTAACCATTCCACTGGCAATTAATTAATTTAAAGACTGTTGAATGAAATAAGAATTAAATAGTTCATAATAACAAATTTATATGAAATTTACTGTGTGACACTTTTTTGAGGATTAGGACATGTTTCAAGGGCGGTAGATATTTGTTGAACGAATTAGTGAACTTAGTGACACAAAGTCAAATTAATATAAATTTGTTGTCTGCTCCTCCGCTGTTTCTAGCTTCTAAATCTATAATCATTAAGGCCATGTAACTTCTGTTTATTGGGCCTTGGGAAGTCAAAAAAGTTTGTTTGATACATAAATTTCATACAGTGTATACAAAACTGTTATTTCGTACTTCATTTGTTTATAACAGAACTATGAAATATTTCTGCATGATTCGTAATCTTATGTACAAGATCATATACTCTAAAAATATGTACAACAATGTGGCATTAGCCTTTATTTTCACATAACTTCATGTTTCACAAAATGCAGACATCTCTGCTATAAAGTTCAAGAATGAAAATAACTAACTTTATGTTTTATTCATATTAAATATTTTAGAGGAAGTAAATCAAAATCAGTGTTGACTTAAAAGCACAATTAATTTATTCATGTTTAAGTCATGAAGCTTAGTAAGCTTAGCTGTTATACAGTTTTGGTTTTACTCCAATATGTGGCAAAGTACAGAAAGAGTTTTGTATTGAACCATGTAAAATTAGATCACTAATGTTATTTAAATTATTGTTAGCTGACATGCTGCACCAGTATGGGCATTTAAATACCTGACAGCAAGGAGGTTAGAAAACTGTTTGAATAATATAGAGAGACCCAAAAACATCCAAACTGCTGCACAGGTTTTTTCTGTCTGCGCCCTCGGCACTTGTTTGTGTCTGCCACTATCATAGAAAGGCTCAGATAACACAATGCAACATTTTTAAAACTACCTTTAAGGGCTTTACTTATGTTATTAAAGGAGATGCTGAAAATGCCCACCACCATTGTCCATACATTTTTATCACCTCTTTAGGAAACGATCTATCACTCGCCGTAGTTCATGTTGAGAAATGCTGGCATTTCTCCATTAGTGCATAAAGAGTTATAGGCCCTATTTTTTTTCAAGTCAATAGTTGACACACATACGTACATGAATGCTATTTTGCCTTTTTTCAACAAGACTCTACAACAGCTCATACAGCCAATCTTTTAATGTCAACAATTGAAAATATAATTGAAAAACTATTTGTAGTCAGTTTTTAACACTTCATCCCTTACATTTTTATATTATTGCGGGACTAATTTCGGAAGCCGTTCAGTCCACTTTCAACCTTGGTCCAACTATCATCTGTTGTTGTCATCTGCTCTCTTCTCTCTGGTGGTGGAACTATGAACTTCTTTATCAAATTATCTATTGGTGGGATTTCAAAGCCATTATTTTTCTATATGAGTATGTTCTCCCATGTCTGTTTGATCCCTTTTAGTAATTTTGGATTTGGGTCAATGTCATGGTTTTTGTTCTAAAAATTAAATGCTACTGATGACCTATCTTCTCGTTTCAGTTTGATGTTTCTAAACAAGAAGATAAGTCAGCAGTAGCATTTTGTTTTTGGAACAAAAACTATGACATTGACCCAAATCCAAAATTACTAAAAGGGGTGATAAACCAAAACAAACTGAAAACTTGGAAGAACATGCCTACTCATATGGAAAAATAAAAACAGAATAATGAATTTTGAAATCCCACCAGTAATAATTTGATAAAGAAGTGCATAGTTCCACCACCAGAGAGAAGAGAGCAGACGACAACAACAGACAATAGTTGAACCGAGGTTGGAAATGGACACAACAGCTTCTGAAACTAGTCCCTCAATAATATAAAAATGTTAAGTGATGAAGAGTTAAAAACCGACTACAAATAGTTTTATCAATTAATTTTGATTATAAATTCCTCCAATCAACCATAATTGTCAATGTGTTTTCGGGACAGAATTATTAATAGAGATTTGTGGCCCCTTGATCTTCCAACCTAAACCCCTGCAACTTTTATCTCTGGAACACTTAAAGCAAAAGTGTACAAGACAAACCCACACATCCGGGAGGAATTAAAACAAAATATCCACCAGGAAATAGCCAAAACTTCTTGATGTGAACTATGGCGAGTGATGGATTTCCTAAAGAGTTGACAAACATGTATGGACAACGGCGGTGACCAGCTTCAGCATTTCTTTTAATAATATGTATAAGTAAAATCTTTAAAAGTAGTTTTAAAAATGTTGCATAATTTCATCTGCGCCTTCATATGATAATGGCAGATGGCAATGAGTGGTGAGGGTGCAGACAGGCAAAACACTGCACAGCCGGTTCGGATGTTTCTGGGTCCCTCAGTATTACACTATTGCATCAGGAAGCAAACTACCAGGTATAGTGCATTAATTGTTTAGAGCTATATTTCCATTTATAAAGGTGAATGTCCAAAATCTTAAACCATGACATTGACCCATATGCTTACCAGGCACAGAAGCATCCATTTTGTAGCTTACTACATATCACATAAGAATCTTGGGCAGATAATGAATGAGCTAGCATAAAATGACAAATCTGAATTTGGTACCTTTACACAAATTTCTAAACGCATTAGAGATCAGCATATACATTTTATATATTATAGTATTCATTATAATTCTTCTAACCAAAGTATTTGCATTATTGTTTTTATTATTTTATTTTTATCTGAAGCTTATTTTAATTAAGAAATGAATAGCTATATACAGCATGTGGGAACAACATCCAAGTATAGAAATTTTCCTCTTGTAAGGAAAAACTGAAAAGAAGAATTGGAAAACGTCAAGCATTTTTCATGACATTGTGCAGTTCTATTTGGAAAATGAAATTATAACATAAAATATTTTAAAATAATTAATTCTAGGAAAAGAATTCATACAGTTAATATCTTTTAATAAGCTCCACATTTTTAATAGTTCTATAAATTTCAATTAAAATGAAGAGATTTTGCAATCTATTAAGTAAATATTAGGATATATTAAAATGTTAAATAAAACATTAATATATCAACCTTATAATATTATAATGAAAATCCTTAAAGCCATTTTTTAGAAAATAAAAAGTAATAAACTTTTTTCTGCAACATCAAGGGTAATTTGGGATGGAAGGAATTTCATAGAAATTTTTGTAAGGCATGCTTGGAAGATGCTGGACTTAAATACCATATTGGATATTTGAGTTTTCATTTTTCAGTTATTAAAATCTCTATTCCCTTAAAACATCAAAAATTGTTGTTTTCATAAAAGGAAACAAAGAACAAAATGTCTTAAATGCAGGTGAGAATCAAACTTGGAACCAATTGTTGGTCACTCGGATCAGTTGTGCCACAGTAACTGTAAAGTTAATGTGCCATGGTAATGTCTAATTTAAGACTTTTCGTTTTCTCTTTTTTTAGAGAAAGAAAAAAGAAAAAGAAATATTTCCAAAGAAAGTGAGAATAGTAATACTGAAATCTCACATGCTGAGGAGCATTTTAGAAGGGATATTAATTCTTTCTTAAATTTATATTTACAGGCTTTTCTAGACTACTTTCACCTAAAGCATACATCATTAACACATGTCCAGATATTGTCTGGGCATTTAAAATCTCTTCTCCAAAGATACATTTCTGCTTCTAGACTGCATCTACAGTAATTTTCAATATTAGACTGAGAAGATAGGATCCACATTCAAAATTGCTGTCTTGATTGTCAGGTTTACAGCTTGTCTCCTGGCTATTATGCAAATAATTTTCAAAATTCAGGTAGCAAGTAAAGAATGCAGAAGAGTGAAATATGCCTAAAAATAGTACAAAAGTGAATCGAGAATATATTGACACATTGCTTCACTCACACTGTTTATTCACAGAACATGTTTCAAGAGCTCTTGCTCCTATCCTCAGCTGATACTCGATTAGTGTAAGTTGTAGTGGTTTCTTCTTTCTCCGTATTGTCAATAGATGGCGTGATGTACTTGTCAAAGATGTCGGGTGGTGGAGTTTCGAAATTCATAACTCTATGACGATTTTTGTTAATGAAGATTTTTTCCCATACGGAAAGGTCTATGGGGTGTTTAACGTATTTTATTAGAGATTTTTCCAAATTGATGTCATGTCTAGTGTTCAAAAAATGAAAAGCCACTGCTGATTTTTCTGTTTCACCATTTTTAATGTTTCTTATATGTTCTTTAGCTCTGATGTTAATATTTCTTTTTGTTTTTCCCATATAAATTTTAGGGCAAGTTTCACCTGGTTTTTCTTTGGTAGTGATTGAATTTTTGGGAGGGCCTTTTAACAAATTTCTGATATTAAACCTATTTTGAGGTGCAAGAGTTATGAGATCAAATGTGAAACTTGCCCTAAAATTTATATAGGAAAAACAAAAAGAAATATTAACATCAGAACTAAAGAACATATAAGAAACATTAAAAATGGTGAAACAGAAAAATCAGCAGTGGCTTTTCATTTTTTGAATACTAGACATGACATCAATTTGGAAAAATCTCTAATAAAATACGTTAATCACCCCATAGACCTTTCCGTATGGGAAAAAATCTTCATTAACAAAAATCGTCATAGAGTCATGAATTTCGAAACTCCACCACCGGACATCTTTGACAAGTACATCACGCCATCTATTGACAATACGGAGAAAGAAGAAACCACTACAACTTACACTAATCGAGTATCAGCTGAGGATAGGAGCAAGAGCTCTTGAAACATGTCCTGTGAATAAACAGTGTGAGTGAAGCAATGTGTCAATATATTCTCGATTCACTTTTGTACTAATTTGTGCTTCACTGTCCCTACGCTTCTTTCAAGTTTATACTTTGATGCCTAAAAATGTTAATTTATTGGATGTCCTCTGCAACCTGTGTAATTGTTGTATTATTGTTAGCTTACACTATGTGTTAGGTTGTTTGCTTGCTGATTGCTTTATGATTCTTAAATATTCTAACAAAGTGAAATACATAGTATTTAATTTATTTTATAAATTTGTTAGTAAAACAGTATTTTAACAAGTTTCAAATAAATGATTTTAATTCTAAGTCTGTAGTTACCATTCATACACCCTAGTGAGTTCTGTAATCAGCAGTCATATAAATTAATGTACAGTATATAGTATACATACTATTAGTAATACAGCATATTAATTTCAGACTAACAAAATCATTAAATAATTATGGTATTATTATAAAACTTAAGCCTGTATAAAGTTTGTAGTGTATTATATGGAACTATATAATGCAAGTATATATATTTATGTAAATGAGCTGTAAGCTAATTTTCTTTGAAATATATAATTGTCTATTAAGGCTGATCCCAATAAATCAGGAATGAGAACCAGAATAAAAATAAAAACAAAAATACACAAAAAAAAACAATAATATTACCTAATAGCAATGATTTTTACCTGCTTCCAATTCATAAGTAGTTTTAAAATTTGATTCAGTGAGCAATTCCCAAGCCACAATATTATATTTTTTTATTCCTCTAACAAAAATATCATTCAAATTCATTTATAATAAATAGTTTATAATTTTTAAAGCTTGGTTGTTATTCACTTGTGTTAGTTGTTACATTACTGTTTTCCAAACTTGCAACTAGAGATATAGCTCACAGCTTTTAAAAATTAGTTTTACCATGAAGACAGCTGAGCAAAAGAAAATGAGTATAATATGCTATTGTAGCATAGGCCAAACCTTAATTATCTAGAAAGTAAAAAACTGAAGCCATGAACAGTGAAGAAAATATAATTAAATAAACAGAGTAGTAGTAGTAATTAACAACAAAAACAACAATAATAATAATAATAATAATAATAATAATAATAATAATAATAATAATAATAATAATAATAATAATAATAATAATAGATAAGAAGAAGAAGAAGAAGAAGAAGAAGAAGAAGAAGAAGAAGAAGAAGAAGAAGAAGAAGAAGAAGAAGAAGAAGAAGAAGAAGAAGAAGAAGAAGAACAAGAACAAGAACAAGAACAAGAACAAGAACAAGAACAAGAACAAGAACAAGAACAAGAACAAGAACAAGAACAAGAACAAGAACAAGAACAAGAACAAGAACAAGAACAAGAACAAGAACAAGAACAAGAACAAGAACAAGAACAAGAACAAGAACAAGAACAAGAACAAGAACAAGAACAAGAACAAGAACAAGAACAAGAAGAAGAAGAAGAAGAGTAATAATAATAGCCAGTGGCTAATCTTCACTTATCTTTTGATATTGTATGGAATAACGGGACTATTATTTCCCAAAACATTAAATCAAACCCATAGCTTTAATGCTGGGGCGGAGGGGGGGGGGGGGGAATTTACACTAGTATCCAAAAGTTAAACATAATTCATTACTTTATTACCAAACTATAATAATTGTACAAAAGTTAAGCATAATGTAATATGTTGTTACCAGTGCATTACACATGATCTGGAATGGACAATTTTGACCTCAGGGCACCTTTTTACTTAAGCACAAAATAATGACAGTGATGGTAACTGAGTAGTTAATATGGTCTGTGGTGACCCCTCATGGCTACACAAACCTCGCAGAACAGTGGCATGCTCTCTGTAAGGTAGTTCAAGAGCTCTGTAGGCAGTCATTCTCATTCCTCACAGAGTGCATATCAAAGGTCTAGAGGTGTCCTCGATGGAGGCTGGAGCGCTGCAGCTTGTGTTCCTAATGCATCCCAGGCATGCTCTTTAGGGCTCATATCTGAGGACATAGCTGGCCATTCCATGCGCTTGATATCTTCCCTCTCAAGACAGTCATCCACCAGGTGGGCTCTATGCTCTATGCACATCACCTTCCATTAAGATGAAATGTGGACCATCTGCACCTCTAAAAACTTGCACATGTGGTTCCCGTACTGCATCTCTGTACCTCTGGGTATTCATAGTACCACTGTCAAAGATGTGCAGATATGTATGTCCATTGAACTTTATGCCTGCCCACACAAGTACACCACCAAATGTGTGTGTTTCCACATTATTAGTGAGATGAAACTGGGTTCCACATTCTCTCCAGGTTATAGACAGGAATCATTGTTCAAACTGAATCTGGACTCAACTGTAAAAACAATGTTCCCTCATTCAAGGTCCAATATTAACATTGCTAACTCCATTGTAAGCATGACCGTATGTGTATTTATGTGTATTCGAGTGAGTGTGGCACACACAGCTGGATGTTTGGCATAGAGGCTGACTGCTCTGAGCCTTCAGTATACAATTTGCTTCGAAACTTGAATGCCTGAGGCAGCTGCAAGCTCGGAAAACAGCTGTCTTATGGGCATCCTCCAATGTTGTTGTACTGTTATGGTCAATATCGGTCCTGTCATGCCATTGTAACCCGTGGGTGACCATGTACAGGGATTGTTTCTGGGAACCATCACTAAAGCATGGAAATAACACTTTGTGGCACATTCAAGGCCCGACAGGCTGTAGTCTGTGTCTGACCTGCCTCTAGATATCCGATGATTCTACCCTTCAAAACAGGAACTAGTTGACGTCTTTATGGTATGTTGATGCTGTCTTGGAAGCTCTTTGCAAAGCAAAGAACTACTCTCTGTTCACAGTGGGAGAACAACAACGAATAAGCCTTGCACTGGGTTTGATATTTTGGCATAGGTTTGCTGGTATGTTTTTGTTGACATTTGAAGCGTGAACCCACTTACCTGCCAGAGATCACCAGTAGGGAGAGGCTTACACTGTGATAACGTTTAATGGTACTCGCACACTGTTTTCCATTTCAGTTTTCTGAATTATGCTTAACTTTTGGACACTAGTGTATTTTGAAAAATAGGGATCACTTAATGAATTTTGAAATACCACCAATCGATTCTGTTGATAAGTTTGTTTTATATTCAGAGGTTGAAAGTTGATAATAATAATAATAATAATAATAATAATAATAATAATAATAATAATAATAATAATAATAATAATAATAATAATAATCATAATAATCATAATAATCATAATAATCATAATAATCATAATCATAATAATCATAATCATAATCATAATAATAATAATAATAATAATAATAATAATAATAATAATAATAATAATAATAATAATAATAATAATAATAATAATAATAATAATAATAATAATAATAATAATAATAATAATAATAATAATAATAATAATAATAATAATAAATAATCCATAACCTAGCAGCAATAACAATAAAAATAGAAATAAATTACTCTGCTGATGATGCAAATAAAAACTAGTCCTATTTGATGGATAGAGTCAACATGAAAAATTCAATGCCATGGCCAGGATTTGAACCACAGATCTCCTGGTTTCCATCCAGTCGCTCTAACCCATTGAGCGACCATGGTAAACGTGCTGTCCTGACATTAAATTCTCTATTTGACTCGTATATTTTCCCGGTAGACCACAAAAACCTATCAAAAGCTTTAGCCTATATATGGCTAGTGTGAAGAAATGATTAATTTCCATCAATTAACTAAAACTAGTCCTATTATTACATATTATATCAAAGATAAGTAAGGTTCACATACTATCTATCATTGTAATTTATTGTATTAGGAAATTTGAGAAGGTATATCAGGCCTACCTCTCTGGCATTTGAGGAAAACCGGAAAAAAATTGTGGTCATATAGAGTGTCCTGGTATGTGCATGAGTATGTGCATTAATGACCTTGATTAACCACATCAGTTTCCACTAGGTAACTATTTTTATTAAATTTAAAAGTAAGTGTTGTTTAGTGTCATTAATTGACTCCCTTTAAATTTAATTTATTACAACAACACTGTTTTCAACACTTCCAAGAAAGGAATTATAGCTATTTCTATGTTAACATTCATATGATAACACTGAGTGAGCTGTAATAGTACCTACTCACTCAGGAAAAATGTTTCATATTTTCAGTTATCTTCAGTAACAGAAATCTTAAGCATTTCCGTTATGCATGACAGTATGTCATTTATTAATATTTATTTAGTATTTAATCATCCTCAATTGTTTGTTCTAACAAAAGAAACAGGAAATATTAATGATTTCTATTAAGTCTTTAATTTCACTCTCTTAAGTACGAGTACAAACATTACTTGTGATAACACTTGAGAATTACCAAATGTCTCATGGCATTTTGTTATTATTTAGACATGGCTGATAAAGTCATTACATGTGAAGCTGGGTGGGATAGGGGAGGACATTAAGGTTTGCCCTGTGTTATACCAAGAAAGGAAATGGGATAGCTGAAGCTTGACTAAGTCTCCCATTCTCATCTTCTTTTAGGGAAGTTTCCCCATTATCTTAACTTATAAATTGAGATAAAAGAGTTCTAAATTTCTTGTTTGCATTGGTTCCAGTTCCTTGTTATTGTAAATCAGCCATTAATACTGCAGAGAACCCACTTTAAGACTTAAGACTGGAATCAGTTGAATCACTGTTGTTATAATTCTGTTCACAAAAGCAAACTTTAACGTATCTAACACAAAACTTGCACACACCTAGTATGTGATGAATGTTAGAAGAAGCAAATTTCATACAAAAGGTCTAATTATAGCAGGGAAATGCATTCCATAGAAGTAAGGGAAGCATTGCTTCTACTTGAATGGTTAATAATACATTCATTTCTAAATTTTCATTAATCACACATATGGAAAACTTAATAACATTTTCAAACAGCATACAAAATTGATACTCAATCCTAGTCCAGTTGTGACCCAATGAAGTAAAATTACAGTTGCCTAATACATCCATATATTAAACAAAATATTTGTTCATTAAATTCAGACTGTGATTACTATGTCACTGCAATTTTTGCTGTAGCGTGTCTGTCCCATTAGCCATGTGGCTCAACAAATGATATAAAGTGTTTGCTGATGGTCAGTATTTAAACACACTCTTGGTTTAATCTCATTTTGGAAAACAAGATATTTGTTGCCTATTACCTACCTGTGGGTAATCCAGATTACCACTTTTTAAAGGTAAGGAAAGAAAATCAAATCAGTCTACGTTTTCTTTATAAATATGTTATGTTACATATATTTGTAATGGAATGTTTGTTTGGCAAATTTAATTTCTAAAGAAAGAATTGCACATGTTTTGGTAATTAGGAATGGCACTTACTGGAAGTAAATTTGAAATTGCCAACTGCTGGTAAAGAGAGCATGAATGCAGCAGGGAGTAGTGAAACATGTTTGATGAAAGAGTTCTGTGTTTTGTGTGAAATATTGAAGCAAGGTTTCTATGTATCAATATAAAAATTATTTGTGGTTGGTTTATTGACACTCGTCACTTACTTTTTCATATATTTATGAGAGACTAGTTTCAAAGGCCCTGGCCTCCATTTTCAATCTCTTCCCAACTGGCAACTGTTGTTATCTGCTATGTTTCTATGTATCGTTACAAAAAAGAAAGAAATTATCAAAAAGGGTAGGAGAACCCAGCGTTATAGAATTTGAAAACAAAAATCAAAACCCTAGTGACATTTATGGAATAGAATGGCATGCAGATTGTAAAGAGTAGAGCCAAGTTCTTTTGTTGGCCATATCTGCTCTCCTCAACAATATTGCTTTCCACCAAAGATTGTCACCACATGCCAGTGAATTATAGGATCCTTTGTTAGTTTAACAAATTAATAGAGAGGACTTCTTTCACGAATGTATCAAGACTTAATGATAAGATAAAGGGAATCTTTCCTACAGATAAGTGTGATTTGCAAGAAATTACCTTTTAAAAACAAAAATTAGTATGCAGAGAGTTCAAGAATTGCTGTCATTTCTTCAAGCTGCATTCAAGGGAACTGGTAAAAACAGAATTGCCTATAATATTTTTTCCATTACTTTTCACATGAAGTCTGTATTTGTAACTTATTTCTGACTGATTTAATTGTGTGAAAGAAGATTGTATCTATTGTATTCCCATATTTCAAGTTTCTAATACAGCAACACAGATTTTGTACATCTTTTCTTGACTCTGACATTGTGCTTAATTGTTTTCAGCTTCAGAAACTAATTGGATACCCACTTCTACACATTGATTTTTAAATGATTCTGACTTAAAAGGATATTATGAAGTAACATAGTAACGGCAAAACAGAATTTTGGAACCCCAAAGTTTAAGGTAACGATAATACAAATGATGTTAGTTATTCTGAAATTGAGGAAGCTTAAAATGATATAATCTTTCTCAGGCTACTTCAATCCTGTTGTAAACAACAAGGTGGAGTTCTCTCCAATTAGACACTACATGTGTGCACAAAAGTTTTACAACAGTAGCACTATATAGCAGTGCTAACATAAATTGAGAGCACCACAAAGCAATGCACATCATTCGCCTTTTGCCACTTTTTAGCATTTTGCCTTGGTTATGTTTTATTACATCTGAAGCACAGATCTTTTTCATGATGAAAACTTACTGCTTACTGCTTTTAAACTGCTTAAAATACTCTGAGCTTGGGAGATATGTGATATGTGCAGGAAATACAGTCATAAATATCACATTATCAGAACAAAATGTGTAGTTTTTAACACCCGCTTTTACTACATGCGGCGCTGCAGATGGTGACACTGATGATACATGAGATGAAGATGGAGCACCAGTGGAATTCTGGAGAAAATCTGCCCCAGTACCGTGATGTCCACCACAAATCTTACTTTGTGGTTGTCAAGATCGAGCCCGAGCTGCCTTGGTGAGAGCCGAGTGGTCTAACCGCTCAGCCATGGCGTGGCCAGATTATCATAAGCTAAACAATAACATCATAATCAACATTCACCTTGAAACCTACCAGTCATTCCGAGAGCAGTCTGGTATATGTTTGGAAGTTATATTATACCAGCATCCTTTAGTTAGGCTGCATTTTATTGAATTGTAATCTAATAGTGTCAATTATAATTTTGCTGGTCTTCTGTGTAAGTTATTACTGTGTTTACTTTCTCTATTATGCACTTAATAAATAGGGAAAGCATTGCATTCCACTCAAAATTTCAGTAGCAAGATTTAAACAGAAATACATATTTTGAGATCCCCTACATCCAGAAAAAGCATTCTTAGAAAAAGGTCCGTGTGTGTGTGTGTGTGTGTGTATGTGTGTGTGTGTGTGTGTGTGTGTGTGTGTGTGTGTGTGTGTGTGTGTGCATGCGTGCATGTGTGAACGCATAACTGAAAAACAAAAGGTTGATTAAATACCAAAGTTGGTCAGAAAAACTATTTGTAGTCCGTTTATTGACCTTTGTCACTTTTTCATATTATCAAGGGACTAGTTTCAGAAGCCTTTGCCTCCATTTTCAACCTCTCTCAAACTAGCATCTGTTGCCATCTGCTCTGCTCTCTCTGGCAGTGGAACTATGAACATCTTTGTCAAATTATCTACTGGTGGGATTTCGAAGTTCATTACGCGGTCCTTATTTTTCCTTATGAATATGTTCTCCCATGTTGTCACTTTATTTTGGATTATCATTCCTTTTAATAATTTTGGATTTGGATCAATCATGAATTTTGTTCCAAAAATGAAATGCTACTACTGACTTAGCTTCTTGTTCCATTCTGATGTTTCTAAAGTGCTCTTTGACTCTGGTTTTTAGATATTTTTTTTAGTCTGATCTATGTAGCATTTTTCACAAATTTTACAAAGCACTGAAAAATATTACATAAATATTTACTTAATTTGCAAACTAATAATTATAGTTATTAAGAGAAGCATTTGTTTAGGTTGGTTAGCACCTCGAAGCATGCATGGCACACATGTTCGGTTTCCCTAAGAATAAGGGACTGGTGTTTGGGAGGTGTAAAATAGAGTGGTTAGGCCTTGTGATAACGAATGAAGTTACAATAAACTAAGAATAAATAGAGCAATCAGTCATGGTTATTATAAATCTACATAGTTATTATTTTTATTACCTACAACTTGCATTTTCAGAAATAAATGAGAAAGGAAGTTTAATTGAGGATTTAATGCTTATGCTTCATTTCCAACTCATCCATTGTTCATTTTAATACACATTACACTGGTCCATTATGCAAAACAATAAAACAAATGAAAAACATGAAAACATAGTGCATGACAATCAAATAAACCAAAAGAATCTTCCAAAAATTGTGGCTCTTAAAATAAGCAGAAGACAGATTAGATTTCTTTTGACTTTCCTTCTTCTTCTTCTTTACTGTTTAACCTCCTCATATGAAGGACTTATGCTCCCATGATCCGAATACCTGTGGAGATACCTGTTGAGCAGAGAGACTTAGGATCAGAGAGAGTATCTGGGATGGGTGACCAGCCCAGTGCCTGATATGAGAGTGAAGAAGTAGATTACACAGAATGAGGGTGAAATGACTGAAATGAAAATGGAAATGGAGCAATTGGTAGAATGATGGATGGGGAAAATGAAGACTGAGGAAACCTGCCTCTGTGCCTTGCCCATGCCCACATTCAGCCGCCTTGAACCAAAGCCTGGCCACCTTGGTCAGAGTCAAGCAGTCTGACCACTTGACTGTGGCACTGCCTTATTTTGACTTCCCATATGAAATAAACAACCCAGAGACCTGCAAATGTTTGAAATAGTCTGCTTCAGTTCCACTGCAAACTTTGTGCAATGATAAATACTATGATGCTGTCATGCATTCCCACAATCCAGTAGGAGGTTTGGTGGACTGTGGCAGCTTCTTGGATTCTTCGTATTAGAGGTACTTCAGTGACAATGCCTCTGTAAACTGGCTCATTGACATGCCTTGAGAAATAAAAATCCAGTGGACTTAAATCAGGGGATCAGACCGGTCCACAAATATGGTTTCTCTGGTCAACTCATTGATTTGGAAACTGGTGGTCTAAATATCAATGAATTGTTCTACTGGCATGAAGAGAATCGTTCTACTGACCCCATTATGGATAAACCACATGTGAGTTGCTCTTGAAGTAAAATATCATTCAGAAACTCTGAGGACTCTAAGACAGTAATCTAATTAATAGGCAACTCTAAGAGAACCAGCAGCATATCTCCGAAGATCCTGGCTTATGTATTTACAGAAAATTGGTCTTTAAATCTGCTCTGACAAATGGTGTGAGGTTTTCATCTGCCCAGGTACAAAATTATGCATATTCACTCAGTCTTCACAAGTGAAAGTGGTTTGTAAACAACTTCTGATAATACCTTCAAGTGGAGGTGAAACACATTGAAAGAAAATTTATGGTATGTGGAGTACAGAATGTCTCAGTGAATTCATGTATAATTTTAATCACTGCTATTTTAGTAAGAAAAACTGTCTCTTCTTTCCATTACATCCCGTAAATTTGTTTTCTAAGTTTCAAACTTATTTGCGATATTGCATGCTATAAGAAGTCACAAATATCATGAAAACAAAATTTACTTTATACCTTCAGAAATACATCAATTCATTGGAAATAAAATGAATAAGATCTAAGTCCAAATGTACGTATTGCTCATGTACGGATGTCAGTAGCAGCCAAGTTGTGTTGATGCCAACACTGCTCCCATAATCACCCTGCTATTTGTTGGCAATGTTAAAAAGGTCAGTACACTATTCAATAAATGAACTAGTGAAAGCTTTCAGTGATCTAAAGTATAACTAAACTACATAGCATCTAGACTAAACTAAGGCTGCAAAACCGCCAGCCTTTAAGGCACTGCATCCACCCTAGCAATCAGTGTGGATTGTACTGTCACTCAACATGCTCTAAATTAAAGTAAAGAGAGTGGCACCATCTCTCTGATTATTGGGGTATACTGTTATCCGTACTCTGTTAGTGACATTGCTGATCAGCGTAAGGATCCAGTTTTCCTTCCATGATGCGGTTGTTGTGGTACTTCCTCCTTCCAATTTTGCATTTGTTGATCTGAACAACATGGCCAGGAAACCCTATTTTGCCCCTTTTTATGTATTTATTGCCATGCATGCCTCCCAACAGTAGCTTAACCAATCAGATATTGTTCTGTGCCTTCTGTTTGTATCTCCAATTGAACAATGGATAACAGTTTGTTTATAAGAGAATGCGTGGGTATAGCTGAATATAACTTACAAGTACTTGGGCAGGTGGTAACCTAGAGTTCTTGAGCCAAGTACCCTCTGCCACAGACTCCAAGGACTGTTCATGTACTCGCCTACCAAAAATATTTTGTATCTCCAATCCCCTTTACTCGAAGACTGGCATCACACTCTCCACTTAACATACACATTCTTAGTAAACGTTCATCATATAGGAATCGCATGGATTATTCCTCATCATGACACAATGATGCAAAATCAACAATATCAAATCTAGCTATAGCAGTAAAACATAATTTACACTTAAAAATTTTATTTACTGAATGGCAGGAACCGAACAGGATATGTATTTCATATAAGCAGTAAAGATAGCTTACATTTAACAATGGCATATGTGATAGACAGTTTTAATATGTGTGCAAGACTTGTCTGGAGCATTGGTGCCGAGGTTGGCAGCAAATGGCTCTGCAACCAGAGTTAAACACAATGCTATTTAGGTAACTTTGGCAGGTTTCATCAGCACTCATTTCAGCTGCTCCAATGTTTGACTTAAAAAAGTGTTTTGCGGATCTAAAGGAAAATCCCTTTGTGTCAAGCAATAGAAGTGACAGCTGCAATGATAATTTTCATTAGTGTAGAACAATCAATTGCCTAACCTTTCATACCAGAGAAATGACTCCCAAGTGCTCTATTTATGTTGTGTCACTTACTGTATACCAAGATACTAATATTATACTTGTAGTCAAGGTCAACATGTCTCAACATTTTGTCAGATGGTATATGAATTTATTACTACTTATCTTTAATTCCATTAAGGCAAAGATTGGCATATGTATGAAGTATTTAAAATAATTGTATTTACAGTTATTTTGTAATTTTTCCTATTTATAAATGAAATGTGTGCCATTATGTTGTATCTTTCTTTTAGATGACTTCAGAAGTGTAGACACCTTTATTTCATACATAGAAGATTTAATTTCTAGTAAAGTTATTGACTAATGAAGTTATAATAATATTCCAATTTGTAAGGACTATGATACAATGAAGCACACAAAATTAATATAATTTTGAGTCGAACTAATACTCAATGCTCCATTTATTGCTAGTATTTACCTAGAACGCATTTCGTTAGTATCTTCCTAACATCATCAACTGTTGTCGACTAATGGACGTTGGTTTGGTGAACTCATTGGAGGTGACAGGTGCGTCTCTGTCGGTATCTTATATATATAATGGACCAAACCAACGTCCATTAGTCGACAACAGCTAATGATGTTAGGAAGATCCTAACGTAACACGTTCTAGTTAAATACTAGCAATAAATGGAGCATTGAGTATTAGTTCGACTCAAAATTATATAATAATATGTTAATTTCATTCTAAATGTTTTAATCAGCAATATAAAAGTTATTGTAATACTGAGTAACTAATAACAATTCCTATTTTTCATGTTTTATGTTCTAAAGAAGGATTGCAATTTGCTGAAATGTGCACTATTAAAGTAACTAATATCACTCAGCCTTTTACAGATATAGTTTACTTTGTAAACTACATTTGCATTTGAGTTTAGCTTATATCTAGTGTAATAGCCTGGGAATAACTTCCCATTATATTGACTATGGTTGTGAAAGTCTACATTCTCTTATATCTGTTGTGTATTTAACTGTACATATGTATCTCTGTGAGTGAGTGTGAGTGCATTTGGCTAATTTTCAAAATAAGCAAATAAATGCAGTATTATGGATGTAATTGTTTTCTTACTCCTACTCAGTGATTTTGAAAAATTGTCTCAATTTTACACAATCACCCCTATTCTGTAATGTCTGGTTAAAGTTTGATAATTTGTTAAAGCTACTGATCAGTTGCTATTTGTTATTTTGTATTCTGTAACTTCATAACAACAAAAATATCTTTGAAAGGAAGAAAATAATGGTTAATAATACCAAATGCAGGGACCATGTTTTTAGCAGTAATAACACTACTGCTGCCTGAAAATGGACACTTTAATGCTTCTTGAACTTGAAGAGTAATGATAACAGTCTACTTAACCAAAATATTATGGAATAGCCCTGAACATCTGCTAATATCCATGGATTTCAGATTTTAAACCCAAGTAATACACTTTATTTTTCTCCTTAAATAGCATACTATAACCCAAAATGCAGGTAGTTGCTTAGAAGTAGCAGCAAACCCATATTCACCTTATCCAATTGCAGCTACACAATTTGTTATGTTTTGTTTTATTCCTGCAGTTTTTATTCCTATAGTTTTTATTCCCAAAGTTTATCAATAATATGTGAATGAAGTTGATTTGGGCCATGGATCTCCCGGTCTCCATCTGGTAGCTCTTAACCATTGAGCTATCAAGGCCCATATGCCAGCATCACATTAAATTCTCCAATTCACTCATATCTTTCTAAATTCTCCAATTGACTCATATTTTTCTGACTGTCTATTGCAGAGGAATATGTGTTCTTTAATATGAGTAGGTTCATTTATTTTATTTTTAGTGCACATATACTGAGTGTGGAAATGTACTGTGGAGAAAACTGAATAGAATGGCAGTACTAAAATAAGCATTTTAAGAATAAGAACAAGGGGACACAGAAGCTTTTTTTTAACTACATACATGTCTCAATATTAAATTCATTACATTTGAGACTCTCATTGTGAGACTTGTTTGTGGCATTTCAGATGTAATAAACAAAATGCACTCTTGTTGAGCCAGTCTAGCCAATGCATGTGCTGCCTCCTTTTCATGTTCACTAAGCAGACTTTATAATACTAATCAGTGTCACTAGGTGCCGATTGATGTTTAGTGCTGTATTTGCGCTTTGGAGCCTCCTGGATAGTATAGTAATAATAAACTTTTGTTTTATTTATTACAAAGAATAGAGTACAATATGCATAAGCAATGGTTACTTTCTCATTGCATACCAGTACTCAATGTTTGAGACAGTTCCAATACACACTTTTTGTTTGAGTTAAATTTTATTTTGACTGGTATGAAGTGACATTTTAATAATGTTCTTGCAGCACCTTTTTTATACCTTGTCATGACCCCATGCTTCTTACCTCAAATTGCTTAGTTGGTATTGTCTTTCTACTCTATAATTCCTACATTCTGTATATGTGTGTACAGGATGCATACATTTAATATGACAATATTTTAAGGGTATACAACTGCAATAATCCTTGAGATCTTAAAGTTGCACTATCACTCAAGAATATTGACTTGTAACCGTATATTATTAAATATTTTCACTCCTATGGAGAAAAAAAAATGTTATTTTTAAATGACTAATACACATAACCTATACAGAAAGATGCTGTTAGAGTAACTGCAAAAAAGGAATGAATATAAGGCATGGCTAGGTGTGACTGGTCTATCACTGATTAGCCAGTGAGGTGAGTGCAACATATACAGTTCCACATGCATATCAGCTCTTTTTGCCGAACCCTACACCTAATTTCTTTGCATGTTTAAAGGATACTAATAGAATTATTTTGTTTTCCCTATGTCACAGAGCTATTTTTTCTGAGGGTGACTGTCAAGACTCCAGGTTTGTAGGACATTGGGTTTCAAAGATAGTGAAAGATAAGGCACCTGACCAGAAAGAAAAGAATCAGTAATGATCTGTGACGAAAAGCAGACTTGTGTTATAGGCAAAGTTGGAAGGCTTATCATTTGCCATGCAGGTTCATAAAAAACTGATCTTAAACTGGAAACCAGATGGGGTTTTTGTTTGCAAATACAAAACAAGTATTCCAGTTATCACACTAATATGAATGGAGACTCATTCAAAGAATGGTTTATCAACAGAATTCTAAGTGATTTGAAGGAGGGTTGCATAATAATGGATAATGCTAGCTATCATTCTATGACTATAGAAAAGTTAAGCAACACCAGTTCATGAAAATTAGATATTCAGAAATATTACCTTTGACGCAACAGAAACTAAGACTGAGTTATTAACCCGCATTGCTTCTTAAAATAGTCAGGAAAAGAAATATGAACTGGATCAGATAGCACTAGAAATGGCTGATGAAGTCATCTGGTTAAAACCCTATCACTGTAGTATAGCCCTATTGAGCTTATTTAGCTAAAGTAAAGGGCAAAATCATGCAGTTAAATAATAAACTTTGGCTTGTGGATGTTGAGCAATTAATGAATGAGGCTTTTGATAAGGTTTCCATACAGGATTCGGAATCTTGAGTTGTACATGCTGAGTGTTTGCAAAAAAAACAATTTTACTAAAGAAATTGTAAGGGAAGGCATCATTGAACGTATAATTACAAACTGAGGAATAAGAATATTGATACCACTGACAAAAAGAGAACAAGGATGGATGACAACAGGAACGACACTGGCAGTTCCTTTGTAGCACCTGGTCCTCTGTTGTTAAGTAACGGTTTATTAATTATTAAAACTTTACACTTGTGTTTAAATAGTTTGTGTTTTCTGGCTTTCATATTGCTCTTTCTATAGAATTTAAGGATATTTAAGTATTTTAACTGCAACACATTGGAGGCAGATTCGGTTGGACAAAGACATATATCCTCCATCTCTGCTGCCTGCTCACTGTGGAACTGGCAATGTCAAGTAAGCACCATCCCAGTATTGGCTAAGCCCATGTTCATTCTTATTTTGCAACTATTCTAGTTGTTCAGTGGAGCAGCCAGAATTTGCCTCTTAGCGGAAATCATATTTAAAGTGCATTCACTACTGTAGAGCATCTTGGTCTGCCTATCCATCCCTAAGAATGAAATGGTTTGCTGCATGTATGAGGTCTTAAATTTCATATATGCTTAAATGAGTTTAAGTAACATTCTTCAACAGTTTTCAAATTTAGTTAAAACTGGCAAAAAATAAGGTTAATCCTAAGTGAAATATTGGACACATAGATTGAAAATCTTAAATATACAAGTTTCAGAAGGATTAGTGGGTATATTTCAAATAAGTTTTAATTTTAAAAAAATGAAGCATAATCTACAACTTTTATATGATATGTTGCATGTATGGAGTTAAAATATTTTATGTAAGAGCTTCAGCACATTTTTTATTTATTTTAGTTTCTATTTGAGTTGATACAAAATTAAATGCAATTTATATTGAGAAGTTCTATAGACTATAACACTAAAGTAATATTCAGTTCTACGCTTATGTACAACCACATCAAAAACTTACAAACTTAATCCAGTTTTCATTCATTTATAATAATACAGCGAGTAAGTCCTAGTCTTCTACTCCATCAGTATCATGAACAGACAAAAGGCATCACAATCATTAACAAAGCTACTCTTGAAAACACAAACCATATTGCTGAAACAAGAATTTAACTAAGTTAACTAGAATCCCGGAAAAGCATTTAACTTTAAAAGAAACGCAAGCAAGCAGTCACACCTATAAGGTCAGAACTTGAAAACACAATAACTTCTGGTCCCGGAACTGACAGAAATTATTTAGCCTGTTTAAAACCCAAACAAAGCTCCCGAGAAGGCAATCAGGAAAACCACTAAGACAAAAATTATTAACGCCAACAGACGAGACTGGAGCACTTACCCAAGAGCTTAATTCGCCCGACGCCAGACACAGACTGCTTCCTGACTCGAAGCAGTACCGTTAGGAAAAAATTCGGAAACCCACAACGCTCTAAGAGAGAAGCGGCGGGAATCTGAAGCAATCCCACGTGTAAACAGCTTCAAATCGGGAAGACAAGGAAATGAGTGCCGGGAAAAAAAATAAACAAACATCCCCTTCCTTTCGGAAACGCAGGGTGGAGAAGCTAATAGGAAATAAAGGAGAACTAGTAGGAGATGAAGGAAAGGAAGAAAGCCTCCTGGCCCCGAAGAGATGAATCCCGAAAAATAAAACCCTGGGAGAGTCGAAAGAGCACCAAACATCACAGAAAGACTGGCACTGGTATCAAGCAGTATGTCATATGTGCATATATACTGAGACTAAGTCTTTTCACCCTGATTGCCGTGACATACTATACGTCACCCTTACACTGAGAACATTGTCACTTTATCTCTCTCTCTCTCTCTCTCTCTCTCTCTCTCTCTCTCTCTCTCTCTCTCTCTCTCTCTCTCTCTCTCTCTCTCTCTCTCTCTCTCTCTCTCTCTCACTCACACTCACACACACACACACACACACACACAGCTGTGACGTAGATTGTAAGCCACCTGAACACTGGCGGCAAGTCTTTCAGAGGCAGAGGTAAACAAGGGCACTACGTTACCAAAACGTTGCAGACAAGTCCTTTGAGACGCCTTACATCATCCAGGCAAAAATGGAAGCAGATAACGAAAGGGTGGTCAGAGCAGTAGACGGGTGACGACGCTTGTAGTCGAAGAAGCAGAAGAAGCGAAGCTAGTTCCCAGGTGGCGACTCTCCCAAAGTTGCAATGACAGAAAGTGGCAAGCACGCACGAGGCACACTGCCGCACCGGGTCCGCCGAGTAGACCTGGCGCGAGGCGGAATATTCCAGGAAGGCGAAACAGGCAAGGAACACGGCTGAAACATAAAACAAATGCCAGAAACGGAACCAGAATCAGGATAAGGCTACAAACATGGGGGAAACATAATTAATAACCTATCAACATTAACCAGATTAAAATTTGTAGAATATGAAAAAAATTGATAATGAGAAGCATGAATAACTTTGAAGGAATAACAATAATGAAAAATGTCCAGCAATAACAGATATCTTTAAACAATATTAAACACATCAAAATAATAGGCCACGTTATATAAAAATAATAACTTAATAACATATTATAACATGAGTACCCAACATTCTTAAACAAGCAAACTCACGCACACGGAAAAACACACAAAGAAAGAGAAAGAGAGATAAAGATGCCGGCATAGAAAGAAAGTGAAACTGAGTTCGTGCCTGGCGACCAAGCCCGCCGGAGACGCATGACACAAACACGACCGTGCCTCGTGGTCAAGACCACAGAATCAAAACAAACACAGGAATTAAAACAAACACTGAAATACCAAAACGAACAGCACAACTCAAAACAAACATTAAATCTTAGCATCGAGGCACGGTTTCAACTGTGTGATGTGGGCTCGACGTATTTAATGGGTTTTACAGTGCTCCACAGCAACGGACACGCCCTTAAAAATTTTAATGATTTTATATGTCCCAGAGATACGAAAAGCTAATTTAGCAGCAAAAGCGTCCTTACGCGAACTTATAGCGGAAGACTTGCACTTAAGCTCTCATACATCTTAAGGTCTTCGAACGCGCGCAGTTGTTCGTCATCCCAGACGTACTTAATAGCCTTATGCCGAAGGAGATTCAAAGGTTCGACCCGGGAAACAAAGGAAGGAATAAACTTGGAGAAGAAATTCGCCATACCAACGAAACGAGCCAAAGCACGTAAATTCTTGGAGGGGGGAATTGCGCACGGCTTTAGTGCGTTCTAAATCAATAGTAATGCCGGCGGGTGACACCCAATGACCCAAGAAAGAAATCTCTGCTGTAGCAAATTTCACGTTAGTTCTTTTAACAGTGAGACTAGCCTTCTGTAAGCAATCAAAAATCTCAAGTAAATATGAAATATGAGAATTGAAATCAGGAGAGTAAATTACCAAGTCGTCTAAATAGTGGTAAAGAATCGTAAATATTATGCCTGAAAACAAATTGTCCAAAAGACGTGAAAGTACCTGTGCCCCGGTAGCAATCCCAAAGGGAACCCTATTAAACTCATACAAAACTCCAAGGAGATGCAAAAGCAGTCACGTGTTTACATTCTTCCGACAACGGAATCTGGTGATACGCACCATTTAAATCACGTGTCGTAAATACACGTGCTCCAGCAAAGTGATGGGTGGCAGTATGGAGATCCGGCATGGTAGTAGATAAATAAGTACTTTTATTAAGTTGGCGGTAATACACTACAGGACGGAAATAATTGTCACCCTTAGGAACTAATAAATCCTGGCTGCTATATGGGGAAGTGGGAGGTCTAATGATACCCGTATCTAACATATTTATTTTAGCCTTCAAAATGGCCATTTTGGGCGGCGTCAGACTGTACGGAGAAAGTTTAACAGGGACGGGTCAGTCAACTGAATATCGTAAGTAATAATATGAGTAACACCCAATCGCTCGGAAAACAAAGAGGAAAACTCCTGGACCAAACTGGACCAATGTATTGCAAAAATATTGTTGGTTAAAAAAGAGAAAATGCCCTACCGGAATCAAGGAGAGCTAAAACGCTTACCTTACCGACAATGACCTGAACAAGTGGTTTATTCGAGTGGAAAATTGCAAAATGAGCTGCAATGGGGCCAAACTCGCGCTAATGGCCGGCAACTTCTGGCGTTCAATGGGGCGCTGTCGGGAACGACTATCACGTCCAGATTTCGAACGATCCATGCCCATGGGGCGATGGAAACTACAGTTCTTAACAGTATGTCCCACCTCATGACAACTTTAGCATCTTAACCGAAGCCCCTCAGATGGTGACCCAGTATGGACACAGGGCGCTAACCCGTCACCATAACTCACAGGTGGTGGCGGGGGTGAACTGGAGTGAGCTTCCGAGTTCAAACGCGAAATAATGACATCACAAACTGCCTGCTCCGTATCTGGGAGACACAAGACCTAGGCCACATCTTTGACTCGTTCCGCATACTGGACGAAAGGTTCGGCCAAACCTTGAGGTCTTAAATAATGGTCTTGCAATAATTTTAACGACTCACGGCACGGGATAAAGAAGTTCAAAATCAAAGCATGAAAAGCCCCTAAAGGATCAGTTGATTGCCTAGCCCTAAGCAAAAGATATAAAACAACGCCTGTAACCTTGGTCGCAACTGCCGATCCTTACTAGAAACTTCAAAAAGGTGAAAGCTGACAGCACATCCGACAACTCCAACATATCAACCGCCTCCACCAGCTGTTGTAAAGTGTGCAATTTTTAACGCACGAAATGGCGCCGAAGGAGAAGCTACGGGGCTCACGGTCGGGGCCGGCGAAGTCTCCGGAAAATACAGCTTCGTGTCTTCTCCCCTTTGGTGGGTCATAGCGTTAAGTTTCTGTGTTTGAGTGCCTTAACTCAGGTAACACCCCGGAACGCGAAAAATAGGTCATACGATAGTCTAACCTATTGTTATAATGCTGGGTGCGCGCCAATAAATGGACCTGCTGAACTCTTGAAGGGGGCCCCTTGCTCTCCAAATCCTGGAGAACCTCGCCCAACTTTAAAAGTGCTTCAGAACACACTTGAGGGGATTGGGTCACTAAATCATGCTTATCAGGTAAAGCAATGAACGGTTTGTCCTTTACAAGACGCAATGCGTCAGATATGGCCCCCAATTGGCCACAGGAGGGACTTGGCCACCACGAATTAACAGCTCAAAAACCAGCTCACCTTTACGCAAAGGTCAACATTTGTTAAGGAAGACGCCATAACTAGCTACCACTAGTATTCAGTAGTTGGCACAAATAAGTCTAAATATACGAAACACGAACGCACGGAAACCAAGCCGCCAGCCAAGCGGCAAATCAACCACGCTCTGCTACCAAAATGTACCGGCCAAAAGAGGCTGCGCACTTCATTTTACTTACTACAATGTTTTTAGAACATTGAGCTGGAAGAGAGGCGGGATGATGTAACTATGAGGGACGCTCGCGGTTTGAAGAATCTACTGAACAATCCGGAATTATTGTTTCTGGAGTACACAATACGCTCCAAATTGTATGAACTCGAGTTTCAACAGGCGAGGGAGGCAGAAGTTTCAGTACATTAAAACGAGTTCAGTCTTTCCTTAGGAACATTATGGGCCAAGATAGGCTTCATTTCTGAACTGTTTGTTCCATTCACAAAGAGGAAGTTGTTGAAATCCCTAAATTCAGAAATAGTGATTGAAATGTTTCCGCCTAGAAGAATAGACGTCCCCAGCTCTTGTACAAGTAACACCGTCACTTGAGTTCTATTTTATTTTTTATTATTAATTACCTATTTGATTCTTTAAAATGTGGTATTTAAGGGACCAAAAGGCAACAGGAGTACATAGATTACGCTCCCCAGCCAAGAGCTGCTCTGTAACAATTTAATACGAAGTACCTGTGACTAAACATGTATCTATAGATAATCTTATAAGCAAAACCGAGCGAGATAGTGGAAATTTCTGTGACCCGCACGCGGCCCATTTTATATATGGGGGTGAAACACATCTTAGTTTTGCTCCGAGGCCACTTTATCAGACTTAAGGTATATAATCCTGCCATGCAGCGCCGAGACACTTACTGACACTTCTACCCTGAAAGACACCATCAGATGAGAGATGAAGCAACATGATATGGAGATGAAAAGGAGGGACAGAAAATTCAAGAATATAATTAACCTACCCACCGGCGACCCTGGCGACCCGGGAAAACTCACGAAAAAGCCGCCTGAGCCATCCCACTCGATCTATAGTATAGTTAGCCGACATTCATCTTTCAGGATAAGGCAAAACTCTAAAAGAAAAAAAAAGCCTTATGCAGATAACCCACCCTGACCAATATTCGGATTCGGGTCCCGCCTCGGTAGCGTAGACGGTAGCATGTCTGCCTCACGTTCAAGAGGTCTCGAGTTCGAATCTCGGTCAGGGTGAGTTACCTGGATAAGGTTTTTTCCGGGGTTTTCCCTTATCCTGAAAGACGAATGTCGGGTAGCTCTAAGCTCTATGGATCCTGGACGCATTTGGGCATCATTTCACCCATTTTCATTCACCGTCCGATATGACTTAACGTTGGAGGACGTGAAATTTTAAAAAAAATCGGACTCGGGACCTCTTGAATGAGCCGTAGACACGTAACAGACATATTTACTGCACTTGTGAGCTTGCGAGGGAATCGCTTGAATTATTCTTTGGTAAGTAAGGAACGTAAGACATCTTGACTGTGACTATGATTTAGGCTTTTAAATATGCAAGAAAGAGCTGCATGGTTCTCCTTCTAAAACATTGTCATAAACTTTCTTGGAAACCATAGGTGTGAACATTACGCAAAACCTGTCAGTGAGCTGATTGAATACTACAATGTCATGGGATGTAATATGTCCTTGAAAATACTCCTGTTGGACTCCCAAATAAACCTCTTTCCTGAGAACCTCGGCGCTGTCACCGACGAACATGGCGAGCGTTTGCATCAGGACATCGCTGAAATGGAAAGACGCTACCAGGGAAAATTGAATCCAGTATGTTGGGAGACTACAGCTGGAGACTCGAGAGAGATGTTCCTCAAGCAAAGTACAGTCGAAAAGTCTAATTCACATACATTTTAGGTATACAAAAGGTACTCAAGCTAAGGTGTTACACATTGTAACTATATAATTACAAGAAATCTTGTTAATGAATTATTCAAAAACTATGGGTGATGGAAAAGTTCTATAAAAACATTTGTAATCAGCACACAAAATTCAGTAAGAATCGCCTTTTATACTTCTTTTAACATTAAACAACTTAAATTTTGTTGACCAGTGCTACTATTTTCAGCCTGTTCAACTATAGAACAGACTATATTTTAATGTAAACATTTTAGTTAACGATATACAGTCTGTAACCTCCCACTGCTGCACTAAACAAAAATGTTAAATATTGAGATTAAGTTATGAAATTTAATTTTATCCAAATCAAAGATCTAATGGGAGGTTCACAGCTTTAAACTTTTGTGCCTTTTCTTACATAGATACTTTATTTATCTTAGGCGTAAGCAAAACTTTTAAACTGCAAACACAGACCAGTTGACGATAATAGCACCGCCCCCCCCCATGCACCGGCAAAGAAATCTTCAAAGCAGTACTAAATCGGGATCAAGAAACGGGAACCTGTTATTTGTCTTTTTCATTTGCTACAGTAGTTGAGAAACAGCTGATATATTGTAGTAGTGGAAGCAAATGTTGTGCATAATTATGCTCCAAAACCAAAATGGGAGCAATAATACGAAGCTGTTAAATACTTAACTGTGAAGTAACGCATGGCGTAACAGCCCGCAGGCGTGGCCAAAGCTAGCCAACCCAACTGCCAGACTCACGTCCACATTCGTAAGGTAGAGGTAAGCGATCATCCAGCAGATTCGGTGAGGTAATGTGGACAGCATCACGGACCCCATCCGGAAATTTTACTTTTTAGACCAGAGCTCGTTACCTATCGCACCCTCTCAATTTCCTCACAATGCTGAATGAGCAACGGTCCTATACCCGGGACTTAAAATCAGCAACTACGCGGAATCTATGTCATGGAACCAAAGCACAATGCTATGGCCCACATTGTCACGTCGTATTTGCGGGTTATTAACATAAAACCAAAATATTCACAGTAAAGTGTCCTTTATTACTGACTTTGAACATCCTAAACGTTACAGCAGAAGCCATGTTTTTCAACATGCTGTAAAATGTCGCCTGGGTGTGTACTTAGCAAACACATGCTATTAAAGAAACTTGGTAGCGATATGATAACCATTTACAATGCGGTATGTCCATGCCAACACACACAGACACCTCACACCTGAGTGTGCGTGCGTGCGTGCATGCGTGCGTGTGTGCGTGTGTGTGTGTGTGTGTGTGTGTGTGTGTGTGTGTGTGTGTGTGTGTGTGTGTGTGTGTGTGTGTGTGTGTGTGTGTGAACAGCATATCTGCCGTCAAAATGAAGTTGCAGTTAAATACAAAATTTGACATTTAAGTTCGCATCTTCCGAAAATTCCACACTAGGAGTTTCAAAGAAATCTATCACAAATTCCCCTTTACGTAGAATACCTACTTTGGAAATTGTTTAGTTCATCAAACCTTCATTTTGATGACAAGACGGTATTTTGAAACATTTTTATGCGAAATGGAAAATCCTCAGAAGTGGTCAGCATTTTGGATGACTTTGGCGTAAGAAATAATCCGTATAAGATAGCAAAATCTTAACACACAAAAACATAGAAAAATCATAAAACCCACAATTTATGTATATATATATATATATATATATATATATATATATATATATATATATATATATATGTTTCATTTGCAAAAGCTTTAATTTTTCTCAAATGGGAAGTCCTTACTCTTATTTTTATCTCCTAGAGATGAAAAGAGAAAGAAATATTAATATATTCACCTAGCGAACATATCCTAAATTTTGACTATCACTAAGCCTGCTTCACCTGTACCTCTCTTCTCATTACACTTATAGTATTCCTGAAATAAAACTTTTCTCTTAATGTCTGTTTGAGTATGACTTAGATAATAAAAAAGCATTAGGAAAATAATTGGTATATTCAGAAATTCATGTAAGTATTCACAAATAACACTCTTTCATACATGAAGGAGAATTGGCGACTATTACTACAAATGCTGGTCACTAGATTGCGCCACAATAAGAAGTTTGCACAGTTGAATGGAGGTAGTGGAATTATTGTTAAGCCCAAAGGTACCTGCCGCGCCGTGGGTCAGTGGTTAGACGGCTTGGCTCTCACCAAGGCGGACTTCCAAAGGAAGTCACCCTAAGTAATGTTACGCCCGAAAAAAATCCATCACCATCCTCCGAGTTTGAACCGGTGACTGGGGGAACCAGAGACTGTTAATCCTAGACCTCGGAGGACCAACTGACCCTTTAAATAACCTTCTTCAAACCAAGAAAGTTGTCTCTATTGAAAAAATCATCGTAATATCATTTGCATCATTACTGTAAGCAGCAGGATTGAGATAACTCAGACCTTATTTTTGTTGCGCACTGTAGGTACATTTTTTTAAATTAGAATCTATCCTCCGGTTGGAAAGTGCCAGTCTGTGATGCTCTGGCGATGTACCCAGAAAAGAAATACCTGCATATTTGTTTAAGCTGCAAAACGCAATCCTGGTTTTGAACATATGAAATTATTACAGTGATAAAGGTATGCAGGTAAGTAATCCTTACAACCTGCTGATTTGACATCTACGTATGTATGGTTGTCAATGTTGCCAACTCGGGCAATGGAAACGCACCGATCCTTCCTTAAAAAGCACTAGAACTAAGAAACATGGCAAGTTTGAAATCTCTCCCCTTAATTAAGAATTTTGACGAAGTAGTGAAACCAGTTATATAATAAGCGTATCAAGTTTGAAACTTTAAGAGTTGAAACAATTAAAATGCCCCTGGAAGCAAGGTGACAATTATATCAGTAAAACTGCCGGTAACCATGTAGAATGCATCGGTATATAACATGTAATGTGCACACCGTAAAGTCCTCTTTGTCAGAATCTGCTATAAAAAACCTCATCGTCCTTCGACGATAATCATTCTTTGGAACTGTATCTCTGCATTTGTAAGTGCAAATCTTATTGCCAAAATGGAATTGACTTTCCCACTTTCAATCTATTTCTCCGTTTTTGGTTTTATTTACGCCTACTTGGCTGAAGTCCCTGAGTGCTGTTTACGAATACTTCTCGCTCAGAGTTCTCGGATATGTGCAGGTGGACTGAAATGGAATCTGATATCAGATTTCGATTCTGTTTCACTCGCAATATAAATATGACGTGCGCACAGATTCCTATCTTAAAGGTCAGACAATGTGGAGGGTAGAAGTGAGCTGGTTGATAAATAAACACTGTATGAGATAACCAGTCACCCAGCCAAGGACGGAACATGGCTATAAAATATGCCGACAAAATATACTTTACACGCGGAACATGGCTATAAAATATACCGACAAAATATCCTTTACACGCGATGAACTTCTTTCCATTCCAAATCTATCGAATTCTCGAAGAATTATTTCATATGCGTGATCATAACATTTTAATTACTAAATCATGGAATAAAGAAGCGCATATTACTTGATCTGTAAGTAAACCGAATGAATAACAATGTTATAAATTCGAAAACCAATTAATTTTTATTACTGTTACGGGATGGATTAAAACCACATTTAAAAAATACACTTTAATTTTATTAGGACAAAGCACATATCTCTTTTCACTAATCAACAAAACAAAAGTACTATAAATTATAGAAAGTGATACCAACTGTTCTATAGAGTTACTAGTCCAGTGATTTGCATTTGTCAACAGTAAGTATTGTTGTAAAAACAAATGATTTTATTGATGCCAATGCAGAATAAAGGTGCTAATCTGAAAACCACATTTTGGTAATTTCCTCCTTTGGAGTAGAGGAAATTATCTTGGAACTCAATTAAGGTATGAAGCATGACTACTGACTTAGATATTCTTCTCCATGAACTGGACGATGTGAAACAGCGACTTGCAAACCATAATGAAGTAAATGTTGATGGTAATGTAATATTTGAATCACAGGAACAGAATTGTTACAGGAAAAATTGTGTTGTTTGTCGTAAGATTGTTCCTTGGTGAAAAGGAATGGAATGGAGTTGGCAGATCTGAGGATAATGCCATTGAATATGTTGCTGTAGTTAATCGAGAATGTGAAACTATTGATCTGAAAATGAATGTTGCTGAAAACAAGTCACCTTTGTTAATCAGCAATGGACACATTTCAAAAGGAGAATTAGCTACATTACATTAGATGAACTTATTAATCCTGATTCTGATTATTCAACAGATAGCAGTGTGGAATTTTTTACCAATGAAGCTTCTAAGAGCTCCCAGATCAAAAGACAACATGAGACAACTGCAAAACCTAAGAAAAGAAAGAAAGCCAAAAGCTTTGTTGATTCTGCAATATCATCAGAGTTATCAAAGGATACCAGTACCTCAAATACTGATGATACCACATACAATCTGTGTGATGTTAACAACAATGATCCAAATAATAATTTTGAACCAGAATCTTCATTCCAACATGTGTAGTTTTAGTAAAAGTATTATTGATGTAGCCCCTGGTGAGAAAATGTACAACAGTGGGCTCACTCTACAATAAAAATGCTCTTTTTATTGTTTTAATACAAAATATTTCTTAAGTGAAAAGAGAAAATTTATTACAAAAGTATTTATATAAAAACAAAAAAAGCCAAATGTGTTATCTCACATAACTTTCTATGTGTTCTGTTTTTTATTAATGAGAATAAAAAATATTTCTATAAACATTTGTTTATTTGCTTTACTTTAATCTAGATAAATCATTACCAAAATAGCTAGATTATTTCTTTCAGTGGAAATACAGAGGCATTAACAATGTTTAAGAATTAGACAGCCCGCTTCGGTAGCGTGGTGGTAGTGTGTCTGGCTCACATTCAAGAGGTCCCAATTTCGAATCTCGGTCAGGGTCAGTTACCTGCATAATGTTTTCTCCGGGCTTCCCTTATCCTGAAAGACAAATGTTGGTTAACTCTAAGCTGTATGGACCCTGGGCTCATTTGAGCATCATTTCACCCATTCCATTCATCGTCCAATATGACTTAACGTTGGAGGATGTAAATTACAACAACAAAAAAACCATAGACAGTATATGCTGATCTAAAATTTTCTTGCTCTTTGCATGAAATTGCATGAAACAGGTGAATATCAACATTACTTTAAAAGAATGATAAAATATTTAATACTGAACACTAACAACCATTAATAATGGATATCAGAAATGGGGTTTTGCTACCAAAGAAGTTATTTGAAACTATCTGTGTCTTAAACAGAGCTATGTTTTTTTTTTTTTTTTTTTTTTTTTTTTCAGTGGCTTAAGTTATACAAGATTATATATATTCATTATATATAAAGAGGTTTCATTAACTGTTCTCTGAGAATTCGAGGCATATAGTTTATGCTTTAAGTGTCTTAAATATATAGTATTTTCATCAAAATTGTTAAAGCTATTTTTGAGAAAATGAGTTTAATAAACTGTTGCATATAAAGTGTATTTGGGGGATGGAGTATATTCCTGAAAATCTCTATGATGCATCTCTACAAGATACTGAACTTAGGTGCCAAGTTTAATACTTATCCGGCTTTGTTTTTTAGTTATGCTATTCACATAGTACCATTTTCCTTTAAAAAGCTTTTTTTTTTAGTTCAGATCTCAAAATATTTTTCAGTGAAATTTCGACATTGGCTTCTGTGTGGAATACAATACCTTACCCACATAGTAGATTACCCAGAAAGATGGAGTCAAAAATGGCAAATGGCTATTACCTAAGTAATGTTTCTGGCTAAAACCAGAGCAAACCTACCCCAGCAAAACTTCCTGCTATGATGCCATCAAATCTCATGGATGGATATGCCAAAATTTCTCAGAGCGACGATGGGCCAGAGATTGACCTATGTCCACCATGTCCAGGGCATGCAGTAATACCACACCCTCCGCCTTAATACTGACTCTCAACTAAGTCAAAATTGACTCAAGGGTAATGAAATATTTGTATAGAGTTGCTAATTTGGAGGAAAACAATATTATAAAGGAATGCTTTCTTATGCAAATGAGAAGCAAATGGGAAGGATCTTGGACACAAAAGCTAAGGGAAACGGTGGAACAGATTTGTATGGGACATATTTGGAGGAATGGGGAGTATTGTTGTAGAGGCTTTTGGAAACAAGTAGAATCTAGATTAGAATATATTGATAGTGAAGTTATTTTTTGCTAGTGCAAGGGAGAAAGGCTTGTTGATATATAGGGAAATAAAAACAATATAGAGGAGGGAAAAGAACGTAGATGTGTGTAATAAGCTAGGGCAAGAAGAATTTGCTTGGGCGAGGACAGGAGTTAGAAATTTGAAAGGTATTAGATATGATAAGGAAAAAGGGAAATGTCCAATGTATGGATATGATATGGACTGGCACGGTATAATATATTGCAAACAAACAAAGGTATGGAGAGAAAAAATTTGGCAACAAAAGTGGAACAATTTTAAGGAGGGGGAAGAGGTACTATTAATTAGGAAAATACTGTCTGCAAAAGGAGAAAATAATGTTAAGAAATATAGGTGAATATTTGGGTAGTCAGAGAGAAATGGTTAAGAATGATTAAGATTAACTAACAAGATTAGAGAAATGGGAACTAGGGATGAAAGAGAATATACAAAGAAAACCAAGGGTTGTGTGTATTGAGACTGGCAAGCAGTTAGGAAGGGTATATTGGATGTGAACAAGATGTCTATCATTATGTGCTAGGGTAAATGGTATTGCATTAATGAATGTATGTATCAGGAAAGATGAGAAATAAATATTCTATTCTAATACTATGTAGTTGTTACACCTTAGTCCTTTATGGCAGCAAGATTTGGGGAATGCCGTCATCAGGCTTCAGAACAGCACCCTACAGATATACTGTGGTACTGGCTAGAGATTTCCAACTTATATTCCTCCATGAACATTTTGGCATCCGGAACATTTCAGGTCAAGGACACGATCAAATTCATTTGCACCCTTATTAGCTGGTGAACACACTTGCTTCTATGTGTTTATTTTTAAATCATCTGATTTTATTCTATTCCTGATGACAATGGATCACCTTAAATGTTGAAAAGATCACTCTTTTCAGATTTCAATTATGACACCTGTGTTAATGGCACTTTACTGTGTTGAAAATGTTTTCTCTGAGTGCAATAGCCATACAAATCAGGTGCTGCCATTTCAATTACCCTATACCCAGACCTCCCGTTGCAAGCCAGAAGTATTCTGTTTAAAGAAAGCGGAGATCAAACTGATGAAAGTTTCAGAGACTTCTCTGTTTGAATATATGTATTTAGTCAACTCCTTGAATGCAAGAATGCCCGGTGTCAAGTATTTCATTATAATATTTCTAATTTGATAATTTTCTTTAAGAAAGGATGCTATGGCAAAAGAAAAGGAGGATTTGTATTTTGAGCACTTCCAATGTCACTCAAAAGGATAAATTCAATGTATATAGAAATAACAGTTTTCAGAAATGTAGCTACAGCATTGGCAATGTCACGTTCAGATCTACTTATCTGACATCTACCTCATCTCTATGAACTTCACCCAAATGAATAGAAAATGCCAGTGCTCTCAAATGTATTCAAGTATTAGTTACCTCCCTGATTTGTTCCTGGTGAAAATCCATCAGAGAGGTAACTTTTCTTTTTTAATACCAAGTCAAAGATAGTTCTTTTACATATGAAACACTAAACAGTTAGAAATTTCAATGTTGAATTATAACTTGTATCAGCCAATTGCCTTATGCGATTCGTTATAGTAGCACTCCCTGGTATCAACATGGCACCTAAACTTTGCATTGCCATTTTCCTCTTCTAGCTTTCACCCCTATGTTTAACCATATATAATGTAAAAGCAAGTGTCCATACAAAAAATGAGAAGAAAATGCAACTATCTGGTTCTCAGTCCTGTAACATTTGTAGAAATAACTAAATTTACCTGCTCATTACATACAAATGGTGCATGGTACGAGTAAACCAATGATTTATAAAGAGAGGTCCAGAGGTAGTCCTAGTCGGGCGGGGCTATCCCCGTCCGGGTGTCTTATGCCGCAGTACCTAGCCGCTTTGCGGCTTAACCTGCGAAATGAGCTAGTAGATCCATGTTCTGCTGGGGTGTTTGAAATTATTGAATGTTTGAAATTTTTGGAATGTTTGAAATGGGTTGCCCCTCTTGTCGTGGGCAGCTGCACTTAATTGTTCTCCCTTTTTGGGAGACACAATTTAGTTTTTTGCTCCGTTTTGGGTACGGGTTGTGTAGCGCTTGGTCCTTTGGCGTAGAAGTTGGTCCCAGAGACATCTGGGGTTTTCCTTGGGTTACCCAAGGGGTCCCAGGACGTCTCTCGGCAGTCTGAAGGACGGCAAGGGTCTTTGATCTCTCGGGTCATACCTTCCCAGGGAGTTCACTAAAGGATTGGGGTGCATTTGGATTTTGTCGTACATTGATCGTGCCCTCTCGCGAATGACATCCACAATGTACGGGATCTGGGAGTGCTCATGTAGGATATGAGCCGGGAATCTCCAGCCTGTATCGTAGATGATGCGGAGTGCCTTGTTCTGCAGCATCTGGAGCCTGACGAAAGTGGTATTAGCCACTGTTCCCCAGATCTCACAGCCGTACAGAATCATAGGCGGAATGATCGCCCGATACAGTTGGAGTTTGAGACGGATCGGCATGGTTGATCTGAAAATAGGGTATAGGCTCCGGAGTGCGACGTGCCCCAGCTGGACCTTGCCCTTGACGTGCGGAACGTAAGTTAACTTACAGTCCAGCGTCACCCCGAGATACTTCGCCGTTTGCACCCAAGGGATTCGACGGTGCCGTAAAACGAAGTTCTGCTGCAACCGGTTGGCTATGGTTTTCGCCAGGAGAATAGCAGAGCTCTTCTCCGGGTTAATTGCCATTCGCCATTTTGCGCTCCATTCACCAATGGTTCGGAGCTGGGTTTGGATTTGCCGGAAGCTGTACCGTGTATTCCTATTGACTGCGAAGATCATGAGATCGTCCGCATACTGACAGGTTTGGGTGTTGTGGTGCGTTGGGATGTCGGCCATGTAAGCTGCGAAGATCACCGGCGACAGCACGCTGCCTTCCGGTACTCCAGCGCCAATGGGCTGCTCGGTAGACAGTTTCCACTCCATCTTTACTCGGAAGCTTCGGTTTCCAGGAAACCGGCCACCAAGGAAATGTATGGACGGGGAATTTCATGCTCCAGGAGTTTGTAAATAAGTCCTTCATGCCAGGTAGTGGCAAATGCCTTCTCCACGTCAAGCAGCATTGCTACCGTTTTAGACCTTTCCTGGAATCCCAGGGAGGCCTTCTCGGCAACCCGCAGTAGCTGCTCGGTCGTGGAGTGGCCAGAACGGAAGCCAAACTGGTGTTCCGGGATTAGGCCCCTTTCCTCCAGATGAGGAAGGAGCCGGGAGAGAAGCAATTTTTCGAGTACCTTCGATAAAACTGGGAGAAGGCTGATTGAGCGGTAACTGGAAGGAAAAACCGGATTTTTCCCCGGCTTTAAAACGCACACCACACGCGCCTCCTTCCAGATAGGTGGAAAGTGGCGCATGTATAGGCACGCATTATAAATCCGGGTTATGTGAATCACGGCTCTTCGTGGAAGGTGCTTGAGCATTTCCGCTGTCACACGGTCCTGCCCAGGTGCTTTGTTGTTTCTTAGAGAGTTAAGCGTGGTCGCTAACTCTCTAGGGGTAACAAGAAAGAGATCAACTTCATATTTCATTTAAAATGAACAGCATTTTGCACCAAAAAAAAAAAAATGTAGATAGAAATTTCTAGTTCTCACTTCGCAATATGCAAAATGTGAGAATTTTGTAGCAGTTTCAGATTTTGAGTTCTGGAAAGTGAGTTTCTTTTCAGATTCCATCTCTATGATAAATTTGATTATTGGTTCTTGAAGATTTAACAATTTTAAGGTATCATCAATGTATTTTTTGGGTATATCATCCATATAGTGGTACTGAGTCCTGAAGTTCCAGGGGAACACTTTGGTAACCCACATTTCTAGGTCACTCATAAACAGATCTGCTAAATTTGATGAAGGAGAGCTTTCCATTACTAGAGCATATCTTTGTTAATATGTCTGACTGATGAAGGTAAGACATATGTGCATTATGCAAAATATAGTTAGGTTGTATCTTAACCTTTGCCAAGAAGACTTAGACCATGCAACTGATGATGTCCACCACTGGTATGGACCAAACTTCTGGACATCTAAACTCCAGCAGACCATGGCTTCTAAGCCCAGCAGAAGCTTCTGTTAATTATGTCATTCATGTTGGCAACTGTGAGTATGTATGTGCAAGAGGCATAAACAAGTAGCAGGTGGCATCTGCTGTGAAAAATCGGATATGTGGCGCAGACATAATATTTGAATTGTTTCACAATAATACTCCTCTGGAAGATTTACATTTTGACAATAAGTATTTCTCTTTTGTCTAGTGTTTATCTCATGAATTTCCATATTTGCTGTAAATATTGCATGATAGCATAAGATGGAGGATATATACCTGCAAAGTACTGTTAATATCTTTAATCTGACAATCTGCTCTACTTGTCGCTGCTGGTTACTTTGCACTTCTGTTCCATAACTAATTGGTTTATGCAATGAGATGGCCATTAGCTGGTAACAATAACAGATAATTATCAATTATAATTGATTGCGCCATATAAATGGAAACTATAGTAAAATCTTAAAAACCTGGGGCCTAAGTGCTTAAGAATTGGTATATGTAATCTTGAATTGAGATGTCTTATGGTCTACCAGGAAAATATAAATCAGTTGGAGAATCTAATGCCCTGCTGACATGTTGCAATGGTAGCTCAGTGATAGAGCAGAACACAGAGTGGACGATCAACTGATTCAAATCACGGCTTTTTTAGTTGTGATTCCATCTTTAAAAGCTGTTCTATACATAGTTTGTGTGTGTTACAATAATCAATTATCATTGACTGCCCATTTATATGATTGAGAGGTGTTACTATATTAACACAGATTTGAAATATATTATTTGAGAGAGTGCTTATAGTTATTCTCAGATGGAGAAATATCCATTTGATCCAAAGAATGTTCATTTTGATGAGCTGTTCTACTATGCAGTGTATAGTAAACCTGGAATCATAACAGATCTGATCACCTATTTGAACCGGAGTTGTCCACCAGACCAGCAGATACCAACATTAAACTGCTAGAACCTTTACAAGCAGCAGAAATGTCCCTGAGAAGTTAAAAGAAGGCACAAAAGATGAAAACCTATCAGTAGGTATACAGTCTACCTAGCACTTCTTCCAGTGTTGACAATATTAGTAATAGTACTGCCGTTACAAGATACCTAAAACGGGCCTGCAAATGCATCAAAATTTTCACATACGTACAGAATAGGTTAATCTAAATCCCAGTCTTCAAATGTACTTTGATACACATTAAGTAAATCTTGGTTTATAATAACCCAGCAACAAGAAGCAGAACTTCTAACATTTTCATTCAAATTAACCCAATGGAAATGAGAACAGCATACAAGATTTTGTTTGACAATAGCTCGTAATGGGAATGTACATCAATAACAATGTGGAACTTTGTGATTTAAACTCACATTTCATCTGTTGTGGGTTAGCCTACATCTATATTCAATAGAGTAAGCATTTTCTAAATATTATCTGTGATTGCCTTAGTCATATTTCTAGTTATATTCCTTTATTAATGGTGTACATTAAAGTTGTTATCCTATGTTAATGTTTACTGTCTTTTGGTATTATTTGTAATTTTTATTATTATTATTAAGACAGTAGCCAGTTCTGAATTGCATATAATTAGCTACAGAAAAAGCTTTTGTTAGAAGAGTCAATGTCAATGGATCTAAGGGACTCAGGATCTGTACTTGAAACATTTCATGCTATGCCTGAGTACTAGAACAAAAAAGTTAAAATGTTACTAAGCCTAGTTTTCTGATCCCAAGACTGAGTAAAGATTCCCTTTAAATGCTCACATGTATTTAAATTTTGTCATTCTCATTATGGTTTTTGGTGCCTCTTTCTCATAGACATTTGTCACCATTCCATATAACCATCCTGTGCTCTTTCTAATGAAGAAAGTATTTACTTTATTGTCTTATTGGTTCCAGGAGATTATCACACAGTAGCTGATGTTGACTTGTTGGTATTTAGAATGATGTTGACTTGTTTATCTCTTTAAAGTACGAGGGCTGTTCAATAAAGAATGATCATAATTTTTTTACGGTCATAATTTTTTGCACTAAAATTCAATCTTATTATATTCTGTTAGCTTACTGTGAAACAAACATACCGTAGTAGTTTCATTGTTGGTACTCCTGATTCCTGCCTGTGAGAACCAGGCAAGTTCAGACATGTTCAGTATCGCCAACCGCTGCAACGGAGGTAACATGCGAGGAAAAATATGCGGCTTTGAAATTCTGCTTTCGTCCAGTTACTGCTCTTATGGAAGAAAATATCAACACAGCTGCTGCCATTGTAAGAGAGGATCGACAAAATACTTTAAGATCACTTTCTGAAATACTGAACATTTCATTGGGTGCCACCCACATGTTGGAGACAGAAATATTACACATGAGACGTGTTTGTGTGTGATGGGTTCCAAGACTGTTGATTCCCGAACAAAAGGACATTCGCATGCAGGTATGCATGCAGTTAAAGTTGATGTTAGAGGAAGATCCAGAGTTTCTTTCAAATGTAATCACTGCTGATGAAACTTGGCTACATCATTTTGATCCTGAGAGCAAACAGCAAAGCTCAGTGTGGAAATCTCCTTCATCACCAACCCCCAAAAAAGCAAAAATGGTTGCTTCTGCTGGGAAAGTTATGGTCATCTCATTCTTTGATATTCATGGAATGGTTTATGAGCATGTTGTACCTGCACACACATCAGTAACTGGACGATACTACAGGGATGTACTGAAAACATTGCAAGTCCATATCAGGCACAAAAGACCACATTTCCATGAAGCAGGCTGGATGCTGCACCACGATAATGTGCGACCATGGATTGCCAATGTTGTTGCTGAATATCTTGCAAAAATGAACTTGAAGTGCATCCCTCACCATCCCTATAGTCCGGTTTTAGCCGTGGGAGGGAGGCATTATCCACCATCAGAAGCAGTGGTGAAGGCTGCGGAGGGGATTTTGAAGGATCTCTCAAAAAATGGTTTCCAGCATGTCTTTGAAGACTGGCAGATATGCTGAGACAAGTGCATCGCATTCAGGGGAGACTATTTTGAGAAGATCCATCAAAATTATGAGGATGAGTAAAGGTACGTTGTCAAAACAAATTGTGATCATTCTTTATTGAACAGCCCTTGTAGCTTATGTACGTTTATTGCGACTCTCCTCAAATGAATTTTGGAGAGGATTTTCAGTCAAGGGAATTTAACTCCAGAAGCAGCTACAAGAGTCTGCAAAGAGGCTCCTGGTAATTTATGCTATCTTACATTCATAAATGGTGGGAAACTAGTGTAAGGTTTGAAGAACTGGATTTCAAAATATTTTATATGTTACATTTCCATGACATTTTTCTACCCATTCTTCAACAAGCTTTCTTACAAAGCCTATTAATGAAGATAAATATTTGTAGAAATGCCAACAGAATGTAGTTTTTGTTTACTAATGGCACTGGGGATTAGCTGATCTGCATCATTTTCCCCTTAGCTTCTCAATATAAAGTGTGTAGGTTCTCACTTTTGAGACCTTTGCATTAGTCCAGATGATGTTTGTTCATGATGACATCCTCTTTGCAGATAGTGCACTTGGGTTTTTTTTTTTTTTTTTGTTAATTTATGTCCTCCAACATTTAGTCATATTGGACAATGAATGAAATGGGTGAGATGATGCTCAATGCATCCGGGGTCCATGGAGCTTAGAGTTACCCGACATTCGTCTTTCAGAATAAGGGAAAAACCCGGAAAAAACCGTATCCAGGTAACTCACCCTGACTGAGATTCGAACTCGGGACCTCTTGAACGTGAGGCAGACATGCTACCATCTACGCTACCGAGGTGGGCTTGTGCACTTGGGTGTAGGTATACAGTGTATTTTATAAAGTTGTTCTGCAAAACAAGTTTCCACTCTAAATAGGGCCACTGCAGTTTTCCTTAGCAGTTTTTATATGTCAGCTTTGTCTCTAATGTTCTTATAGTCATTGTCTTTTAGTTTATCTTCTTCATCAAGTCTCTGCTGTATTTTAAAATGTTGCTTAATGTTGTTTATTAATTTCAATTTGTCTTACAGGTTTTATTTTTTGAATTGCACCTTTTTCTGCTAGTTGATCTGCATGTTCATGATCTGCCTAAAAGTCCAACATGGGCTGGGATCCATTGCAGGGTGGCATGATTTCTTGATTCAACAGCTTTAATTAATAGATAGAGTCAACATGAAAAATTCAATGCCATGGCCGGGATTTGAACTACGGATCTCCTGGTTTCCGTCCAGTCGCTCTTAACCTTTGAGCTACCATGGCCAATGTGCCTTCCTGACATTAAATTCTCCAGTTGACTCAAAAACCTTAGCCTATTTACAGCTAGTGTGGAGAAATGATTAATTTCCATCAATTAACTAAAATAATAAGAGTTAAATGATGAAGCCTGGGACTTAAGTAAGTCGCCACAAATGGTGTATCTCGGATGCGAGAGCCCCTAGTGGTCTACCGGGAAATTATATGAGTCAACTAGAGAATTTAATGTCAGGAAGGCACGTTGGCCATGGTAGCTCAAAGGTTAAAAGCGACTGGACAGAAACCAGGAGATCCGTGGTCCAAATCCCGGCCATGGCATTGAATTTTTCATGTTGACTCTATTTATCAAAAACCTTAGTCTATATATGGCTAGTGTGGAGAAATGATTAATTTCCATCAATTAACTAAAGCTTTAATTAAACTTATTTCTTTGACATTTCTTGTTGTTTTGTTTTTATAATTTACTGTCCCATCTATGGCCGATTTTGAATCTGTTAAGATAACTATTTTTTTTTTAAGTACGGTTTGTATATTATATTCTGCAGTGCTGCTTTTATGGCTGTTAGTTCTCCATCATAAGGGTTTGAAGTTTTGACTAGTGTTAGATACTGTGCAAAGTGTTTGCAGTATACTCCTTCACCAGCATCTTGTTTGTTAATAAAGGATCCATCTGTGTATAGTCACAGCCACTCTTTTTCTGGATATCTTTCATTTTATTGCTCTCATTTCATTTGGTGAATTGTTTTGTTTATGTATTGTATATATCAGTATGTATATCAATATATTCTGTTGGGCTCATTTCCTCTATTCTTGTTATATTTGTTGCTACTATGTTCTTGTGTTTTGAGTTATTGATGTATGTTATGAAACTTGTTTGGCTTTTTAGATTGCTTATAGTATCCGCTGTGTGATACCACTTGTGTCTATTTCTATTAACTTGCAGTTTTTGTGCTAAGGTAATTGCCTTTACTTTGTGTTCCAGTTCTATGGCCATGTTTTTTGTGAAGCTTTCTAGTATTGCAATTGGTGTTGTTTTTACAGCTCCTGTTATTATTCTTACTGTATTATTTTGCGAAGTTTCTAGTTATCTTTTGAGTTTCTTGTTTAATGTTGCCAACAGTTATCCTCCAAATAGTAGGTTGGGTGTTATGTATGTTTTATATGTGTTGTTAAGGTGGTCCATATTTCTACCACATTTTATTCCTGCTAGGAATTTTAAGATGTTCTTTTTGTTGATCTTAGGTGTTATATTGTTTACATGGTCTTTCACTGATAGTTTTTGGTCTAGTTCTATTGCTAGACCAAAAACTAAAAATGAAAGAACATGTAAACAACAGAACTCAACAATGTAGTTTCTGGGCTTGTAGGTCTGGAAACTACAATTTATTGGATCAACTTCAACCATGAAAGGTTGATGTATGTTTATGGAAATGGTTTTCATGTTTCCTTTAGGAGCAAGGGTAGTATAAGAATACAATATTCTTTAAGTGATAGTCAAACCTTTTAAGTGCTAGTTGCTATGTTTTAGCTTTGATATTCCATTCTCTTTGCATGTCTAAGACATACAATTCATTAGTTGAAAAAGTGTTAAGTATTTGACAACATAACCCTATAATAAAGAAAATTCAGGAACGATTAATGCCACAGAAATTCTTACTTGATATAAACTTTGTGATCTAACAAGATATACTTCTTTTGTGCAGAAAGATTTTGTCTGGCCCTTATAGTTTACAAGTTATAAAAATTATTAATTTATAGATGAGTCATATTTATTACACATCAGCTTCACTTACAAAAATTTTATTCACAATGATGCAATGACAAACTATTTAAAGGAAAATTTAAGATGTACATTTCATTTCTCATAAAAATATGTCATACATATAACATTTTAATAAAATCATTAGAGCCATTTTTGAAAAATGTTCTGTCAAGAGTAGTCGGGTTTCAAGGGGAGGATTTTCTTAGAAATCTTTGTGTTATCCTTTAGAATGCTGAACTTAAATATCAAATTTGGTACTTGACCAACTTTTCATTTTGGAGCTATGCAGTTCAGAAACACATAGCCCATTCTCTAAAACATCAATTTTAACTTAGGGAATAAAACATATTTATATTGAAATCTGAGTGTCAACATTTTTAATGCAATGCAGTACCTTTTCTTAGCAAGGAGTAGAAAAAATAAAATTACTGCAAGGTTTGAACAAGTGGGTGAAAAATGTTTAGTAGGTTGCAAAATAACCTTACTTTAAAATTTCCCAGAGGCATAACATGTGCAATTCGGGCCCGCCTGCAAAAATTAAAATCCGAGCCCCCTAAAATATAATGTATAACTGATCAGTAATTAACGTAACTTCAAATACAGCAGGTAGAAAACTTAATGCAATGCATTGTATAATCCTACGTAATATAAACAAAGCTATTATTTGATCACTATTTTCTAAGTACTGAACAAAATTAACACCGCTAAAATTAAGTGCATTACAGGGGTTGATATTCTACATCAATAAGGATAAATCTATACTTCTATCTATTGTTTGATATTAATGTATGTACTTGTACTTATATAACCTCACTCTATTCACCTTGATCTCTACTAAAACTGGACCATGCGGCATACTTTCTCTGATGCGAAGGTATAGATGATTTCACAGACCTCAATGGATGTAGCTGTTTCACCTTCGATACTGAGGAGGCTGAGTTCACTTAGTCTATCTTGTATCATAGAATTCCGCAGATAGTTCTTTATAAGTTTGAACTTCGAAAATGAGCGTTAGCCGAAGAAACAGTAACAGGAATAGTTAAAAACAGGTATAATGCTGTGCATAAATCTGAAACGCTAGCAACTATGATTTAATTCTCTATAACTAATAGCTTTGTTAAGTCAAGTACAGAGGTTAATACGGACATTTCTTTTTTTTCAGGGCATTTTTGAAATCTATTACTTGGTCTGGAAATTCACTAGATAAATCCTTCCCATATTCATTTTGAAGAATTACTGCTGCATTGTGAATCTCTTCATCGGAGGCAGCATTTAGGAATTTTGGGGAAATAATCCTGAAGAAATGGTGAACATTGTGCATACCCTCAAATCTGTCTCTTAACAATAATGTCCAAACAGTCATTAAAAACAATGGCTCAGAAATACATACTTTGATCCACTAGCCACGCATCCTGTTTTTTCACATCAAACTGTTTTTTCACTTTTCGAATTCATTTATTTTCAAATTTTGGTGAAATGTCCCATTTCTTTGCTAAAGATATGGCTGATGACATTGCTTCTTCAAAGTTTTTTTCGATAGCAAGATAAATTATCAGCTGTATTCTGAACAAGAGAACATGCTTTATCAAGATCTACATTTTTGGATTGCATAATTTGAGATGCTAAGTTTGTACATTCTAGAATCTTTGAGTGCAGCACTATCTGAAAAATGAATTCAAATTTCTCTAACTGGTTTTTCAAAACTACAGCTACCTCTCTTTATTTTTTTTTTTTCGATATCATTTTATTTTTGACAGAGCCTTAAGTACATTGACATATTCATATCGAAGGGCTTTAACAGACTGGTTTCTCGAAGACCAACGAGTTGGGCAAAGCTCTTTTAAGGTACAAGAAGATACCAATAGTTCCCATCTTTTAATACTGTTACTGAAGAAAAGATACAACGTTTCTACTGTGTCATAAAAGGACCTGACTTCTTGAATTCCACATGCAGCGTTGTTAAATACTAGATTTAAATTATGCGCTGTACAATGCACATATTTTGCGGTTCTTTGTCTTTGTTGAATTCTTGTTCTGACATATTGCCACACCCGTCATAACCCTGATCACGGCATATAGTTAACGAGAGTCCGTTTTCGTCTATTGCACTTAGTATTTCCTTTTCTATTCCTAATGCACATTAATCTTTTATTTCACGAAAACCTAAAAAGCTTTCATTTATCTTCACATCACAAGGCTTTCCAGTGACATCATGTGAAACTGTAACGTATCTAAATATCTGACTTAACTGATCTCTTTTTGTAATGTCCTGTGTTGTATCTGTGATAATAGAAAAGAATGGGGCAGCTTTAATTTTATTAATAATTTCTTTCTCAACTGCACGGGATAAGACATTTATTTACTCATGTTGAATTGCAGGGCTAAGGCATTTTTGCATGCAATTTGGTTGTATTAAATCGCATAATACCGGATCCCACCTTGCGAGAAGTTCAATAATTGCCAAAAAGTTTACACTGTTTGATTTTCCAATTTCCTCCCTATGCCCCCGAAAAGCTAAATTATTGGATGTCAGAGTTAATCACATTCACAATACGCTCAAGAACCTGTTTCCATATGTTCTCACTTTTCTTTAGTTCTGAAATGAAATGAAATGTGTAGTGTTTAACACCCGCTTTTACTACATATGGCACTGCAGGTGGTGACATTGATGATACATGACATGAACATGGAGCACTGGTGGAATGAGATGGCGGGAGAAACCGGAGATCCCGGAGAAAACCTGCCCAGCGCCGTGTTGCTCACCACAAATCTCACTTTGCGGTCACCTGGGATCGAACCCGGGCCACCTTGGTGAGAGCCAAGTGGTCTAACCACTGAGCCACGGCGTGGCCGTTCTTTAGTTCTGAATTCATACCCACCTCAATTGTGTTTTCCTTACGCCACGAATTGAAAACGATGCAAGCGTTCAAATGTGCATAGCTAGTTTCGTGTTGCAATATACTTTTGGTTAGGCACCTCCAATCTCAAACTCCTTCCTTCCAAGCAGCCAACACGGTTTACAGTAAACAGTCATTTTTAGATGAATAATACAACTATTCTCTCCAAATTCTTTGTCCTGCCAATGCAAACTTTCCGTAATATTTAGTGGGGAAGGACCTGTTTTCCTGCTTGGCATCTTTGGGGAATGGGCCCTCTGGCTGACAAGGATTTTGTCTAACAAGGAACATTTTAGTTTCATTATCTACATCTAATTGATCACCTGCATCTACAAGATCATTTTAATAGACCGTGATAGGCCTAATTGTATTTATGGCGAGTTTGCTATCTTCGTTTTCATTTTCACAATTATTATTGGTGCTCACTTCAGAAATGCACTCACTTGTGACACTGCAAACTTCTGTAACTGTTGAGCTAGTACTACTACTAGGAGAAAAAGGATAACTTATTTTCACTAATTTGTTTGTTTCTTTTTCTAAGTCACGCTTCTTCTTTCCTTTTTCTCTTCTTCTTCATTTATATGTTTCTACTTCACTTTAAAAGGTTTCATTTCACTGAAAAAAGTACACAGTTAAATAGAAAAAGTTAAACTTTTAACCAGTAAATTTTGAAAATATTACACAACTTTTTACAATGCACCTAGTTTCCCCTAAGAAAGCTCGTCTGAAACTGAGCTGGCTATTGATTGACCTGCCAGTTATTCACACCTTAATGTATAATTGACATTGTTGTTGAATGAGAAATGTGACAAAAGTTAAATGTTTAGAAAACAAATGTGCATATTATGCCATTCCATCTAACAAAAAATCTGGTATATTCAATTTCGACATCCCCCAGAAAGATTTGTTCAGCAAGTTCCTCGAACCGCCACCAGAGGAGACCGATGACAAAATATTGCCAGCTACACCAATGAGAACAAGTCGATGTCCGGCTGAAGATAGAGGGAAGGCCTCAGAAACCGGTTTCGGGAAACTTTAAAAGTGAGTGTTGTTTTGTGTTATTAATCGACTCCCAATTAAATTAATTTATACAACAACACTGTTTTCAACACTTCCATGAAAGGATTTATTTAATTTTTTGGTACTCATTTTCATTGTTGTAACTATGCGCTGCTCATTTGTGACAACAGAGAAACATCATGCAAACCAGTGTTATCAGAGAATTTGTAGTGAAGGACAAGCAGCAGCTGTGCTACACTCAACTAAACATTGACCAATTCTAGGAAACCGTTTGGAATGATCTGGCCATTAACTTTCTATGCAGACTAACATTAAACTTTACTATTTATCTTATACATATTTCAGAATTTATATCTGTATATATTCAAATTGTTTTATTCATTAACAATAATATGCTTCTGTTTCCTTTTCTGCGGGCTCCCAAAATACCAGTCCAGCCCACATTGCAGGCCCTGCAGGCCTTAACGTTATGTCCCTGAAACTTCCCATCATATTTCATTCATGCTTCATGTTGGATATACTCTTACCATTGTGTTCATTTCTCAGTGAAACTATTAAACTAAATCACGAAAATTTGTTGTGATAACTAAACCTGAAGAAATGCTGCATCTGCAGGTCTGTGTACAATGTTACCAATTTAATTTTTTGTTGAAGTAAAGGACAGGTGAGTCAAGTATGTGCAGTTTCAATAAAAGTACCTAGTTTTTTATGTATTCCAGGGATGGACTGTTATTAAAGGCCAGAGGGGCTAGCACCACCGATAATATCACACAACTTATAGGCATTTTTTAATTTGAAGAAAATATTTATTTTATATTGTATTCAATTGTAATAATCATAGCAAATAATTTATTATACCATGATTCTTAATGGTTACTAAAGCTTGGAACTTGCATTCTTGTACACGATAACTGCGCAGGTTTCCTTGTGGCAAAGCAGAACATTGGGCCAGATTACATTCCTCACCTTTCTATATACTTTGCCAGTCATGTGTCTGTACCTCCCTCACTACCCTACTCTCTTCACACAATGCACATAGCACTGCTTGGGGCCAGGCAGCTGTGGCCCATTACAGAAGTTTAGCATTTGGGTGACTGCTGGTGTAATCATAATTGTTCGGCGGACAAAGAAGTATTGTTTTAAAATGAATAGAGTGGTTATTTGTACATGTTTAATTCATTCCAGCAAGTACCTAGCTAGAATCCTCTGAAGATGCTCGACAGAGATATGAGTGAAACGTCAGGAGAATTTTCATTCTCTGGACCACGGCCCATAAGCCCGGGAAATACTTCTATTGCAGAGTGGTTATTTATTGAAGTCCTTTTCATTCATTAAAGGTAGAAGACAAACTTGAAATTAAATGATTAGGTACATATCAACTGAATAATTATACATTTATGCAACAAGATGAAAAAAAAAAAAAAAAAACAGAGGTCTCTCTGCAACAGTTGATTCTGTAAGAAATTGTGGCTAATTGTGGGTGAAGAGAAACAAAGTGTTTTTTTCTTTTACTGTTTTTATTTGGTGGTGAAGGTCTGTGGACAATCTATAAGGATCTGAAACATTTGAGCGAACAAATTGCAAAATACGAGATAAGTGCACTTCACTTAGAAAATTCTCGTAAATGTAAAATAATAGGAACTGTAGATATTGCTGCTCAGATTGATTCAGCACATAAAATATCAATCCAAAACTACAATGAACTAGACACTAAAAATAGACACATACTATACAGACTGATAAGAGTACATAAAATTTTGCGGAAGCTATGATCTAGCACTGAGGAGTCACAGTGAAACATAAAAATCAGCAAACCGTGGCAATTTCTTCGATCATTATGTCCTCTCAGTGATCTTGACAGTGTGTTTGATGACCACTGTAAAAGTGCCAGTACTGCAGTATATAAATATACTTTACATACTGTACAGGATGAACTATAGGATTGTTTTTATCAAGTTTAGATTGAGAAATTCCTTTCTTGGAAGTGTTGAAAACAGGGTTGTTATGATAAATTAAATTTAAAGGGAGTCGATTAATGACACTAAACAACACTTACTTTTAAATTTTTCCGGAACATGTTTCAGAGACTTTGCCTCTATCCTCAGCCAGCCATCGACTGGTTCTCATTGGTGTAGTTGATGATATTTTGTCACAGGTCTCCTCTGGTGGCGGTTCAAGGAACTTGCTGAACAAATCTTTCTGGGGGATGTCAAAATTGAATACTTTGTTCCTATTTTTTGAAATGAAGATTTGTTCCCATGTGGATAGTTCTTGTTTTCCTGATGTATGTTTTAGTAGTTTTGGTTCTGGATTAATGTTGTGGTTTTTTTCCCAAAAATGTGTGGCAACTGCTGATTTTTCTAATTGTTTATATTTTATGTTTCTAAAGTGTTCCTTTGCTCTTGTTTCTAAATTTCTTTTGGTTTTTCCAATATAAATTTGACTACAGTCACTGCATTCAATTTGATATATACCAGATATTTTGTTAGATGGAATGGCATCTTTGATGTTTGAGCAAATAAGGTTTTTTAAGGAGAAATGGTTGACTGGTGCTAGTTGAATGTTTTGTTTTTTGAAGACTTTTTTGAATTTATCATAGGCCCATGGATGGTAAGTGAATTTTTTGAAAATCATATTAGTTTCTGTAGCTGAGAGGGTTGTGGTTTCCTTTATTAGCTTCTTCTTTTTTGCTAAGTTCACTTTTTTGTCTACTAATGATTTGGGAAAGTCATTTTTTGTGCTATTTCAATAATTTTGTTGTATTCTGCTTTGTATTCTTCTGCTATGAGAGGGATGTTTACCAGTCTGTGTGCTAAACTATTGAAGATTGCCTGTTTGTGGGATCTTGGGTTGTAGCCATTAGCTTTTATGTAGCTGTCTGTCTGTGTTGGTTTTCTGTAAATGCCAAAGTTTAGTCTGTTTTTATTTCTCATTATTTTTAGATCCAAAAATGGTAAATACTCGTCTTTTTCTATTTCTACGGTGAACTTGATGCTTTTTTCTTGGATATTTAAAAGTTTTAGTGCATCACTGATGTGTTTTTGTGGTACTATTGCAAAGATGTCATCTACATATCGTTGCCAGAGTTTGAACATCCAAGGGAAACCTTTGGTGATCCTTATTTCTAATGCACTCATGTACAGATTGGCCAGGAAGGTGATAGGGGGTTGCCCATTGCTAATCCTGAAGTTTGGTGGAAATATTTTGTTTGAAACTGGAAGAAATTTTGTTCTATGCATAATTTGGTTAGTTCGATGTAATCTGAAATTTCAGGTGATGCCAATCCAAGTGATTTGAGCCATTTTTCTATCAACACTGGGAGTTGATTAACTGGTATCCCGGGAAACAGTGATTTAACATCAAACGAGACCAGTGTGTCCTCTTCTTTTACTTCAGTATCCTTAATGTGTTCTATAAGTGAATGAGTGAGTGAGTGTGTGGTGTTTTAGGGCCCGTCGACAACAAGGTCATTTGGGCCCGAAGTCAACACTAAAACCTAAAAGTTACAAAAATTTAGCTAAAAAGGTAAAGTATAATAAAAACACTCATCTGTTAAAAGGACATAAAAAACGATCTAAAGACTAATAATTTAAAATCTCTAAAAGTAGTAAATATAAAATACAAGTCAGACTTGTTTATTAAAACCTATTTCAGACACAAACCGCAATGCCTTAACCACGGCCACTGGGTCGTCCCCTAAAATACTGAGCAAGTTAGTTCCCAAGCCCAAAGACTGGCGAATGCGAGTGTACTGCGGGCAATCGAGTAATATATGCCGCACAGTGAGGCGTACTGCACACGGAGCACACACAGGGGCCGGTTCCCCTCTTAACAGATGGCCATGAGTCACTCGTGTGTGCTCAATTCTCAGCCGGGTGAGTATCACCTCGGCTCGCCGGTTATCCCTGCAGGAAGTTAGCCAGGGTTGTACGCTCTCCTTTATTGCCCGGAGTTGTGTGCCTTCCAAAGCTGTCCAGGAGTGCTGCCAAGCAGATAGGAGTTGGCGACGGAAAAAACGTTGCACATCCTGGTATGGCACCGTAGTTGTTAAACTCCGGGGCAAACGGCAAGCGGACTTAGCAGCCGCGTCCGCCTCCTCATTCCCGGAAATCCTCACATGGCCTGGAGTCCAAGTAAAAACAAAATTGTATCCTCGACTGAGCATTTGCGAGATCTGGGCCTGTATTTTTAAAACAAGGGTGGGAGCGGCAGTGTGCTGTTGCAAGGCCTGAAGAGCACTTAGAGAGTCAGTGCAGACAATAAAAGAGCCAGGAGCTAACTTGCAAATAAAAAGGAGCAAATAGAAGATGGCATACAGCTCTGCGGAGAAAATTGAAGTGGAGTCCAGAAGGCGAAATTTATGAGCCTCACCGTTAATGAAGAACGTGCAACCCGTAGTGCTACCTAACTGAGAACCGTCTGTAAAGACCGGAACATAGTTAGGGTAACGGCTCAGTAGTTCGGCAAAAAGTTGTTGGAACACTGAATGTGGAGTAGAGAGTCTAGAGTTGCTTGAAAGAGTGAGATCGAACCGCGCACGATTGAGCTGCCATGCAGGATAAGGGCAGATGGACGACCTCTCCACGCGAGGCATTCGGAGGCCATGCGAATGTAGGAGATCCCGAAATCTTATTCCCATGGGGCGTGTCCGAGAACCAGGGCGCGTATAACGGTGGACTAAATCTGGACACAGAACTGGTTTAAAACAAGGATGATTGGGATAACTTGCCATCTTCGAGATGTATGAGCAGAGTAACAGCGAGCGATGAATATAGAGTGGAGGTTTGCCTGATTCTGCATACAGGCAGTCGACTCGACTGGTGCGGAAAGCTCCTGTGGCAAGGCGGATGCCAGTATGATGCACGGTGTCTAAAAGGCGAAGTTTAGAGGCGGTCGCTACGCCATAAATAAAACTGCCGTAGTCCAGCTTAGATCGGACCAGGGGACCTATAAGTTCATAGGTGTTTTTGATGCTTAGGCTGTCGAATTTTGGAAATGAATTGAATTTGTTTATTAGCCACTTTGCAAGTTTGTATGTTGGTGAATTTATACTGCTAACTATAAGTCTCATTGTTAAGGATGGTTTGTGTATGTGGGAAAACTTGGAACATAACTATTTGGCAGTCCTAAGCAAGAAAATGAAAGAAAAAACCATAAAACTAAAATACAAACTGACTAATCTGTGCAACATGTCGTCACACCGAAATCATACTGGGAAAAAGTTAAAAAACATTGGAAATAGCAACGTAAGTCGATCAGCAATCATTACACATGCTAAATACAATAGTAAAATAAGTAGCGTAAACGCAAAAAGGAGCACGCAAATCTTTGAAAACGTCGTAAACCTATCCAGTCAAAATTTCTCCAAAAAAGAATTCGGTCTTATAAATAATGGATTAAAAACATGCGTCAAGTTTCTCAAATAATGGACATAGCTTGCAGCAGACACTGGTCATCATTTTACGATACATTAAAAGGTGTAAACATGTTTAAAGGTTTTCTTTCTTTGAACAGATTCATGATCAAACAGCCAATAGTCTCAGTGTTATTTTGATAAAGGAGGTACTACCTTTTAATGTTGAAATAAAACTCAAATAAAACTCTCAAGCATATGAAAGTGCCACAGTAATGAGCGGCAGCCATGAAAGTGTTCAGACTTGCTTCAACACCCTTCCTTTAATGCTAGTTATGTACACTGCTATGCTCACCAATTAAATTTGGTTATATGAAATGCTTGTTCCAAAAACATAAAATCAGTTGTTTTTTGTCAACATTGGTGAATTCATAATTTTCTTGTCTTCCAAAATGCAGTGATCTGTTGTGTTCAGTTTGCAACAAACGCATTCCAGCAGCTTCCACAAAAAGATGGAACTTTCAATCACAGATTTTGAACAGTGTTCATTAAAACAAACTTTACCTACTACAGTATTTTGAGAAGATCAAGCAGGAGGATCGGTGGAATAATGTAACAAATATGGAAGCTATTGGTTTGAAGAATTTACTAAACAGTTGAGAATTTTTGTTTCTTCTAAATTTTTTCTACAGTATTATGAAACATGTTCACATTCTGTGTAACACAATTTAGATGCAAAGTGCTGATAGTTTTACAGTATCTAATGCTTTGCAGTATTTTGAATCAAGCTGCATCTGAAATTCATGAGAATACTAGAAGATACCATTTTGATGATATTGCTCCTCCCTCAAGAAAGTGACCAAATTATGGTTCTGAAGCGAATCTGAATTCAGATGCCAAAGAAGTGCGTGACACAGTGGTCAACCAAATGAAAGGACGATTTCAACAGTATCATACATTCAATACTTTTGGATATACTGACCCAAAGAAATTTATTACATTCAGAGAAAATTTCCCTGCTGACTATGAGAAAACTTGCATAAAATTACAATCTCATGATTTCCTATGAAAAGTTAAAAACTGAATTGTCATTGATTTATCATAATGATACATTCAAAGATATCTGCTCAGTTTGGAAACTCTCAGTTTTTTCATTCAACACTCCTTTGAGAAAGAGTTTTCTGAAATACATAAAACACTGCAAATTGTACTAACAAATCAAGTTTCAACATCCAAGGCAAAGATAAGCTTCAGTACATTGAAAAGAATTAAGTCTTTCATTAGGTACACCATGGGACAAGATAGGCTTAATTCCTTGGCTGTTTGTGTCATTCACAAAGAGGAAATTGGTAAAATACCTAACTTCAACAACAAAATGATTCAAATATTTGCCACCCAGAAGAATAGATGTGCTCAGTTCTTTCACAAGTAATACTACCACTTGGTTAGTTGTATTTTATCTTTTATTATTAGTTACTTGATGTAAAAATGTAGGGGAGAACGGGGTATTGACGAATGGGTAGCTAATGCCGAACACCTGTTTTTAAAATGTTCCGCTAGAGTTACAGGTATGTTGGCTAGTGCTGCAATCTTGAAATGTCCTTGGTAACTTCCTGGAGCAAAATTAGCCATTTTGAACAAAGTGTTAAGTTATGTTTATCATTTCCAGAAATTTTGTTATAACAGTGGTTGAAAAAACAACTGAAGTATGTGTTGCTTACCTTAGTTGTTTCATCTTCTAGGGTATGTGTTATCAGAGGGGATCATTTTACATTATATGTGTAAACATAGATTATTTTTATTAGCACGTTTTCACGGTTGTTTATCAAGATGTTTCTATGATGTCATCGTGGGCCAATGGCGAACAGTGATTGGCCGCCCAGTGTTACCTAGTGTCTAATCTCTCAATAGAGCATTACATGCTATGGTTACATCTTTTCCTATGAAACAAAGACTTCAAAGAAAAGAAGCAAACCAGAAGAAAAAGCAAGAAGGAAAACAGTTATTGGACATAAATGTGAAAAGGCCAAGAAGACAGCTGGAAAAACAGCAAAAAGGAAGATTTATTTCAGTTCTTCATAAGAAGAGGAAAGGGAGGTTGAAATACTATATCAAGATATCGATGATTGTAAAAAGCTTGATGTGCCATATGTTATTAAAAATAACACTGACATTTGCCCTTTCTGTGGAGAGTTTGTAAAAAATAACAAGCTCTGGTAAAAGTGCTCTAAATGCTCCAACTGGACTTGTGCAGCTTGCAGTGGTTGGGAAGTAAAAGCTTTGTACCTAAGAACAAATTCAGTATCAAAATTTGGTAGCTATTTGTTATTATCATTTACTATCTTTCATAGTGGTGTGACTGTAATCACGTTGCCGGCATGAAAGATATCTGTGTAGGTGTTTTCATAAATAATAAGTCCCTGATTCACAAATTTCTTATCTGCATGTTAGCATTTTAATGTGATACAGAAATAAATTATATAATTATATTTTTATCAAAGATAAATTTATAGAATGCTTCCCTTTGACATTTCATGTAACTTTTAGAAAATAGAAGCAGATGTTCACCATTGCCCTCCGAAGGTAGACATTGGCAAACACTACTCAGTTTTCAAATCGTTTTTTTTAAAAGCTTTTTGACTTGATAACAAATAAAAGTAAAACTGCAGTTTTCAAGACAAATAACTAGACTACAATAGATAACGTCAACATGAAAAATTCAATGCCATGGCCAGGACTTGAACCATGGATCTCCTGGTTTCCGTCCAGTCGCTCTAACCCATTAAGCTACCATGGCCAACGTGCCTTCCTGACATTAAATTCTCCATTTACAACAACAACAACAACAACAACAACCCATGGCGTGACAGCCCTTAGAGGGCCAAGGCCTACCAACCCAACTGCAGGCCTCATGCCATTTACGCACGGCAGAGGTGGGCGATCATCCAACCGATACGGGGAGGAGATGTGGTCAGCATCTCGGCATCCCCCAGCCAGAATGTTGGTTTCCGTGACCAGGGCCGCTTACCTATCGTAAGCTCCTCACTTTCCTCATGATGCTGAGTGGGCACCGGTCCTATACCCGGGACCTAAAATCCCCACCACATGGGTGGGATCGAACCCGGGCTGCTTTCCGTGGTCAGAGACCAAGGCATGCTGCCTTAGCCCGCTACACCATGGCGCAGGACAAATTCTCCATTTGAGATACACCGTTTGTGGCGACTTACTATCGTAAGTACTTGAGTACCAGGCTTCATCATTTAACTCTTATTATTTTAGTTAATTGATGGAAATTAATCATTTCTTAACACTAGCCGTACATAGGCTAAGATCTCCCGGTCTCCGTCCAGTTGCTCCAACCCACTGAGCCACCATAGCCAACGTGCCATCCCGACATCAAACTCTCCACCTGACTCGTATATTTCCCCAGTAGACCACCAGGGGCTCTCGCATTTGAGATACACCGTTTGTGGCGACTTACTATCGTAAGTACTTGAGTCCCAGGCTTCATCATTTAACTCTTATTATTTTAGTTAATTGATGGAAATTAATCATTTTTTCACACTAGCCGTACATAGGCTAAGATCTTTGATAGATAGAGTCAACATGAAAAATTCAATGCCATGGCCGGGATTTGAACCACGGATCTCCTGGTTTCCGTCCAGTCTGGGAAATATACGAGTCAAATGGAGAACCCAATGCCAGGACGGCACGCCGGCCACGGCAGCCTAATGGGCCAGAGCGACCGGATGGAAACCAGGAGATCCGCGGCCCAAACCCCGGCTATGGCATTGAACCCCTCATTCTAATGATAAGATACTATTCTGAACTTTGTACAAACATTCTAATGATAAGATATTCAAGTTCAGCTTTAATTATTACACATGAAAAACAAATTTCAAAATGTTTACAAACAGTATCAAATTTTTGTGTGATACAAAGCAAAATTCTTGAGATTCCAGAAATTAAATTATATTTTGAATACATTACTGCCATTTCAACATTTCTCTGTCACTGCTTCGTCAATCTCTGAAACCAAGTTCTTCAACATCTGCCATTGGATTGTTGACAGACTGATTCCTTTCTTTCCGGGTTTCATCTCCCCATCAGCTTCATAATATTCTTGTATATCAACAAAGACTTTCCCACAAAATGCTCTCACTTTTACGTACTTGTTCCTTTCCAAGTACCATGATGGCTCTTCATCAGTTTGATTCTTGGAACCTGAAGCATTTGCCTTGGACTTCTTGGATGGTGGAGGGTTTACGTCCTCTGGTCCAGAGTCCTTTCCCTTCTTTTTGTCTTTACCCATTGTCTTACTTTCTCTTCAAATAAATATAACGTTAAGGAAGCTCAAATTTCTAGGACACAGAATCAAAACAGTAACTTATAGATATGATAAGCAAGCCAGTCAAGACGGTAACAACCTTCTTCACCGCGAACCAAAGCCTTACCCGCCTTTATGATGCTTTTGCACCCGTCATGTTGACTCTATCTATAAATTTTGAAGTCCATTGAGTGCAAAACAAAGCATTTTTACAAAGAGTTCTATTTCTGTTTGTCAGTGTGCATGTGCATACATGTCAATGCATAACTAAAACATAACACCAATTAAAATCCAAACTGGATATTTAAGTTCAGGAGGTAACAAATATTTTTAAGAAAATTCCCATCCTAAACTGCACCTTAAGTGATACATTTTGAGAATTTTGATTTTTCAAAAACAGGTTTTAACACTTTTTATTTAAGTACCAAATGTTTAAAATATTTTCATGAGAGCTTATTTCTTATATACTACATGTATATGTCAATTTGTCATTCATAAAAAGAAGCAGGTGAATTTATCACATCAGTCTTAAAGAAATATTATTTATCATTACTTAAATATTTGTGGTTTTAACTCATGTTTTTCATGTTTTCATGTTGACTCTATCTATCAAAGATCTTAGCCTATGTATGGCTAGTGTGAAGAAATGATTAATTTCCATTAATTAACTAAAATAGACTACATTTTAAATAAACTGGATTTTGTGTTAGGTTCATTGTATTCACAGAACAGAAAGATAAAGCTTAAGCATTCGCCATTACATCACTCTCCCTATAGTATTTTGACACATTTCTGCTATTGCTTTTTTTTTTTAACAAGCAACTAAAGGTGACCTAATACGGAATAAAAAGAAGTATTTAAGAAAGTGGAATTCCATTATTATTAAAATTAGGCAAATGAGTCAACCTTGTATACACTTTTCTCCACTTACTATTTTTTATGAAGACTAGTTTCTCAGGAAATTCTTCATAAAAAATTTGTAAGTGAAGAAAAGTGTATACAAGGTTGACTCATTTGCATAATTTTAATAATAAAGGTAACCTGTTTCAAAACATATAGCTCCACCTCTACTTTCATTAAACAAGGACCTGATAAATGCACAAAAGGAAGGAAGAAGTGCAGATGAGCTAACAGAAGCACATGCTTCACATAGTAAACCGATGCTACGGCACTTGGAACAATTTCAATGGATGAAAAGGAAAGACTGGAAAAAGGAGGATCTGATGAGGAATATTTGGTGCGACAATACCTATGCAACATGAATGGAGAAAAGAAGAGTAACGTGCTGATAACTGGGGACTCATTATTCAAATTCTCCGGCAACATGTGTAGAAGAAAAGGTTATGATGTGCAGTGCTTTCCCAGAATATGAGCTACTGCACTATAGCATAAAATAGAAGAAATAAACCTGAAGAAACTGAATCCGGAAGTGGTAGTTCAGAATGTAGGAACCAATAATATCAGGGGTGGCTTCTCAATGGGGTAGCATGTTTGCGCTACAACCAAAATGCTGGGTCTCCCTTTAATGCACGGGCATGTTCCATTTGGAGCTCAGTTCGACCTTGTCTAGTGCAGTGGCCCTCAGCGCTCTGTGTTGTTTGCAGGTGCCAAGTAGTTCACTCTCAGTTGCAAACCACTGGTATACAATGGGGAGGTATAGGCCAGGATGAACCTTAGGTATGCCGAGGCAGGTAGGGGGGAAGGGCGGGGCTTATGGCTGCATAAGGTTGGTTAACCTAGCAGCCAGAGAATAGTGAATGCCAAGCCTTCTCCTTCTGTTTTCAACGCCACCTATTATTATCATATTAAATGTTTGCATCGGTCAACTGTTACCACAGATTACTATTACCTACCAGAGCATAGCCACATGTTTTTTGCCTTGTTTTGTTAGCTGTGTCGTGCTTTGAGTAGTGAATAAGAGTGACTTATTTAAATACAAGTATATTGTGTTATATAAGGAGAAACAATCATAAAGTGTCTATTAGCACATCCTTTTTAAAACTGAGCTTAGAAGAAAACACCAAAAATAAGCGACTTGGGAAGTTCCATGCCAAATAAAAAAATCACATAGGTAGTCAAAACAAAAACAAGCTATTTGAACAGGAACTTTAACAACAATGTATATGAGAAATATAATTTTATGTGTGGTTATAATATTAAAAATAGCCTGTTTTGCTTTCCTTGCATTCTCTTTGGCGGTGAAGATCCGTGGACAAAACATGGCGTGAATGCTTTGCAGCATCTTCATGATCGCGCTAAAAACACATAACTTAAAAACTGCACATGAAAAAAACAGTTTTGCTATGCTTGGCAATGTAAATATAGCAAAGCAGATGGACAGTGCATATCAGAGAACAATTGAAGAACACAACCAGAAAGTGGCTCAAAATAGGTATGTTTTAAACATTATTGTTAATTGTAATAGGTTTTGTGGAGCCTTTGAGTTAGCTCTACAAGGACACGATGATTCAGCTACGTCAAGCAATCCTGGTATTTTTCGAGGACTGATAAACTTCGTGCAGAGCTAGACTGTGTTCTGAAAAACCTATCTGGAGAATGCTGCAGTGTTTAAGGGGACCTCCAAGACAATCCAGAAAGAAATCTTGCAATGTACACTTGAAGTCTGCCATGAAGAGATATCAAGTCCATTTTTAGCTGCATAAATAGAAGAGTGTTATGCTCTAGAGGTTTCTGAAATACGCATGTTGTGTTATACGCTGTGAATTACCGTTAACTTGTGTATACAGCAGTCTATAGTGACAGGATTAAACAACCGTTTGTTACTTTAAAAAACTTAAATTGCATGGATAAATTTGTGAACCACCGACTTTCAGAGCCACCAGCCGTCCCTGAATAATATTAACAAAAATGTATGTGCTGAAGAAAATATGGGGGAAACTATGGCAATACTGCAGTGTATAAAATGGAAATTACCAAATGCGCGAATCATTACAAGTGGTATTCTACAGAGATATGATGTTACAAACAGACGTTTAGCTAGAATTAATGATGAACTTGACTGGCTGTGTAAACTGAGGAACTGTACATATATAGATAGTAACTTCTGGCTGAATCACAGTCACTTTGCTTGGGATGGGGTATACCTTAACTGTAAAGGCTCCTTTGAGTTTGGCAGCTTGCTGTGCAGAGTAGTTTCATGTGTTCTACTGGGAAATTAACCAAGGAAAAGGTGGATGTCACAGGTAATAGAAACAAGTCAATCAGACAAATAGGGCTAACTTACCCTTCTAAATGTAATACACAAAATTTGGATTCTCCCAACACAATTAAGGTGACCAAAGTATTATTTAATGGCAAGCAACATGGAAGGATTTTCAGGATTTAGGAATATATGGCATTTTCTAGTATGGATTTTATAATTGTAATCTTGATTTTGTATTTCCATTTGATGATGTAAAAGGAAAGAGAGAAATAAATGATAAGTTACAAATTATAGTACAGCCGCTGGATCTCAGACTCTGACGTTTTGCGGCTGCAGGAGGTGGAGGGGGAAAGTTAATAGTACCAACATACAATAATGAGTAATTGAAAAAATATCATCAGAATTATTTTTAGAATAAAAATATATGACTATATTAGCTTTAAAACATTGAAATCCAACTTGTAATTTCATTATCATGCAAGATATTCTTTACATCACTCTATTTGAATATTTCTTTCACACCTTTTACACGCTGCTTCTATTGGTAGTACTGGGAGTCTGTACATCCGGTGTCGTGGTCAGGAAGTTAAAAATGTCTGCTAGCGCCAATCAGCATTATCGCTGCTAGGCGTAGCTTCCAAATCCAACACCGTGTTACTGCTGAAATTTTGTGTGGACCACGTGGCTTTAGTTGAGTTTGGTTCTTGTGTTGGTGAAGTTGGTTAACTATTTTGTGTGTGTATGAATACCAATTTATAGCATCTGTAAGTCTTATAATTATCACTATTATAGTAATATGACTGGTTCGTCAGAATTCAAGAAAAAAAATTGGCTCTTACAAGAGCCAAAGTCGTGAATTTATATTCAGGCTTTGTGAGTACTTCGAGGAGTGGGACACTGATGGACTCCTACTACCTGTTACCAAGGTGCTGAATAGAATTTGTGATGCCTTGAAGGTGGGAAAAAACACCGTGAAGACTGTGACCAAGGAAAAGTGCCCAGCTGTTGTAACTTTGCCATCTGCAGTTCTGCGTACACAGGGAAGGAAAGGCCACGAGGAGACCTTAAAGCTTCACTTGATGCACAGAAATGCCTCATTTTGTAGTGGTTGGAGAACATAACATACCTGGAGCGTCCGCAGAAATGACGAAAGCGGAACTCTTGCAAATTGTAAAACTTTACAAGCCACGTTTCTGCACTCATAAAATAGACACTATTGCTGCTGCTCATAGTCACACTGTAACCAGGCTCCCTCTTTATCATTGTCATTTCAATGCCATTGAACTAATTTGGACACAAGTAAAAGGTTATGTTGCAGAACATAACACAACATTCCATATTTCTGATGTTGAACTATTAGTGCAACAAGGTATTAAATAATTGACCCAGGATAAGTGGAAAAGTGTCGTGGATCATCTCTGGAAACTTTCAAGACAAGCCAAGGAAGACGATGGCATAGTGGAAACATGTGTGGAGGAGTTAATAATTTCATTCAGCCAAGATGACCAAAGCAACGACTCCAGTGATTAAGCCAAAGATATGGATATTTGTGGCATCTTCCCACTGGACTGAATGTAAGTTGTTTAGTAGTCAATTTCAGTAAACATAACTTTTTATTTCTTTTCCAGTAAATGGTAACTGGTATATTGTCTCTATATGCAACCATTCTGGGATCATGCATATGCAACTGTCCATGTACATTTATGAAGTAACAATCTGCAAATGCGTGAAATATTTAAAATACATATGTTCCTCAGCTTGAAATTTCAGCTAAAGAACTGGCAACAGTGCGCTTCCCCCTCTCGAGAAATGTCAGAGTCGGAGAATGGATGGCTGAACTGTAACTGAACATGGTTTATATGACAATGATATTTGTAAATTGAGAACTATAAAATTGTTTATAGATATAATAGATCACTATATGAAGGTGGAGGGTTGTAATCTTTATAAAAAACAATATTAAAGCTGCCAATATTTATAAAGAAAAATTTAACATAGAAAAGGTTTCTAAAGTAACTGGAATCAAAGTAGTAACAAATGGTGGTCTGTATAGGTCACCAGCAGCTACAGCTAAGGACTTTATTGTACATTTGGAAACATTGTTGCATAAATACATAAAATATGAAGCTATTAACAGTGAAGCTAACAAATATATACAAATATAATAATTTGTAAATTAAAACTTCACTTATCTTATAAGAAATGATAATTCTTATAAATTCTCCAGGATTGCAATTTCATGTAAACTTATACACATCTTCAGCTGGAAACAAAGCTGTCGCCATCATCACTAACACTAGATATTGATATGTTCTTGCTAGTACTACCAAAATCTGAAAATAAAACAAATTTAAAAACAGAATTGACTGCCGATATTTCAAAATTCATTACATGATGTTTGTTTTTTAAAATAAATATCTTTTCCCAAACCATTAAATCTATCGGACCATTTAATTGTTTTAATAATTTAGCTTCTGGATTTATTTCATGGTTAAATGACCAAAATTGATCTAGTATAGCCAATTTATCAGTTCGTTTATACTTAATGTTATGAAAATATTCTTTCGTTCTGGTTTCTAAATTACGTTTTGTCTTTCCATTATAAACTTTACCACAATCGAAACAATTAAACTGATCAATACCAGATTTGTTAATATTAGGAATTTTATCTTTTAAAAGTCAAACATTGCGTAATGAATTTAGAAATACTGGCAGTCGACTCTGTTTTTAAATTTGTTTTATTCTCAGATGTTGGTAGTACTAACAAGAACATATCAACATCTAGTGTTAGTAGCAATGGTAACAGCTTTGTTATCAGCTGAAGATGTGTATAAGATTACATGAAATCGCGATCCTGGAGAATTTATATGAATTATCATCATTTCTTATAAGATAAGTGAAGTTTTAAGTTACAAATTATTATATTTGTATACAAATTTTGCATAAACTGGTTAGTAAAAATACAAAAGTAATTCTAGCGGACTTTAATATTAAGCTAAATCCAATTGATAGCACCTAAAAAATACCAATGGAGTACTTAATTCATATAACATTCGAGATTTAATCACAGAACCTATAAGAGTAACAATACTTCATCTAATAAATTATTGATCATGTTTCATCTAACATCCAAGAAATCTCAACCTCCGTGATAAACACACACATTGCTGATCACTTTGCTCAATTGGTACACTTACATACTACATGTTGTGATAAAGGAACTGAGGAGATCAGAATCTTCAGAAGCATAAAGGAGGAGAATACAATAGCTAATCCAGTCAATTTTCTTTCGACTAAATACTGTGAAAAGATCTATTGGAACAATAGGGCAAACGATAAATGGTATGAATTTTATAACAAACTAGTTAACCTGGCAAACTTCATACTGCCAATAAAAGTAATCTGCACTTATCTATATAAATAAAACAAATTCGGGTTATTTGTAGTTAATTGATGGAAATTAATAATTTCTTCACGCTAGCCATATATTGGCTAAGATCTTTGATAGATAGAGTCAACATGAAAAATTCAATGCCATAGTCGGGATTTGAACCACGGATCCCCTGGTTTCCATCCAGTCGCTCTAACCCATTGAGCTACCATAGCCAATATGCCGTCCTGACATTAAATTCTCCAGTTGACTCATATATTACCCCAGTAGACCACAAGGGGCTCTCGCATTCGAGATACACCGTTTGTGGCAACTTACTGTTGTAAGTACTTGAGTCCCAGGCTTCATCATTTAACTCTTATTATTTGTAGTTAATTGATGGAAATTAATCATTTCTTCACACTAGCCGTGTATAGGCTAACATCTTTGATAGATAGAGTCAACATGAAAAATTCAATGCCATAGTCAGGATTTGAACCACGGATCTCCTGGTTTTCATCCAGTCGCTGTAACCCATTGATCTACCTTGTGGTCTACCAGGGTAATATATGAGTCAACTGGAGAATTTAATGTCAGGACAGCACATTGGCCATGGTAGCTCAATGGGTTAGAGCGACTGGACGGAAACCAGGAGATCTGTGGTTCAAATCCCGGCTATGGCATTGTATTTTTCATGTTGACTCTATCTATCAAAGATCTTAGCCTATATACGGCTAGTGTGAAGAAATGATTAATTTCCATAAATTAACTACAAATAATAAGAGTTAAATGATGAAGCCTGGGATTCAAGTACTTACAATAGTAAGTCACCACAAACAGTGTATCTCGAATGCGAGAGCCCCTTGTGGTCTACTGGGGTAATATATGAGTCAACTGGAGAATTTAATGTCAGGACGGCACGTTGGCCATGTAGCTCAATGGGTTAGAGCGACTGGACGGAAACCAGGAGACCCGTGGTTCAAATCCTGGCTATGGCATTGAATTTTTCATGTTAACTCTATCAAATTCGGGTTAGTTAATTATTCTGCAATTGGGGGTGATGTTTAAATACAACACAGTTACAGTTAATCAATTTCTAGCTTTCCGATAAACGTATTTTTTGTCTTTTTTTGTGGTGCATAAATAGATAAAAGATGATGGTTTTTGGGTGCGGAAACACACGACGTATAATTGGCCATGAGGGAAACAGGGAACTCCAAGCTGATTCCGCACACTTCCAACGACTGCCCTTGCAATTTATTTATGGTCATTGCAAAGGCCAAACGCATGGTAAATTGTAGACACTTAAAATCAAAAGGTAAATCCGTTGGAATCATCAGAATATGCAGGATCAAGATATCCTCTCCTTTCTACTTTCCCTTGATGACTGTTGCATCGATGACATTATTCATTAGCTTTATCATAGTTAGTCTTGTTCCATTGCACAATCACGGTTAGTTAATGTTATGTAGCATGATTACAACTGATCCTAACTTTAATTTTAAAATTGTAAGTTGGGAGTCCAGGCAATTCTAATGAATTCAAAAACTCTATGGGAGAGTTTACTACGTCATCCTGTTTTATAACTGTGTCAACTGATTTGTACAAAAACAACTCCCCAAGAAGAAACAGACACTCTAGAACGTAATTCTGACATACCAACACAACTATTAGCATTAGCTGCATCTCACTGCTCATCAGTGCAGTCAGCACATGACGTAGCTCGTTGCACATTTGACTGACTTCTACGACCTAAGTCTTCTCCTTGGCATAGTAAAAATGTTTCTGTGAACTTCATAAAGTCACAAAGGAATTCAATTAATTTTGTGTCAATTCAATTCATATTCACAAATTCACAAACACAAATTATAAAGAAGGTATCCACGGATTCAACAATATTTTGCAATTGTCTGTGGTCAAATATTTATATTGTTATAGTGCATTCAGAAATTAATTTTGTATCTCAACTTCGAAAGGTATATCATCATGCTACATAAAGAAATTTCAGTGTTGATAACAAACGATAAACGTGGTAAGTGAAATAGCTTTGAAGACTTTGGCAAGGAGTGGAATATCTTTTACTTTGTAATGCTTTTGTTTGTTGAAAACAAAAGAAGGTGTATGTGTTAGGTGAAAGTTTGCGTTTGTAGTTTTATATTTAGTTAATAACCTGGTCCATTATCACTTCAGGTCTTCTTTTTAACCTCACCTTTTAAACCTTCCTTGGACTTACACAAATATTTCAAAACCAAGATTAGGCAAATCAGTTCAGCCGTTCTCGAATTTTTGTGAGACTAATAAATGTCAATTCATTTATATATATATTTGTATTATATTTTGAAGCCGCATGCCCCTTAAAAGAGATTGTAATAAACAATACTAGTAAGCAAAACATAACCTTGCCATCAGAAGTAGTCCAACTAAAAGAAAAACTGAAAGAAACACATGCATTGTATAGATGTACATTATCTGATCATTATAAACAGAAGTATAAGAGTTTAAAACTTGAATATGTAAATAGCCTTTAGACAGCAAAGATTTCAGTGTAAGAGAGCAAACTAAACATTGAGACAATGTTAATAAAACTGCTTGGGGTTTAATTAACAAAATTAAGAAGAATAGTAAAAACCATAAAAATATTGAATTAAAAATAAACGACAAGCTTGTACAAGGCCCAGTAAATATAAGCCAGGAATTCAATCAGTTCTTCATAAGTGGATCAACTACAAATGTATATGCAAATGAAACAACCTTTCACATAATGTTATCTATATTCCTTAAACCCACACCAGAAAATGAAATATCTAAGATAATAAATGTTCTACCAAACAAAAGTAGCTCTAGGTGGGATGGCATCAGTCCAATCGTACTAAAACGCTGTAAGAAAGCAATCACAAAACCTTTAACATACCTAATTAACTACTCCATTGAAAGTGGCGAATTTCTAGAAGTTTTGAAGTTGGGACTAATTAAACCACTAATTAAAAAGGGAGCTGAATATGACATTAGTAATTATTATAGGCTGATCACATTAACCTCTTAAATAGCCAAAATATTTGAAGAAATATTATTTACTATTTGAATAAGAATAACATATTACAAGATTTTCAACATGGTTTTAGAAAGAGTCATTCAACTGTCTCTGCAGACATTTAATACGTCCATGAAATAACAAACTAAATACCAACAAGAAAATAAGCTCACTATTTCTTGATCTTTCTAAACACGTAGTCGATCACAGAAAATTTGTAAAGGAAAAGAAAGTGATATGAGATCTACTAGTGGTGAGAGCAACTACATTGCTGTTGACAATGCGAGACATGGTGAAAATGAAAGTAGTGAATTATTCGGCCTAAAAGAGGAGAAAAATAGACATGTTTCCCAAACCAGACTAAACCACAATGGAGCACGGGACGCCACTGAAATGACCCAGTCACTACACATGATCATCGAAATTCTAAATAAAGATCTACAGGACTCGTGCCAAATAATTAAAAGTCTTCAGTTGGAAAGGCAAGAAATGAACAAAAAATTAAGGCGCTACAAGCAGAGAAGTGTGATATGGAAAAGAAGCTTGAAGAAAACGAAAGAAAAATATCGATGTCCGGCTGAAGATAGAGGGAAGACCTCAGAAACCGGTTCCGGGAAAATTTAAAAGTGAGTGTTGTTTTGTGTTATTAATCGACTCCTAATTAACTTAAAAATAAAGGTACTAAATGAACAGAAGACAAGCCCACGGAATGAAGCAGAAAAAGCCAGCTGTGCCCAACCATCCTCAATTTGGAACCATTGTGAAAGTGATACGAGATGGAGAATGGTGGGGGAAAAAAGGAAGTGGGTACCACAGAGAAGTAACTTCAAAACTATCTCCACTCCAAATCAATAATAAATATCACGTCCTTGTAGCTCTATATACAGACTAGGTGAATCAGATATACGTGACACGTGACCAGCACAGCACACAAAGTCCAGCTGTTTCAAGATACGAGGAAGACAAGAAAGTGCTAGTGCTTGGTGACTCAATGATTTCCGATGTAAAAGTGCAACATGCTCTTTCTAAAGTGTACAGAGGTATAAATGTTGAGCAGTTAACTAAAAAAATTGAAAACCAGTGCCATTGTGACGCGTATCCTGAAAATCCAGAAGTAGTCATACTCCACGTTGGTACCAACAATTTAAAAAAGGTAAAAAATGCAAATTAAATACTAGGTGATATATATGATCTTATAAAATCCACATGGAAAGTGTTCCCTATGACTTGTGTAGCAGTAAACAGTGTAGTAAAAAGATGTGATGTTCATCCAAACTTTTTGAAGTATGTAAATGAAAACATAAGGTGGGCCTGTAAGACACTAAATGCTTTATTTGTGGATCTAGATAAATATTTAGATCATAATTGCTTAGGAAAGGATGGTCTCCGTTTAAATCGGAGGGCTCGTGGAAGTTAAGTCAGGTTTTAGACAATGTGGTAAACATAATAAAAAATCAGTGAAACTAACCCCAGAATCAGATGGTGTAACATACAGTGGAAAACCCTCTGTAAACAAAAAAATTGTAAATAGAAAGAGTTCACACAGTAATCAGGCTTGCTGGCTTCTCCATCTTAATTCACAGGGAATTTGTTCCAAAATAGATGATTTTAATCTACTAATAAATGAAATTAAAAGTATTAAATTAGGAATACTTTGCTTAAATGAGCACTGGTTGGGAAAAAGTGAGACTCATCTTCTTAATAAATTGGAAGGTTTTGCATTAGCTGATTGCTATTGCAGGAGCAATGCAGCTCGTGGTGAGTCATGTATACTAGTACAAGAAGAACTATTAGAGCAAGTAAAGTGCAGACAAGATCTAAAAGTCCTAGAGGAAGATTTTAATTTCAAATTGTCTGCAATAGAAATCAGCAGCCTAAATACAGCTGTGATCTCTGCAGGTGTCCCTTATCATTCCTCATTACAACCATTTTAGAAAAAATTTGAGAAATTGATGTCTAAACTTTGAAATGAAAGAAATAAAAAAATTATAATAGCTTTAGATAGTAACATAAACCTTCGAAATTTAAATGATGAATTTCACTTAAACTCAAATGAAATTTCATCAGACAGAAGATATAGTGGGGCATCAATAACTTATCTTGACACTATACACCACCATGGCTTTGACATTAGAAATAAATTATCTACAGGAACTACAAGTTTTTCAGACACCTGTATAGATCATATACTAACAAACAAATAGTATGGAGATGAACAATGTTTCCCTCTTGAAACAGGTCTTTCTGACCATAAAACTGTCCTCATTAATCTCCCAATAAACCAGAGATCAAACGAAGAAATGCTAACTGGCAATGAATATGAAATCATTAACAAAAATCCTCTAACAATTTGCATACAATCATTTGAAAAAACAGTAGCAAAATCAAGCATAATACCAAACAAATATACAGTTAAACCGGATAACCCAACCTTACCTAGACTTTATGGCTTACCCAAAATACACAAACCATCCATAACAATGAGACCTATAGTTAGCAGTATAAATTCACCAACATACAAACTTGCAAAGTGGCTAATAACCAAATTCAACTCATTTCCAAAATTTGACAGCCTAAGCATCAAAAACACCTATGAACTTATAGAACACATTAAGGATACTGAACTAAAAGAAGAGGACACACTAGTCTCGTTTGATGTTAAATCTCTGTTTCCCGGCATACCAGTAAATCAACTCCCACTGTTGATAGAAAAATGGCTCAAATCACTTGGATTGGCATCACCTGAAATTTCAGATTACATCGAACTAACCAAATTATGCATAGAACAAAATTTCTTCCAGTTTCAAACAAAATATTTCCACCAAACTTCAGGTTTAGCAATGGGCAACCCCCTATCACCCTTCCTGGCCGATCTGTACATGAGTGCATTAGAAATAAGGATCACCAAAGGTTTCCCTTGGATGTTCAAACTCTGGCAACGATATGTAGATGACATCTTTGCAATAGTACCACAAAAACACATCAGTGATGCACTAAAACTTTTAAATATCCAAGAAAAAAGCATCAAGTTCACTGCAGAAATAGAAAAAGACGAGTATTGACCATTTTTGGATCTAAAAATAATGAGAAATAAAAACAGACTAAACTTTGGCATTTACAGAAAACCAACACAGACAGACAACTATATAAAAGTTAATGGCTACAACCCAAGATCCCACAAACAGGCAATCTTCAATAGTTTAGCACACAGACTGGTCAACATCCCTCTCACAGCAGAAGAATAAAAAACAGAAAACAACATAATTATTGAAATAGCCCAAAAAATGACTTTCCCAAATCATTAGTAGACAAAAAAGTGAACTTAGCAAAAACGAAGAAGCTAATAAAGGAAACCACAACCCTCTCAGCTACAGAAACTAATATGATTTTCAAAAAATTCACTTACCATCCATGGGCCTATGATAAATTCAAAAAAGTCTTCAAAAAACAAAACATTCAACTAACACCAATCAACCATTTCTCCTTAAAAAACCTAATTTGTTCAAACATCAAAGATGCCATTCCATCTAACAAATTATCTGGTATATATCAAACTGAATGCAGTGACTGTAGTCAAATTTATATTGGAAAAACAAAAAGAAATTTAGAAACAAGAGCAAAGGAACACTTTAGAAACATAAAATATAAACAATTAGAAAAATCAGCAGTTGCCACACATTTTTGGGGGGAAAAAAAACCACAACATAAATCCAGAACCAAAACTACTAAAACATACATCAGGAAAACAAGAACTATCCGCATGGGAACAAATCTTCATTTCAAAAAATAGGAACAAAGTATTCAATTTTGACATCCCCCAGAAAGATTTGTTCAGCAAGTTCCTTGAACCGCCACCAGAGGAGACCTATGACAAAATATCGGCAACTACACCAATGAGAACCAGTCAATAGCCGGTTGAGGATGGAGGCAAAGTCTCTGAAACATGTTCCGGAAAAATTTAAAAGTAAGTCGAGATTCAACTGTATTGGAACACCACAGTGAAGCGAAAAATTATTAAATTTTAGATGAGTCGCATTTTTTAACACATCTGCTTCACTTTCGTACCTATTTTGAGGACATGTTTCGCAAATCTTCGCTTGCATCTACGGCTCTTGTGCGACTCATTTTTTAACACATCTGCTTCACTTTCGTACCTGTTTTGAGGACATGTTTCGCAAATCTTCGCTTGCATCTACGGCTCTTGTGCGACTCTTTTTTAACACATCTGCTTCACTTTCGTACCTATTTTGAGGACATGTTTCGCAAATCTTCGCTTGCATCTACGGCTCTTGTGCGACTCTTTTTAACACATCTGCTTCACTTTCGTACCTATTTTGAGGACATGTTTCGCAAATCTTCGCTTGCATCTACGGCTCTTGTGCGACTCTTCTTAACACATCTGCTTCACTTTCGTACCTATTTTGAGGACATGTTTCGCAAATCTTCGCTTGCATCTACGGCTCTTGTGCGACTGAGCCGTGCACAAGAGCCGTAGATGCAAGCGAAGATTTGCGAAACATGTCCTCAAAATAGGTACGAAAGTGAAGCAGATGTGTTAAAAAATGCGACTCATCTAAAATTTAATAATTAAAAGTAAGTGTTGTTTAGTGTCATTAATTGACTCCCTTTAAATTTAATACATCACTGTTTCTAACCTTTTGCTTCAAATAATGTCAAACAACTGTTATTATTATATAAAATATAATTAATTGTCACAAACTTCACTTATCTTTTAAGAAATTGATGAAAATTTCCACAGAATTTAAGAGACTAGATTCGTAAACGTTGTTTACATCAGTCAATACTTTCTAACATTTGATATATTTGTTGCTTCACTGTTGCTATCTTATGTTTTTTTTAGTATTAAGTGTTATTATTCCCATTTTCCTGTGAAATTTCACATTCTATTGTTAGCTGGCTACAGATTCACACAGAATTCGTGTACAAGATGTTTCTATGAAAAAATTATTGCAAGATGTTGAACTTTACATTCAGCTTCAAAATTTGAGATTAAGTGTGATATAATCATAAATTATTCATGAAAAATTCTTGTAAACAGATTATAGTGACTTGGGTCAACAACCATCACAAAACCTATTAGTATCAAATGAAACAATTATGACTATTGTATAAAGTGTATTTTTCATACTAGCCTAAATTTCACTCAGGTATTCACTTGATTGTATGTTCTAATATTACTATATTGCTACTTATGATACAAAAAGTTATGTGAGCTTTAGTAGTCAAGTAACTCAACTTTTTGTGTCATCAGTAACAATGTGGTATGACCTAGACAGCCAGACAGGTATGAAAAATACATCAATAGTAGCTGCTGACAGTGTAAATATTTGGGAGAGCAGTTTTTCATAGATAAATTGCCTGCCCTCCCACTATGTGATGCAGTGATCACCTCATGTTACCAATGATTAACACGGGAGCATCACTTCTAAAAGTTTGATGTTTTGTGATTGGTAGTTTTATGCAGTTCAACCATAAGTGTATGAGTATATGCTGTGAAAATGTAATTTACTTTGTTACACCTGAAAGAAAAGTGTTTTTATTTATAAGTACACTGTAATGCCATATTATTTTGTGGCAGTATTACAAGTTTAGTACATTGCATCGTACAAACTCAGGACAAGGGTGAATAATGTCATTTACATAAATAATGAGAAAATGCGGCCCCAAGACTGTTCCTTGTGGTACACCATATCTAACTGTTTCTGATTTAGATCGGATTTTATTTATGTGTTTTTCTAACTTGTGGTCTGTTTCAGTTATCTGTTTCCGACTTGTTAAATAACTGGAAATAAACTCTAGGGGGAGCCCTCTAATGCCTTAGTTGCTTAGTTTATTCAATAAAATCCCATGATCCACCATCTGTAATGTTTATGAAATCATTTATATATAAAATGAATAATAGAGGACCAAGGACTGAACCTTGGGGAATGCCACACTTAACTGTTAATGAATTTGAGTAGTAACTTCTAAAATGATGATCTGTAACCTGAGTAGTTTTTACTTGCTGTGTTCTTTTTGTCAAGTATGATTTGATTAAGTTGTAGGCGATTCCTCTAATTCCACAATCATACAGTTTATCCAATAGTATGTCATGATCTACACTGTCGAATGCTTTACTTAGGTCTAGTAGTATACAATTGCATTTTGCTTGTTTGTCTAGATTCTCAATAATATATTCAATTGATTCAGTGATGGTGTCTATAGTTAATATTTTTCCTAAATCCATAGTGGAAATTATTGAATAACCTGTATTTATTTAAAAGAGATGTAAGTTGGTTTACTATGATTTTTTTCAATTACTTTTGAAGGGTGGATACTAGCGTTATTGGTCTATAATTTCCTACAAACTCCCTATCTTCCTTTTTTGGATAGGTTAACAATAGACTTTTTTAAGCAATCTGGGTATATTTCAGTTGTAATCACTGAGTTAATCATACGTAACAGTGGTTCTGATAGGACAGGGGTACGTTGTTTTAATAAGGATATAGATAAGCAATCATTTCCAGTAGCCTTTTTATTTTTCATTCCATTTATAATATTTTTTTAGTTCCTCTTAGGTTATTTTCCTAATGTAGATGGAGTTGCTAATGTGTCTTTTGTTGCTAGTGGGTTTTACTGTCATGTCTTTGGATTTTGGCTGAGTTATACAATTTATAAAATTTAAGTTGAAAATATTACTTATAGTTAGAGGATCAGTCACTATTTCACCATTATCGGATATGGTTATGCTTTCAGGGCCATTGCTTATTTTACCACATTCAGTATTGATAATTTCCCAAACTGTTTTTGAGATACATTCAGAGTTTTCTATTTCCCTACCTATGTGATTTGATTTAGTAATCTTAATCAATTGCCTATACTCTTTTTTAAGGGCAAGATACTGCTGTTTATACTTGATATCATTTGCAGTTTTATAGTCATTGCAATAATCTTTCAATTTAGCTTTGGTAAGTACAATGCTTTTATTTGTCCATCGTAACTTTTTGTTGTTGTTAGAAAATCTCTTAATCTTAGTTGGACAAGCTATATATAGTAAGTAATAGTTAAATATCATATAAAATTAAATTTATTGGGAGTCGATTAATGACATGTCGACTCCCAATAAATTTAATTTATACAACAACACTGTTTTCAAAACTTCCATGAAAGGATTTATCAGATAAAATGTTTCCCATTTTTATTTACTTGGTTGCTTTATCTTTGATTTTTTTCAACTTTTTTTTCCAGGTTAATTTTTTTGTCAAACAAAATTCCAAGCCATTAAGCACTTTCTGTTCTGGTTAACTGGATATTATCATAACTTAAAGTAATGTTGGGTTTATATCGAGATTTAACTGTATTGGAACACCACAGTGAAGCGAAAAATTATTAATTTTTAGATGAGTCGTATTTATTACACATCTGCTTTACTTTCGTACCTATTTTGAGGACATGTTTCGCAAATCATCGTTTGCATCTTCGGCTCTTATGCGACTAAAGCTTGATCCAGCGGTGTGGGTAATTCTGGGGTTGCTGCTGCCATCTGTTGATTTAGTGATGAACTTAAATGTGGGATTCTCTTCTGGCGGGATTTCAAAGTTCATTAGTTGGTTTTTATGTTTTTCTATGTATATCCTCTCCCATATGACGAGTTCACTATGTTTTTGTACGTATTTTAGTAATTCTGTGCTATCTTCAATTTGCGAAACATGTCCTCAAAATAGGTACGAAAGTGAAGCAGATGTGTAATAAATACGACTCATCTAAAAATTAATAATGTTGGGTTGTTTCTTTTTGAGGGAAAAGAGCTAAAAGATACTTTTCACAGTGTTTACTTTCATAAGGTTTTTAGAACATCATTGTTTAAGTGTACTCAGTGAATTTTGAACATTTGTCTTTGGAATTCCAAGTATGTCCGATTTCAGTTATTTTCAAATTTCTAAATCATCTGAATACTAGTGTTGATGCCTATTTGTTGGAGTTGTTTGGGCAGATCATTTACATAGATATAGAATAGAGTGTTGCTAAGTACTGTACCATGAGGTAACCTAGTTGGGTATTTTTTTTTTTTTTAATTTTGATAATGTTTAGCCATAAGAAGTTGCACAATATCTTTCTGATAAAATTCTGATATCCTGTGAAGCATATTATTTTTAATTCCCATCTGTTATAGTTTCTTGATAAGATTACATCTTTGTATGAGGGTCCTTCAATAAATAACCAAACTAATTTAATTGTATTTAAATAAACCGCTCTGGAGCGCCATGGCTGCTAGTGGTGGAAAGGTGAATCCTTCCTCTAGCAGTGCTGTGCGTGCCAGTCATGCAGAGTCAATCAGCTGGGAGTTAGAGCCCGATATGTGAGGTCGTGTTTACTGCACCCACCACAGAACTGAAATTGCAGCAATGCGCATCAATAAAGTTTTGTGTTCTGTTAGACAAAATTCCTACAGAAACCTTTGAAATGGTGCAGCAAGCATACAAGGACCAAGCTTTAGGCAAAACACAAGTCTTTGAGTAGTATAAATGTTTCAAAGGGGGACATGAAGATCTTCAAGATTCTCCTCACCCTGGAAGACCCGTAACAGCAAAAACGGAAGTCAACATTAATACAATTGATGCAATTGTGCGATTCGATCCTCGCATAACAATTTTGAAAGTTGCAGACATAATGCATTTGTCTGTTGGAACTGTAGACGACATAATTCTCAATGATCTTGGCTATCGAAAAATTGCAGCGAAATGGATACTGCATGTGCTGACAGACGAACAGAAGGCTCACTGCGTCATCAAGAATAGCTTGGAAGGTTACGACGGGAGCCAGACTTTCTGAATAGAGTCATCACTTGTAACAAGATTTGGTTCCACCATTACAACCCATTAAAAAAAACAGGAGAGTTTGCAGTGGAAACATTCATCGAGCCCTATGCTTAAGAAAGCAAAAGCTCAGAAAAGTGCAGGAAAGATCATGCATCTCGTATTCTTTAGCAAACTAGGGCATTCTGTATTATCATGTTGTAACTAATCAACGCACAGTAACTGCTGCTTACTTTTGTGATGTACTGAAGGGGACACTGAAGAAAAAAATTGCCGAATAGCGACCAGATCTCACAAGGAGAGGATGGATCTTGCATCAGGATAATGCTCCCGCTCAACAAGCTCGTGCAGCTCAAGATGTCATCGCAGAAATGGGCATTGAGATCATGCCTCATCCACCTTATTCTCCGGATCTTGCACCATGCAATTTTCACCTCTTCCCTAAACTGAAACAGGAGCTTCGTGGTCACCATTTTCAAAGTGATAAGGAGTTGAACAATGTTGTCATGGGTATCCTGAACAGACTGTCTAAAAATTGGTTCAATGAGTGTTTTAAACAATGGCTAAATCGTTGGAATAATTGCTTTTCATCAGAGGGAGAATACTTCGAAAGTGTGTAGGTAAACGTTAGTGAAATAAAGCCATTATGTGTTAATTAAAAAATTAGTTTATTTATTGAAGGACCCTCGTATGTATTATATGCAGATTTAAGATTAATAAAAAAGCTAAGGTATTTTGTTTTCTATTAAATCCCTTTTTAATTTCTTGACTGAGTTTGATTACCTGTTCCCTGGTTATATAATTTTTCTGGAAGCCAGCTTGGCAGGGTGACAGAAGATTGTAGTGTTCAAGATACTAATTTAATCTGGCTCAAATCATCCTTTCCATAATTTTTGCTAGAATCTGGTTAATGATATAGGTCTATAGTTGTTTATAGCATCTGTTGATTTACCTGGTTTGGGTATTGGGAAAATAATAGCTTTTTCCCAATTGGATGAAAGAGAAGATTTCCAGACATGATTGTAGAAGTTCAGTAATATAGGACTAATTTTGGAAGCTGTGGCCTTCATCTTCAACCCCTTTCCAAGAGTTGGAAGTTGGAAAGAGGTTGAATGGAGGCAATTGCTTCCAAAACCAGTCCCTAATTATAAATAAATGTAAGTGACAAAGTGTCAAAAAAAAAAAAAAAAAAAAAAAAAAAAAAAAAAAAAAAGCAACTACAAATAGTTTTCTTTCAATTAATTTTGACGTCACTGTTACTATAAATTAATCCAACCATGCATAAAAAATAATGCTGTTTTAGCTTTTTTACCTAAATCTTTTTTGAAATTCTTAATGAATTTTGTCTGGTCCTGGAGCTTTACTATTACATGTCTTAAAAATTACTACATCAAGTTCAGAAGCTGTAAATTCACAACAGAATATTTTGTTAAAGTTAAATGATAAGGCTTAACTTTTTAATTTTTCTTTATAATCTTCTTAGTTTTTCTCTAGTTTGTTATACACTCTTGGAATTTTAGATAATGTACAATTTGAATTAAATACATTGGCAATTTTTGGTTATCTGTTAATTATCTCTACATATATTAGGATGTTTCGGGACATTGTTATTTTAAGTTACAAGAGCTTTTATTGAAAGTTTTTGTCTTGTTTATTGAAAATTAATTCCATATCATTGAAATGCAGCCATCTTCTGTTGCTTTCCCTGCTTGATTGGTATCTTTATAATCCCAATAGTTGGAGTGGGCATTGAAATGTCCCATTATGAGAGTTTTTTGGGTTAAATTCAGAAATTCAGTTCTGGTACAACATTTGGAGGACTGTAAGCAAAATATATTGCGAATTGCTGCTTTCCTATCCAAAAGTTCAAATATGCTAATTCAATATTACACAAATATAACTATTTGCAACAAAAACTTCACTTATCTTAAGAAAATAATGTAAAATTTTCTTATTAATTAATGAGATTGGTTTTGTCAATGAAGTTATTTGATGGCTGAGGATGTAAACAAGGGTTTATGAAATCGATCTCATCAATTAATTAGAAAAATTTACATTATTTTCTTAATATAAGTGAAGTTTTTGTTGCAAATAGTTATATTTGTGTAATATTTGTTGCTTCACTGTAGCTAGCTTCATTTTTTATGTAATGCTAATTCAATTTTATAATTTTCATTTATCAATTTAATCATTTTTATTTTAATTTTGATGCATCACAATCCAGACAATGAGGAAAAGCTTCAGACTACACATAACATCAACAGCAGTAGCAGCCCCTAGAGCTAGGAATGAAATCAGGAACATCACACAACTATCAATTAGCACAGCTATGGACCTGTTTTGGCTAAAGAATCTTACTTGACGTATGGTCTAAAATCAGTGGGAGAATACCTCACATGCAAACAGATGGAAGTACTAGAGTAAGTAAAAGCTAGATACTTGAAGAGAGTCCTAGGAGTACCACAGAAATAAAGATTGAGGCTAGTTTATGAGCTTACCAGAGAGACCTTCCTGATAGAGGATCTAGGATATGAGCTAATGCTTACAGCTATTGACACCTTCAAACTTCTACAAGACCTACGAGAGATGAAAAACATCATACTGGAGGATTTCTATGCAATGTGTGCAATGCAAGACAGAAATTGGAGGGAAGCTAATCATGAAGTGTAGCATATAACGACGAGACTAACAAACCATTGTTTTCAACACAAGTTGCGTTAAAACAAGTTTTTCCATGAACCAAGTGACAAGTGTGTATGTATGTTGTGCTTGGAATTTTGTGATCAATAACATATCACCAAGTGTAGGACTAGACAGAAATCTTATAGCTTATAGCAAAGACAATGTACTTACCTCCCTTTGCACGGTAATTGCGCATTTCAACTTTATTAATAATTTTTATATTAAAATTTTCCTGACTACTATTATGATTCCACTAGCAATTTGCCTACTTTTTGGGAGAAAATAAATTCTATTATTTCTTTTGGTCTTTTGAAATATTTGTTTCCATAATACCAAAGGCATCAATGCTTTTGTCATGCAATAAATTGTGAAGATCTGCTTTCCTACCTTGACTTAATCCTGTTATATTTAACTGTAATACATTCTGTACACTGACATTGTAGATGGCGCTTAATGTCAGTTGTAGCGGTTCCCCTTGGTCATTAACATAAAGTTGCTTAATATATGTTGTATCAAAATAAAATTAGGTTAGCATAGATATTCTATACTGATTATTTTGCATGGAAAGGAAATACACAGCTATTACAGGAAAACACATTATAATAGATAAGGCATATATATAAAATAAGAAGTGTATGATGGACTAGAAATGTAGATGAACAGAGAAACAGAAATATGAGGTCCCTCAAGGTTGAGAACACAGGTCGGCCAGCTTTCTTCATAACAGGTCTGCTCCTAGGAAAACAATGCCTGCGAACCATGTGAAGGGTCGGTCTGCTGCTCTGTTTTCTCTTTCATGCCAATATGTACATGATCAATACAATAGAGTCGTAGATTAATCCAAATTCTTAAATTTTCGCAGCGTTCGTGCTTCGGAATTAAATAAGTAGATGCTGTGGGAAACTCTCTATCAACGTTTGGTCATGCGCACATACAAAATTCGTACGATAGTTAAAACTCAATATTGAAACCAACTAATTACAGTTTAGAACTTACACACGTGATTCACACAAAAATTCAAAATGTAACAACAGAGGGGGAAATCCAGGAGATAGTGGATCCATGATTTGGATAGTTGAGACACTCTCAACAGCAGTGGAACGTCATACATACCAGTGAAGTAGGAATACACTGAATACATAACACGTGTAAAGAACTCTATCGTTGCCACCAAACACAACACACGAGCCTACAAACAGCGACTTTCCAGGTGGCGAGTGAGGTATCTAATTACAGTAGTGAATAAATCGATCATGGAACAGTCGAGGTGTTTTCTTCGCTAATCACACCACACCCAGTCAGGATGTATCCCACACCCTGGAACAAAGAAGAGAGTCCATGCAGAGCAAACCCCGAGGAAAACCCTGACCTGTCCAGGAAACCTCCCCCATCCGTAACCCTCAGCCGTCACCTTCCCTACTTTATGAGGTGTTGAGTGCTGGGAGGACTCAATCAGGTTCCTAACGGGCAAGGACCGCCTCACAGTCAATATGCAGTGAAAAAAAGTCTAATCTCTGGATGTGTATACTGCATCATAGAGCTGAGCCTCATTGGAACCATTTCTTCCATTCACTATCGGATCCTCCACCTGGTTGTTAAAAGATGTTAATCTTTAAAAATGAAACAATATCTGCCAAGAAATGCTAACATTTATTTTCTTAATGCTTCAGCCACTCCTGAACAGATGGTGCTTTTATTTTATTTCATCTTTTAGATTAGTTTGTGTGGCTTTAAGCTCTTAATGTTAACTTTGGGCCCAAATGACCTCGTTGTCAACGGGCCCTAAAACCCATTAATCTAATCTTAATTATTCTGTAAGTACAGACAACATAAGCAAATAATGTATGGCCATTTTATATTCACGCACACACACACACACACACACACACACTTAAATCCTTTCATGGAAGTGTTGAAAACAGTGTTGTTGTATAAATTAAATTAATTGGGAGTCGATTAATAACACAGTGAGTGTTGTTTTGTGTTATTAATCGACTCCCAATTAATTTAACACACACTTAACTTTCAAATAAATGAGTAGAACGACAACAGAAGAGCCATCATATGCATTCCACCTGAGACATCTTGGCAGCATTCCTTTTCCAGTCAAACTGTTGTCAACTTTGGCACTCAAACATAGTGGAAGGTACACAGTGCTGCCAACATCTGAAATGGAAAACAGATTAAAACCATGAAATTAGAACATTGCTGCTAATTTAAGGTCCTAACTCACAAAGCACAGCCAAAGGACTGAGGACTTCAAGCCCCAAAGTGTACCTATGGAATTCTTTTATAAGTAGGGGAATGTGTTAGGTTGGATGTTAGGTGAAGAACTGGGATACTTTACAGTTCTCCATTTGGTTTCTACTGCATTTGTAAGGGCAAAAATTGTCAAGTCATCCCCTTTTCTTTAGGTTGGTGTTGTACTAATAACTCCACCAACTTATTCACTTTTCTCCAAAGCAGGGAGTGGGGAATGTAGAGATTTTATACTGGCAATCACAGCATGCCACTTTTTATACATACTGAGGCTTTAACAGTTATTCCCAACAACTTCTGCCATCTCATGCTTATTTATCTTATATTTGCTCCATTTCCATACAATGGTAACACACATTTAGCAACCAATTGCCTTCTTTCATCTCAATATGGCACTAGTTTCTGCTATATTAGTAATGTTGCTTATAAAGGAAGTCGGGTGGACCCAATGATTTTGTCGTGACATCTTGTGCTTAAACCATTCTTCAATTTCTCCAGATTACTATACAGACAATCTGTACTCACTAAGGTAAATATTCCTCATGCATTACTGTCATGCACCAACACAAAAGTGATAGTGTCAAAGATGCCACGAAAATACTAGCAATTACAGACAATCCACAGCAACCTCAGCATCAAATTGCAACTTCCAAAAATTTATTTGGCCAAAAGAATATAAGGAAATCAACAAAAGGAACATAGTAAATATTTTACGGCAAGATACAGCAATGTGAAAGTGATCCCTAACACTTTAAACCTGCATTCAATTATACCATTAAGCAATAATGCAATAGTAATCAGACCATATTCATTTGAATCTGAAGAGGGGGAGGGGGGAAGTGCATTCAAATTGTACTAATAAACATGTGGTAGGTCAACTTTTTTCAAACAAGACTTTTAATTTTTTTTAACTTTTGAGGGAACTTTGCTTCCAAAACTAGTCCCTCAAAAATTAAAAAGTGACAGTGTGAAAAAAACAAACTACCAAATATTTATTAATTAATTTTTACATCACTGTTACTAAGTTCTTACAATCATCAGTTAAATTAAATTGTAATTAAATTGCCACCCATAAGCTAAACTGAAATTTTCTAAGTTTCTCAACTGTGCAACACACCCGAAAAAATAGTTTATGTCAATAAACAACTGCAATTAAAATACTGTAAGGTAACTGACAAGGCATCCAATGACAAACTGCTGCTACACTCCCAGCATGTTGTGCTACAATCCTACCATGCACTACTTTGTAAGTTATTTTATTTACAATTACGAGGGCTGTTCAATAAAGAATGATCATAATTTTTTACGGTCATAATTTTTCGCACTAAAATTTAATCTTATTATATTGTTAGCTTAATTTGAAACAAATACGCTGTAGTAGTTTCATTGTTGGTACTCCTGGTTCCCGCCTGCGGGAACCAGGCAAGTTCAGACATGTTCAGTATCGCCTACCGCTACAATGGAGGTAACATGCGAGGAACAATATGCGGCTTTGAAATTCTGCTTTCGTCTCAACAAATCTTCAGTTGAGGCCTATACAATGTTACAGGAGGCCTAAGGAGAGTCTGTTCTTCCCTACAGCATAGCTCAAAGGTGGCTTAAAATGTTTAAAGAGGGGAGACAATCAATTTCAAAGGAAGGTGGGCCCGGTGCTCCAGTTACTGCTCTTACGGAAGAAAACATCAACACTGCTGCTGCCATTGTGAAAGAAGATCGACGAATTACCTTAAGATCACTTTCTGAAATACTGAACATTTCATTGGGTGCCACCCACAAATTGGTGAGAGAAACATTACACATGAGACATGTTTGTGTGCGATGAGTTCCAAGACTGTTGATTCCAGAACAAAAGGACATTCGCATGCAGGTCTGCATGCAGTTAAAGTTGATGTTAGAGGAAGATCCGGAGTTTCTTTCACATATAATCACTGCTGATGAAACTTGGCTACATCATTTTGAACCTGAGAGCAACCAGCAAAGCTCAGTGTGGAAATCTCCTTCATCACCAACCCCCAAAAAAAGTAAAAGTGGTTGCTTCTGCTGGGAAAATTATGGTCTTCTCATTCTTTGATATTCATGGAATAGTTTATGAGCATGTTGTAACTGCACACACATCAGCAACTGTACAATACTACAGGGATGTCCTGAAAACATTGCAAGTCCACATCAGGCGCAAAAGACCACATTTCCGTGAAGCAGGCTGGATGCTGCATCACGATAATGCACAACCACATATTGGCAATGTTGTTGCTGAATATCTTGCAAAAATCAACATGAAGTGCATCCCTTACCCTCCCTATAGTCCGGATTTAGCACCATGTGATTTTTTTCTATTCCCTAACTTGAAGAAACGCTTTCGTGGGAGGCATTATCCATCAGAAGCAGTGGTGAAGGCTGGGCAGGCAATTTTGAAGGATCTCTCAAAAAATGGTTTCCAGCATGTCTTTGAAGACTGGCAGAAACACTGGGACAAGTGCATCGCATTCAGGGGAGACTATTTTGAGAAGGATCATCAAAATTATGAGGATGAGTAAAGGTGCGTTTTCAAAAAAAAATTGTGATCATTCTTTATTGAACAGCCCTCATACTATACAGAATCCCATCTCGTCTCTCACCAGATATGTAAAAAACACACCGATTTTAAAGGTTTGGTCTTTAAAAATTATGTAAATTATTAATTACATCAACTGTAATATTTAGAGGCCAGCATATGGCATCTGTTCTTAACACTATTTACACTGGCCAACAATGGATTTCCTTCAGAAGCTTTGATTGGTATAAGATGCGAAATTCATTGTGCTGATTTTGGAACTGGTTTCAGTTTTTTCCATAATTTATGCTTTCCTTGGCTTCAGGATTGTAGAATCCATTTGCTGTAGCAAATAGGAGCCATGTTACATCTCTTATGTATCTTGTTACACCGTAGATAAGGGTTGATCCAATATGTAATGTAAGCAAAATAATTGTTTCTCTTGTAAGCTAGATAAGGATTTACTTTCTTTGCAACATGCAAGCATCCATTCTCTTTATTTTCAATTAGAATAATATCATTGGCAGGAGTCTCTATTAGTAATGTAGTAGTTTATAATAGTGCAGGAACAAAATCAGTTGTTATTTTTCTTTTCTTTTTTCTCAGAAAGTTTGCAAGTGGTTCTTCTACATAATGGCAACTTGAAGCCTTCAGTACCCATTGCCCATCCTGTCCATCTAAAAGGAAGTTATGAAAACATGAGTGTGGTATAGAACCACTTATCTTACAACTTCCACCAATGGAACATGTGCAAGATTACAAAATTCTTAACATATTGTAGGGAATGCAGGGAGGGTGTATAAAATTCTGCTGTTTCCTATGAATATGGTATAGTCACAAAACTGTAAGCAAAGAAGCAGTTTCAACTCAGAAGAAGAAAATGTTAAGAGGTCTCATTGGTTTATACTGAGAAAGTACTACCTCCCCATTCACATAAAGCTTGCCTAGGTGAAAAATATTCTGTTGGAAAGATGAATTCAAGTGGATTTGAAAACCTGACAGAGAAATTTAATTTTACATCAGTCCCAAAACTAAAGGACCACAGATAGGGCCACAGATAAGAGAATTATTGCATAATGAAGAACTTTCCACCAAGCTGAGAATTACCTGAGAGTTTTGAATAGCTTCAAATAGGTTTGCATGAATTTTCTTGGGAAAATCAAGTCACCAGACTACAAACAAGGCGTGCAGCAAATGTTTCTTGTGTATAAAGAAATAGGTGTTCCCATGTCAATGAAAATTCTTTTCATAGATTCCAAATCACATTTTTTCCCCTCCAACCCTGGTGATATAAGTGATTATTTTTCCCATTTTCACATATTTTCACACATTTTTTAAAAAGTGTAATATGACTTTTAGAAATTACTCAAAATTTTGACATAATGGAGAAAAATGAAAATCAGTTTCAGACTGCGACCTTTACATTGATAGGAAAAATTTTTGGTTTAACTTTCGTACTAAGTATGTTGAGCAAAAATATTAATCTGAGATAATGTATTTAGTCAGAAATGTGGGATTTTATGGATTCATAATTTATGAATTAATATATATAACCTATACATAATGAAAAGAAACTGAAAACAGTTCCAAATTCAGCTCAAAAGTTAGTCTAGAAAAGTTTAGTTGTATCTGTGGTTGTAAATATAACTTCATTTTTGTTGACCAGTTCTTTCTTCTTTTTTTTTTTAACAATACACTCAGTTGCCATGATCATAGCACCACACTTTTCAAAATTTTGCCTCACAGAAGTCTCTTTGGGGCTATTGCTTTTAAGAATATTGCGGTTATATCTCTTTGGAGGAATTTAGTAACAGTGACGTCAAAATCAATCGCAAAAACTATTTGTAGTTCCTTTATTTATACTCGTCACTTACTTTTTTATATAATGAGAGACTAGTTTCGAAGGCAATCGCCTCCATTTTCAATCTCCTTCCAACTCTCAACCGAGTTGGAAAGAGATTGAAAATGGAGGCGATTGCCTTCGAAACTAGTCTCTCATTATATAAAAAAAGTAAGTGACGAGTATAAATAAACCAACTACAAGTAGTTTTTGCCATTAATATTGCGGTTTCTTTTGCATCAACAAAATGTGTAATGTAACTATTTCTGCAAAAGTTTATCAACTTTAAAATGAAGTAGATAGTAAAGTAAGCTTTTAGTGTTATTAACACATTAATTTGTTTAATTAATGTGTAATTAACGCATTAATAACAATAATCAACAATAGAGGGTTGAGAAAGCCTTGTGAAAGATTTACGTGACTCTCTTCCACCATTTTTTATTTTTATACAGCATCTACAATTTATTTTTGCAAAAGCTTATTCCTCTATCTACTCCAAGTTAGCTCAGATAAATGTTTCCATAAATAGTTTTAATATACATTTCAATATATGTATAAAAAATAGAGAGAGACAAATGTTTAAAAACTGGCTCCTACATATTGCCCTTAGTAACTCTTATATCATGAGAAACAACTGAATGACATCTGTAAAAAAAAAATCTGACAAGTTTCATTAACATAACCTTTTATACTACTCTTCTGCAAATTATTCTTGCAAAACCTAATTCTTCTAAATATTTCTTGAAAACTGAAATAAACTTTTATTATACATTTTGTTGTAGGTATTAAAAGGTTGCATTAGACTAAAGTGATTTTAAAAAGGGTATGTTTTAAGATGACAAATTCCATGCTCTTGGTATGACCATAAGAAAAAATGAACAGCAAATTGCCGCTACAAATATTTGAAAATTTAAACCAATAATTAAGACACATTTCAGAAATGGTTAGCACACTAAAAATGATTGTGTTTTAATGAGATTTACATTTTTGTATATTATGATTTTGTCCATATTTTCAAATTTAATGATTCAGAATAAAGAGTACTTCACATACTATTCACAGAAAATTCAAGATATACATTTCATTTGTCATGTAAATATCTTAAACATATGGTTTTATAATAAAAAAATCATTAATCATTTCTGAGAAAATAAAAAATAAAGAAAAATCTTTCCATGTAATTTGGGATAGAACTTCATGTTGCATCCTTGCACGATGCTGAACTTACATATCAAGTATGTCATTTAACCAACATATAGTTTTTGAGTTATCCTGTTTATAAACATATACATACTGATTTCTTTGATGGAACATAACACTTCCTCCATTTACTACAGGTAAGTAGCAGAGAATTAACATATGTACAGTTGCAATATGAATAAAAGTGTTGTTAAAAGTGAAACTAATTTCATATTAAAAGACGTGAGTGAAGTTTTAAGTTTTAATAAATTACAACTTAATAAGCCTTTTACTATGTACCGTTCTTTTGGTGTAGTATTTCTATGTTTGCAAATGAGAACTTTATGTTGCAGGTAGCTTCTGATTCAAGAACATGATCATAGTTAAGGTGTCTTCTGCCTATAACTAAAGTAAAAGATACTTTATAATTTCAAAACTAAGCACATAAATGGGTTATGGTTGATACTATTTGAAAGAGGAAGTTGAGAAGTTTAAATCCATGGGAGTTGTTAAGTTCAGCACAGTCACACCTTGTGGATGCATCCACAGGTCACTGTATAGGAGAAAACATACCATATCATTAATTAATCAGCATGCAGATGCCAGAGCAAAAGGTTTTTATAAGAAAGCATTAGCAGAACATGAATGGTAATTCTTGTGCAACACCAGTTTCATCATCAGTACAATCTTAGGCATTCCAGAGTACATGAAAATAATGAAATGAGATAGTTCAAAGGAACAGGAAGTTTGGTGTCAAATGCAGGTATACATTTCAAGTGTATAGTGTCTAAAGGCAATATTAAAGGCATTCACAAGACAGTTCAGAGAATCCCAAAAAAATCCATTCAAAAGGCTACCGTGGAGCTGAACATCCCACCAACAAACAGTGCATACAGTGCTCCATAAGAGATTGTGTTTGCAAGCGTACAGGCTGCAACCTCGCCAGAAGATTATGCTGAATAATAAGTGGGAGAAAAAACACATTTTATGGAAATAATGTTGGAAAACATAGATGCTGAAAATATATTGCTAACTTGAATCTGTTTCTCACATAGGTCAGCATTTAATATCTGTGAAACAGTGAAATGACACAAGTGTGGACTGTGGAGATCTGAAAACCTGTGTGTCATGTTTGGACACAAGTGGAGTTCCCCTATATAAAATGTCTGTGTAGAATTATGGATAATCAATAAACTCTATTTTTTGCTGAGAAGGCGGTCACCACAAATACGTGCTTGAATATGTTGCAGCTGTATGCTGTTCAGTTCCCTGAAAGGTGGATCATCAGGGAGTCACTGCAAATCACATGACCAGCCATATCACCACACCTGACACCACCTGGTTTTGTCCTGGCAGGATATGATAAGATCAGATCTTCAGGACACCAATATATGATTTGGTAGACTTATGATTATGAATTTAATGCTGCTTTAGACAGTGTTACACCTTAATTTTACTTCCAGTAATTTGAGAATTGTTTGTTACATACATAAATTAAGACAATAACACCAAAGTAATTAAAAGTAATAAAAGAAATGATCAAATGTAAATATGTATGCATTACTATATGAGGATGATTCAAATATAAATGGTAATTGTTGGGTATCACAGAGTAAGCAGTTCTGAGTGTGACCGCAGATTAGGGCGTCAAAGGTCAGTGTGTCGGGAAGGGGGAACTAGCTTGGTTAGCTATTCCGCTAGATTCTGGCATCAGTACAGCCATGAGTGAGCAGAAGGTTCCTTCGTCTGATGTGCAACCCATACAACTTTTCTGGCTTAGTGGCAATTTTTTACCTTTACTGGGCAGGTTTCATCCTTCAATCGTGACTCTTTGCTTGCCATTTTGCAAGCCCATGTCTCATCACATGCAATGATTTGCCTCAAAAAATCCTCCCTTTCTTGCCAGAATCGATTAAGGAGTCTCCTTAACAAATCTCCAACCTGGCCTGTTTTTGCTGCTTGGTTGACAACCATGGAACCCATCAAGCATTAATTTTTCTAAAGCCAAGATGTTTCCTAATAATGGTATGAGAACTGCCAATGCTCACACCTACTTCTCATGAATTTCTGAAACATTTGAGCGATGACCGTCTTCAATGAGCTCTCGAACGGCACAGATGTTCTCACTTGTGAGACTTGACCTTGGGCTTCGAGCATTACTTTCATTTTGCACAAATCCTCAGCCCAAGCAAACACTCGATTCTGGGATAATGTAGTGTTCCCAAACTCTGCCCTTATACTAAATGAAGTTTTCGAAGGTTCAACCCCTTCATTGGTTACAAAATTTATTACAATGCATTGTGCAACAGATGAGGGAACCTCCTGCTCACACATGGCTATACTGATGACAGAACCTAGCGGAATAACTAATCAAGCTAGTTTCCCCTTTCTAACACACTGACCTTCAATCTCCCAATCCGCCATCACACTCAGAGCTGCTTACTCCGCGATACACAACAATTACACTGTTTATATTTGAATCACTCTTGTATATATTTGTGAATGCATTGCAATAGATACTTAACAAATTAGAAAAGAAGAAAATATGTCATTATTCTTGTGTCATCCCACTTGAATTTGATTATTTAAATTTTTGGAATGGAATTGTAAGAAGAAATAAGTATTTTGTTTATTAATGATGCTGTCATTTACCAAGATCATATCAGCACCACAAATGTGCCGAAATTTGTCCCACAGGACTTCTTTTACATGACAGCAGATCACATGATATGGGGTTGTCACTTGAGACGAACTTAAAAGTTATCAGTTTGGGCTGGATTTAACCTGCGACTTTGGGATTAGTAGACCGTCACCTAGCCAACTGAGTCACCCAGGCAAAAAATTGTAAGGATATTACTTGTCATCAATAAAGGTAATTTATTACAATTGAACATATGGGAACTATATCTCTATTCTTTAATACAAACCTACAACTTTGAGACCACACCAGAGAAGAAAAGAAGAGGTCTTACATGCTGCCGACTACAGATAAAACAACTTGTGTTTCAAAGACGTGCTCATCAAATAGAATTTATTTCAAAAATAGCTCCTGAATGTGGTCAATGAAAAGAAGATGCTTCTTCTTCTTTCCTCATGGATTACGCATTAGCCTCTTCCTGTTTCATATTTTTCTACAGATGTACTATTAATGGTCATCCTCTAGTTCTGTAATTAGCAGCTTGTTTTGGTATTCTTTCTTCTGGCATTCAATGGAGGTGATCAATCCATTTGTTTCTTTAATAAGATGCATAAGGAAAAACTAAATTTGAGCAAAGAACAAGTGAGGAAATGAAATCAGAGTAAAGAAGAGAATAAAGAAGTTAAACAGCTTGGTTAACAACCAACCTTCAAACAAGTAAGAACCGTTTACCTTCTAGAGCATTCCTGCAATTGAGAAACAAAAAGAAGTTAAGAACAATGAACATATACGAGAGTAGAGAAAGGAAAATTAGATAAAATATAAGTAAATTGAGTGACCTTAGTTAACAGAACCTAGACAGGTAGAAGGAAATAAAGACAATAACACAATGAGAAAATAAATTGGCAATTAGAAAAATTATCACAGATGTAACTCAGAAAATTGATCAAAATGCAGATAATTTAATGTAGAAAACTGAACAAAAGAGGTTAAAACATAGTTATGTAATGAAAGAGTTTATAAACTGGGAAGAAATGAACAGTAATAGCAGTAGAAATGATACTGGTCGTATAAAAAGCATAGTAAATTACATAAAGCAAATTCAGGAAATCTGATAAAGAAATGAAAATAGAAGCTTTAGGAGAATTTAGGACAACCAGAATTATCTATTATTAAGCATAAGAAAGTAATGAGGAATTAGAAAATAATGTAGCAAATAGAGTTAGCTAAAGAAGAAGTGACCAATTAATTTAGTAATTGCCAAAAACTGCAATATAGACCTGCTCACATCAGACAAAATAAACATAAATGAAGCCATGGGGAGAATGGTTACAGCAAGTAACTATGTACTGCTAATATACTATTAAAGTTTTAATTTTAAACAGTGTCCAACATGGATCACATTCTCATCCACCGACATACATTACATAGTTGCACACAAAATATATGGCCCTGGAGACTGCCAGATATTAGAGTCATGCCTATCAGACCATAGAACATCGTTACAAATCTTCCAGAAATAGAAAAATTAACAATTAAACTGAAAAAACTAATAACTAAATGTATATATAATAGACAAAATATTAGAGCATTAAAAGAAAAACTAAAACTCATTAAATGGTATATAGAATAAAAAAAAGTATATCAGAAAGTGGAGTGCCATTGCTACTAAAATTAGGCAAATGAGTCAACCTTGTATATACTTTTCTCCACTTACAAGTTTTTTGATCAAGACTAGTTTCTGGGAACCTCTTCCCTATCGTCAGTTCTGTGGTTGGCTGCACAGAACTGACGATAGGGAAGAGGTTCCCAGAAACTAGTCTTCATCAAAAACCTTGTAAGTGGAGAAAAGCATATACAAGGCTGACTCATTTGCCTAATTTTAATATCATTAAATGGTCTTTCAGCCACCAGTCTCTATGTATGTGAACTATAACAAGTTTCTCTGAGAACCAATTAATTGTCATATTGATTGCTTTCCTAAAATTACCCATATGCAAGTCATTACAAAATATTCATAAAACTGATGTACAAAGGATATTACGGTGGCTTGTGTGCTTAGGACATTACTACATATATTAAGAATATAAAACAATGAAATACTCAGCTAATAAATAATTATAAAAAATACAAAAAGTAAACAAATTAATAATAGGGAAAGCTAAACAAATGGTTATTGAAAACATTGCCAATTCAAAATATAGTAAGGAAACATAGAAAATTGTAATCAAAGCATTAAAGCAATAAAACCTGATCTTAAACTCAGGATGCCACAAGTTTGAAGTCTAATATATATGCCAAATTATTAAATAAGTATTTTGTACAGGTCAAAGAAGAAAATTGTGAGATTACCCCATAAATGAAGGTAGCTGAAGAGAAATTATTTAAATATGGTGTTATGGTAGCACTCCATCTCTCTCTCTCTCCCTCCACTATAACTCCCAGACAAAGTAATCAAAGAAATAGATAAATTACACATAAAAACATTCCAAAAATGAGATGAGCTTCCTCTCTTTCTTGAATAATTAAAAAAAAATGTGCGAACCAAACAAAAACACCAGTCATCTGATACAGGCATGTTTCCTGACAAATGAAATATGCACATGGATATTCATTTATGAAGGTGGAAACTCTGAACTTAAAAACTTTCAAACTATCTCAGTTATTTCAACATTTGTGATTATCCTTGAAAAAAATTTAAAGCTACAATTATTAAAATTAGGCAAATGAGTCAACCCTGTATAAACTTTTCTCCACTTACAAGTTTTATATGAACACTGGTTTCTGGGAACTTCTTCCCTATCCTCAGTTCAGTGGTCGACCGGTGTCTGCTTCTGGCTTGGTGTTGTGCTGCCATCTGACTATCTAGTAAGTTTGATGACGTCAAACCAGACACCTAACCACATCTGCATTAATAAACCCCATAAATGAAATTTCCTAAATGCTAGATGAAAGCCAATAAACATCATTATTAATATGTGATAATTCAAAGACGTTTGACTGTATAAACCATGAGATGTTGCTAAAATAATTAAATTTCTATTACCCCATAAATGAAATTTCCTAAATGCGAGATGAAAGCCAATAAACATCATTATTAATATGTGATAATTCAAAGACGTTTGACTGTATAAACCATGAGATGTTGCTAAAATAATTAAATTTCTATTAATAGATAGTTTAAAAACAGATGTGAACACTAAGGCAAGTAAACCACCAACTCCCCCCCTTTTTAAGACATTTTCATATATACAGAATCTGAAAAAACCTGTCAGAGACATTGTTTAGTGCTTGGGATCAATTCCACCAGCCCCTGCATAGCAAGTGTGAACAGATAAATTACAAGTATAATGAAATATACTGAGAAGCCCTAAGACAAAAAGTGTAGCTGGGATACTGAGAGCCCTAAGCCCCCAAACATAGTGATGTTTTCATATAAACAAAGCAATATAGCAATTGGGAAAGCATAGCCTAAACAATGGTGTAACTAAAACCAATTTCTCATTAACTAAGGATTAATATGCACCTATACTGAATTCAAAAATACAAGCCTTTCTCAATCTTCAGTAACCATTAGCCATATGGAAATGGAAACCAATGAAATTAACCCCATGTATTAAACAATGTCCCCCAGTTAGCGCTATACTTTGATATCACTAGACACTATCATCTGATTCATTCTGTTAATATTCTGTATACTCCAAAGTCCAAAAATAAAACAAACAACATATTTTATAAGCTTATTTTTATAAATACCCACTTGATATACACTAGAATACACTGAAAACCACTTATTCCACAGAACCTGTTAAAAACAAAAAAATGAGAATAAAATAAATTTTACATTAAAATAGAACAAATGAGTCGATTAATGACACCAGTTGATAGTGAAGGGTCTATGAAATATGTTCCGGAAAATTTAAATGTGAATGTTTAGTATTACCTATCTACTTAATTTTTTATTTTAATGTAATTCCAAAAACTGCCATCAGCTTCCAATTTTTATTGATAAAAAGCACTTTAGTTTCAAATTCAATGGTTGCTCCTTATCTCAAAAACTAACAAATGAACTCATTCACCCAAACCATCATGGAAACATTCTCATAACTGTCTGTCTACTTGTTGCCAAACATGTGAACACCAGTGGAAGGTGGCATGTTGTGGACCCTAAGCTACAAGGCATACCCGACAGACGAATTTTATAAGAGGAGCCTAACAGTTGCTGCCACAGGCTGCAACTTCAAAGTAACAGGAAAGTATACCCGAAACATTAATGTAGGCTGAACACCAGTGTTCTCCAACAATGGCAACACTCATTTTCTGGTACATGCTAGCTAATGTTAGCATCTGTTTACCTAACTGCCCCTCTATATGCTGCCTGCTTCGCCTATGAGTAATGTTTCTGAAATAGCCCCTATGATTTCATACAGGAAATATCTTGCACTACTTCCCACTTGAATAATTTCAAAGTTACAGTTACTTTCAAGTATATGGACCAGAAATTGCTCAACCTAACCTAACCTAGCCCCCCCTCGCCCTTGTGGTGTACAAGGAGCGTGTTTGACTACATTCAAGAGGTCTTGAGTTCGAATCTCTCTCAGTGAGAGTAATCTAGAGTAAGTTTCTTTCCGGAGTTTTCTCATATCGTGAAAGATCACGGGCTATAACATAGGACACTGATCACCTACCCACCCACCCACTAACCTAATCACTAATCAGTGTTATACAGATACTAATCCAACTTAAACCAAGCTGAATTTTGATAACACAAGACCCTGCCATCCCGTAGATACCTGCACACCCACTAACCCAACTTACATGGGCTAAATTTCGTATATACACACGAACACACCACTAACCTAATCACTAATCAGTATTATACTTGCTTCATATCTGAATTATTGATTTTTAATTGAAATATACAAATAGTGCACTTAGATTAACACATTTTAGCGAACGCTTAAGGCATGTCAGTGACTTCGCAAGCTCCCAAGTTTTATAAATATGCTACATTTTCTGCTTGGTTTGAAACACACAGGAAACGCTAAAATAGGTTATACACTTGAATCACTCACAACTTAACAAAGATTGATGATAATAATAATAATAATAATAATAATAATAATAATAATAATAATAATAATAATAATAATAATAATAATAATAATAAATAATAATAATTTATTGTCAATAGACTTTGCAGTTTCTGACATTATACATATAAATACATATATAAATACAATTGTTTTTAATTACAAATTAAGGAATAAATTCAGCATGTCATATGTACTACAAATTAAGGAATAAATTCATGTGGTACAATGATTATAATTCATTAATACAATACAAACTTTTTGTTAACAAGTACTTCTTCAGAGCACCCTCGAATTGCTTGCCTTTACAAGACCTTAGATGTGCTGGCAATTTTTTGTGAAGCAATAAGCCCATCACATTTGGATCCCTGTCGGAAATATTCTTATTAAAACTTTGCCTAAAAAAATCGTCCTTGTGCCTAGTGTTATGACTATGAATATTACTATTTTTAAGTTTTTCCTTTTTTACTGCATAAGTTACTACTTTATAAACATACAGAGAATATACTGTTAATATTCCTTTATCCTTGCATGCATTAAATTGATTATTAAAGGTATTATAAAAATGGTTCCATTTTTCGTCTACAGTTTTTGCATTATTCATTATGTCCCAATTTTCGTTTTTTAAGCTATCCACCAGATTGCTGATACATGCCTGATTCAAATCACGAAAAGTTTTGATTTTGTATTTACTTTGCTTATTACAGTTTAGCCCCTTAAACTTTATATATTGAGCATAATGATCGGAAATGTGCGTGTTTATATTCATTATATTTACAACTTCAATGTTCATGTTTGTAGCAATATGATCAATTATGGAAGATGAAGAATCTGTTACCCTTGTTGGCTCATGTACAAGATCCATTAAACCATAAGAGTTAAAAACATCATAAAGCTTTTTATAGTCCCCTTTAGTGTGGTCTAAATCTATATTAAAGTCACCTGCTAAAATTAACTGTTTATACTTATTGTACAACTGACCTACAATTTCTTCAAGACAATCAACAAAGTGCTCCGGAGAAGTACCCGGCGACCTGTATAATCCCAATAACAATACAGATTTTTTATTAAATTTTATTCTTGGAGCTGCAACTTCAAAGTGCTTTTCCAATTGATACTTATCTACATTTACCTCGGAGATATCTATTTCATTTGCGGCCAAGATTAAAACTCCTCCCTTACAACTTGTTCTAGAAAAACTAACAATTTTATAACCATTTATTTTACACAAATTTAGTTGCTCTTTACTCAGTCCATGTTCTGTCACAACAGATAGCTCTGGTTTTATTTCATTTAGAAAGTGTTCAGATGAAGTATTTGAAAAGTATTTGGGTCATGACTATCAATACTATTGATTTGATGCTCACTATCATTTTTTATTGCACAGGTTAGATTACTAGAACATTTACTTCTAGGTGTGTCCACATCCCTACTCACATCCTGTTTAACATTTCCTTTCCTGCACAAAAACTTACAGTTCTGCTGATGACGTTAATAAGAATAAAGGACCCTTTTCGATTTAGGTGCAGACCATCTCTGCCCAAGCACCTGGAATCAAGGAACTTGTTTACATTCACAAAAATTGCTCCTAGTGACTCACATGCCCAGTTAATGCTTTCGTTTATGCTGTCTATATACCTATTGTCCACATCTGCTCGTTTTATTACACCATTCACTATCACACGAGATTTAGGAAAACATTCTTTGGTTGATCGTATTACACTGTAGACTTCAGCCATCACTTCATCAGGATTGTTTGCACTCTTAATGTTATTAGTTCCTGCGTGCAGCACTATTACTTTTGGTGCAGTCACAGTAGCATTTTCCATCTCCTTATGAAGTTCTCGTATCTTCTAGTTGCTCTGCCCTAATTCCTCTATATACCATAGTTCGCGCCTCCTTGATGCTCACGTGCTTCACCATTCAGTCCCCCATAACCAGTACTTCTTGTTGGCGACTGCTTTCCGTGCTGGTTAGGTTAGGATTCATCCATTCAAATTTATTAACTGCTGAATTAGATACCGTAACTTCACTATTTGGCAGTGAGATTAACGGATCGAATCTGTTTGAGGTTTCAATGCATGGTATTCTTGACTCAAGCGAAGTTACTGCATGCATGTTTGATGTTTTCGAATTATTCACTTTGGTTTCCTTTCCGTGATCTTTTCTTGCGACAGTCACCCTTTTCAAATTTGAATTTATTTGTTGCTGTTTAGGTTGCTGCGAGTACTGGAATTCTTGAATCTGCAGCTGTGGCGCTGTCCTCTCATTTTGTACCTTCTTGAGGTTATCATTGTTTGCTTTAATCACCTTATCTCTCTCTTGCATCTCTATTCCCATCGAATTCAATTTCTGGCTCAGGTGTTGATTTTCAGTTCGTAATTCTTTGATATCTTCTATTGCCCTGTAAAGATCCATGTATAGGATTTCAATGACTTTGTGTAGCGATGTCACGACTTCCATTTCATCACGTACTCCATGGTGCGAAGCGTGGTTCCCATTTTTGGCTTGATTTTCCGCTGCGACACTTTTGTTGTTTTTTCCATCTTTATTTCCGTTAACATTAGAGTCTATCACGATTCCGAAATTACACCCTTCATTACCATTATCCGTAGGATTATCGATGTTTTGTTGAATTTTGCGGAGCACACTTGGCGTCACAACTTTGCCGGCCGCCATCTTTGTAATAATAAACATAATAAACAATAGTAAATCCAATGTCATACTATAAATTATTAATATTTCAATAGTGAAATACAAATATAATGCCAGCTTGAACCACAAACTATAGAACAATATTTCGTTTTCGATCAATCGTCGATCGATCGATTGATCGATTCTCTCTTGTCGACTGCTAATAATTGATCCGTAAACTGCATTTGTTCTATTGTTAACAGTGTTACTTTTCTTTTGTTTAAGTATATCTATGCAAATCAAAATTATCAATAGCTATTAATTTCTTTTATTTCACTCACTTCTTCCTGAAGGTTCTTTATCTCGGAGAGCTTATGATTTAATTTTGTCTGCAGCTTCATCTGAGATTCCAACTCTTTTTCAACTAAAGAATTGCAACAGCTCCATAAAACCTGGGCCTACATTTTGGAGTATTGGGAAGAGGTACCTACTAATGATGAATCATCACTACTAGCTGGCATTTTCCATAGATTTTGTGCCACATTTCCGAAGTTCACTAATGGTTTCTTACAGCACATTTCTGTTTATGCTGCTGTTATGAAGCAGCATTTTGTGAAGGAAACTTCGTATATAAATTTGTGTATCAATATTGAAGCTGTGCATTTTCTACACAGTCTCAACTCATTGTGCTTTCAACACAATCCAGCAGTTACACAGGACCTTAAATTATTTGTTCATCACTGTGGTCAACTTTTATATATAAACCTGAATATTCTCACTTCAAATAGAGATTAACGATGTTCAATGCCTCTGCTGAGTTTACTCGCATGAAGTTCAGTACAATCAAGCACCTGATGAAAAACTGCCCATCCTTTAATTCTCTTGTATGTTCCACGCTATTCTCATGAAGGTTTAGGCAGTTCAGCCAGGTAACTAACACATTTTCGCACAGAGGAAGAATCATGACTGGTTATGCAACACAGCTTAGGCATTACTATTGAAAAATAATGCATCACAGTAACAACATGCTCAGAATATTCATATCAAAGTGTTTTCTCTAAAAAACTTGCTTTACTTCACACATCAGTCTCAAGCAATTTTAAAAACAAGCAAAACAATAAATTATTGAGCAATTTGAACTCAGGAAAGAATACAAACATGCAATATATTGTGTAGAAGAGGACACAAAAGTAACAAGATAACCCAGAGGAAAGCAGTGCAAAATTCTAATATTGAAAAAACCTAAAGCACTGCAGGAAGATATCAAATTTACAGTCTCATAAGGAACGTTCTGTCCAAATGGACAACACCATGTGGAAGTTAAATCCCAGAACAAACAAACAGAGTACTTCAAAGAGACCCGTTAATTCCACTAGTATTCACCATCGCCTGAGCAAACGTGTCAAGAATCATAGCATCAGATGAAACAAACTGGATAGTTTTCTTTTATTGTTAGTACTAACGCTAAGACTGTCATGATCTAGAAATCACCAAAATGCAAAATAAAATATGTGGTTATGTTCTGAAATTCACATATTCACAGCAGGATAAAATTTGTAACCTAACAACAATATAAGGCAAAATTTCATCTGTAAAATACATTTCTGAGTTTATGGCAGTGAAATATTCATTTAAGAATAAAATGTAAATGAAAAGCAAACAAAACTGAAATTCAATGTTGTAGTTTGCTTTATATTTTATTAAATGTATCAGAATATATAATGTGATTTTTTAGATGCTGGTATGACCCCTGAATTGCAATATACACTGTATAACTTGTGCAAATTATTTTAATAATACATGGTACCTATTGTTTGCACTTGGAACAATAATTTGTTATAAATTTATTGCTAGAATAGTTCAAACTGTGCATGTACAATAGAAAAGTTTGGAATGAGGTAACTATTAATAAATATCTTGTAATATATTACTGTGTAGAAATTAAAAACAGTTGATTAGGAGATAAATGAAAGGAAACTAACAAAATACATATAACCCTGTGATTACACCCCCAATTTTAATGCTATCCCATTCATTATGTTCTATCCGTAAAATCCCCTACATATTCCAAGTCACTGCATAACTTTATGCCATTTAATGTTTCTGAGTCCTGCTGTTACCACTGTTTTATGGTTAAAAAATGAATAAAAATATATATAGATGTGTACATAATTTTCAAAATGTGTAATGGTTTTAACATAAAAGCAAAGTAATTTACACTTTCAAAAGGCTTGCTTTCGTGTGTTTCTTGGGATTTCATTGAATTTTATACAGTATGTAGGGAGTTGTAGTACAGGCATAGAACGGCAAAGGGAAATTGTTACTCTGTAAGCAAGAAATTACGAATTCTGCAGAAGTACGATGCAAATTCCACCCTAAATCAAAAATATCACGCATAATCTCTGGAAATTCTCTCATCTAGTCTATGAACAACAGAAAAAAATCATGAATGTGTAGTGTTTAATGCCCACTTTTACTACATGCATCACCACAGGTGGTGACACTGATAATACATGAAATGAAGATGGAGCACCGGTGGAATAAGATAGCGGGGGAAACTGGAGATCCCGGAGAAAATCTGCCCCTGTGCCATGTTGTCCACCACAAATCTCACTTTGCAGTCACCTGGGATCCAACCCGGGCCCCCTTGGGACAGTCAAGCAGTCTAACTGCTGGGCCATGGCATGGCTGCAGGTAAAATAATAGGAATGCTATAACCACTGCAGTGAGTGGTGGTTGTAAATGTAAGAAAGTAGGAAGCAGTGAATATGAGAACATTAAAGTAATTCTTATTGAATGGCTGCAGTAGTTTTGTGATGCTTCAGTACCATTTTATGTCCCTAAAGGGAAAGCACGAGAAATAGCAGGCAAATTAGACACAGACCTTTGATTCATGATAAGACATGGCATAGCACATCGGCACATCAGTGGTGAATCAGAATTGGTTGGTCAGTGGCAAACAATAATTCAAGAATTTTGTTCATAAGAAATGATCTCTTGTTCGTTTCTAACTGTAATCTACCCAAATCTTAGGAAATAAAATTGATTATGTTGCCTTTTCAATTAAATTGTGTGATAATTGCATTTTCATTTTGTGTACTGTTCTTATTATTACACGTTTAGGGCACAGTTCTTTGAGTGAAATTATGGGGTTATTACTGTAATTCCATTATAGGAGGTATAGGAAGGGGAACATGCTATACCAGATGCTTCAGTAAACTTATATGTACAGCTTGTGTAAAATTTGGCATTTCCCCACTTTTGAAGCAAAGATGCACAATAGCACTGACTAGTCTACTTGTATAATAAGAAAAGTGAAGGTCAGTGTTCCACTTGTTGTGAGTATGATAAAGTACAATGTGTTGTTAAATGACTGCCTATGTGTTCTGATAACTGTCCTAGTTCTTTGCTGCCCACCATTCTCACCAAATCTCTGCTTGCATACATAAAGTTTCACAATACTTTACACAAGCTGTATCGTACAGAAGATGCAAGATGTAAATGAGTATCTAGATATATATTAAACAGTTTAATTTTACGAATGGTTGAGAAGATGAATTAATCATGAGTTAGATTTAAACATTTTTGGGAAATGACTGCCTAAATGAATAATCCTCCACCAAATTAACTGCATGGAGTAAACAGAAGTATTGGTGTATATACTCACATGGCTTTCTCTACTTCTACACAAACTAATCTTACAAATGCTTACTCCTCCATCTGCTTTGTGTTTATTGACATAAACATCTGCAGAAATCATCTTATTGCTAATTTCTTTGTAGTTGCAAAGGGAATATGGAAATACAGTAAGCTTTAAAAGATAGTAAGTCTTTTAAAGCTGGTTGCTAAGTGATGGCTTTGAAATTATGTTGTCTTTGCAGGACCAAGAAATACAAAATAAATGACTTTCATTTGAATACTATAAGTGTTAGAAAATTCAGTGAAATAATAAGGAATATTTCTGAAATGGTTCATTCTAAAATAAAAATGTACGAGGGCTGTTCAATAAAGAATGATCACAATTTTTCTTGACAATTTACCTTTACTCATCCTCATAACTTTGATGGTCCTTCTCAAAATAGTCTCCCCTGAATGCGATGCACTTGTCCCAGCATTTCTGCCAGTCTTCAAAGACATGCTGGAAACCAGTTTTTGAGAGATCCTTCAAAATTGCCACCACAGCCTTCACCACTGCTTCTGATGATGGATAATGCCTCCCACGAAGGCATTTCTTCAAGTTAGGGAATAGAAAAGAGTCACATGGGGCTAAATCTGGACTATAGGGAGGGTAAGGGGTGCACTTCATGTTGATTTTTGCAAGATATTCAGCAACAACATTGACAATATGTAGTCGTGTATTATTGTGGTGCAGCATCCAGCCTGCTTCTTGGAAATGTGGTCTTTTGTACCTGATATGGACTTGCAATGTTTTCAGGACTTCCCTGTAGTATTGTCCAGTTACTGATGTGTGTGCAAGTACAACATGCTGATAAACCATTCCATGAAGAATGAGATGACCATAACTTTCCCAGCAGAAGTAACCACTTTTGCTTTGTTGAGGGTTGGTGATTAGGGAGATTTCCACACTGAGCTTTGCTGTTTGCTCTCAGGATCAAAATGATGTAGCCAAGTTTCATCAGCAGTGATTGCGTTTGAAAGAAACTCTGGATCTTCCTCTAACATCAACTTTAACTGCATGTTACCTCTATTGCAGCGGTAGGCGATACTGAACATGTCTGCACTTGCCTGGCTCTCACAGGCGGGAACCAGGAGTACCAACAATGAAACTACTGTGGCGTGTTTGTTTCACATTAAGCTAACAGAATATAATAAGATTGAATTTTAGTGTGAAAAATGATGATCATTCTTTATTGAACAGCCCTCATATAACATAAATTGTGAGTTTTAACAAGGTATACAATTACTTTCTTGGAAGTGTTGAAAACAGTGTTGTTATGATAAATTAACTTTAAAGAGAGTCGATTAAAGACACTAGACAACACTTACTTTTAAATTTTTCCGGAACTAGTTTCAGAGCCTTTGCCTCTATCATCGGCCTGCTCTCGACTGGTTCTCATTGGTGTAGCTGACGATACCTTGTCACAGGTCTCCTCTGGTGGCGGCTCAAGGAACTTGCTGAACAAATCCTTCTGGGGGATGTCGAAATTGAATACTTTGTTCCTATTTTTTGAAATGAAGATTTGTTCCCATGTGGATAGTTCTTGTTTTCCTGATGTATGTTTCAGTAGTTTTGGTTCTGGATTTATGTTGTGGTTTTTTTCCCAAAAATGTGTGGCAACTGCTGATTTTTCTAATTGTTTATATTTTATGTTTCTAAAGTGTTCCTTTGCTCTTGTTTCTAAATTTCTTTTTGTTTTTCCAATATAAATTTGACTACAGTCATTGCATTCAATTTGATATATACCAGATTTTTTTGTTTGATGGAATGGCATCTTTGATGTTTGAGCAAATTAGGTTTTTTAAGGAGAAATGGTTGACTGGTGCTAGTTGAATATTTTGTTTTTTGAAGACTTTTTTGAATTTATCATAGGCCCATGGATGGTAAGTGAATTTTTTGAAAATCATATTAGTTTCTGTAGATGAGAGAGTTGTGGTTTCCTTTAGTAGCTTCTTCTTTTTTGCTAAGCTCACTTTTTTGTCCACTAATGATTTGGGAAAGTTATTTTTTTGTGCTATTTCAATTATTTTGTTGTATTCTGTTTTGTATTCTTCTGCTGTGAGAGGGATGTTTACCAGTCTGTGTGCTAAACTATTGAAGATTGCCTGTTTGTGGGATCTTGGGTTGTAGCCATTAGCTTTTATGTAGTTGTCTGTCTGTGTTGGTTTTCTGTAAATGCCAAAGTTTAGTCTGTTTTTATTCCTCATTATTTTTAGATCCAAAAATGGTAAATGCTCGTCTTTTTCTATTTCTACAGTGAATTTGATGCTTTTTTCTTGGATATTTAAAAGTTTTAGTGCATCACTGATGTGTTTTTTTGGTACTATTGCAAAGATGTCATCTACATATCGTTGCCAGAGTTTGAACATCCAAGGGAAACCTTTGTTGATCCTTATTTCTAATGCACTCATGTACAGATCGGCCAGGAAGGGTGATAGGGGGTTGCCCATTGCTAACCCTGAAGTTTGGTGATAATATTTTGTTTGAAACTGGAAGAAATTTTGTTCTATGCATAATTTGGTTAGTTCAATGTAGTCTGAAATTTCAGATGATGCCATTCCAAGTGATTTGGGCCATTTTTCTATCAACGGTGGGAGTTGATTAACTGGTATGCTGGGAAACAGTGATTTAACATCAAATGAGACTAGTGTGTCCTCTTCTTTTAGTTCAGTATCCTTAATGTGTTCTATAAGTTCATAGGTGTTTTTGATGCTTAGGCTGTCAAATTTTGGAAATGAATTGAATTTGTTTGTTAGCCACTTTGCAAGTTTGTATGTTGGTGAATTTATACTGCTAACTATAGGTCTCATTGTTATGGATGGTTTGTGTATTTTGGGTAAGCCATAAAGTCTAGGTAAGGTTGGGTTATCCGGTTTAACTGCATATTTGTTTGGTATTATGCTTGATTTTGCTATTGTTTTTTCAAATGACTGTATGCAAGTTTTTAGAGGATTTTTGTTAATGGTTTCATATTCATTGTCAGTTAGCATTTTTTCCATTTTTTCAATATAATCTGATTTTTCCATTATGACAATCTTGTTGCCTTTGTCTGCCTTTGTGTAAATAACGTTTTTCTGTTTCAAAGAATGGATAGTATTATGTTTTCTCTTCTGAAAGGATCTGTTCTCTATTTCCTCCAAAATATTTTCACAATGGCTTTTTACTGAATTTTGTATGGATACTGGTAGAATTTGTGTCGAAATGTTGATATCTGCAATGTAATCTTCAATTTTGTTTGAGAAACTGACGCATGTTTTTAATCCATTATTTAAAAGTTCCAATTCTTTTGTGGAGAAATTTTGCTTAGATAGGTTTACTACGTTTTCAAAGATTTGCGTGCTCGATTTTTCGTTTACGCAACTTATTTCACTATTGAATTTAGCGTGTGTGACGATTGCTGATCGACATACGTTGATATTCCGGATGTTTTTAAACTTTTTCCCGGTATTTCTGTGTGAGGACATGTTGCACAGATTGGCCAATTTGTGTTTAAGTCGTACGTGAAAATATTTTGCAGCAAATAGAGAACAGATCCTTTCAGAAGAGAAAACATAATACTATCCATTCTTTGAAACAGAAAAACGTTATTTACACAAAGGCAGACAAAGGCAACAAGATTGTCATAATGGAAAAATCAGATTATATTGAAAAAATGGAAAAAATGCTAACTGACAATGAATATGAAACCATTAACAAAAATCCTCTAAAAACTTGCATACAGTCATTTGAAAAAACAATAGCAAAATCAAGCATAATACCAAACAAATATGCAGTTAAACCGGATAACCCAACCTTACCTAGACTTTATGGCTTACTCAAAATACACAAACCATCCATAACAATGAGACCTATAGTTAGCAGTATAAATTCACCAACATACAAACTTGCAAAGTGGCTAACAAACAAATTCAATTCATTTCCAAAATTCGACAGCCTAAGCATCAAAAACACCTATGAACTTATAGAACACATTAAGGATACTGAACTAAAAGAAGAGGACACACTAGTCTCATTTGATGTTAAATCACTGTTTCCCAGCATACCAGTTAATCAACTCCCACCGTTGATAGAAAAATGGCTCAAATCACTTGGAATGGCATCATCTGAAATTTCAGACTACATTGAACTAACCAAATTATGCATAGAACAAAATTTCTTCCAGTTTCAAACAAAATATTATCACCAAACTTCAGGGTTAGCAATGGGCAACCCACTATCACCCTTCCTGGCCGATCTGTACATGAGTGCATTAGAAATAAGGATCAACAAAGGTTTCCCTTGGATGTTCAAACTCTGGCAACGATATGTAGATGACATCTTTGCAATAGTACCAAAAAAACACATCAGTGATGCACTAAAACTTTTAAATATTCAAGAAAAAAGCTTCAAATTCACTATAGAAATAGAAAAAGACGAGCATTTACCATTTTTGGATCTAAAAATAATGAGGAATAAAAACAGACTAAACTTTGGCATTTACAGAAAACCAACACAGACAGACAACTACATAAAAGCTAATGGCTACAACCCAAGATCCCACAAACAGGCAATCTTCAATAGTTTAGCACACAGACTGGTAAACATCCCTCTCACAGCAGAAGAATACAAAACAGAATACAACAAAATAATTGAAATAGCACAAAAAAATAACTTTCCCAAATCATTAGTGGACAAAAAAGTGAGCTTAGCAAAAAAGAAGAAGCTACTAAAGGAAACCACAACTCTCTCATCTACAGAAACTAATATGATTTTCAAAAAATTCACTTACCATCCATGGGCCTATGATAAATTCAAAAAAGTCTTCAAAAAACAAAATATTCAACTAGCACCAGTCAACCATTTCTCCTTAAAAAACCTAATTTGCTCAAACATCAAAGATGCCATTCCATCAAACAAAAAATCTGGTATATATCAAATTGAATGCAATGACTGTAGTCAAATTTATATTGGAAAAACAAAAAGAAATTTAGATACAAGAGCAAAGGAACACTTTAGAAACATAAAATATAAACAATTAGAAAAATCAGCAGTTGCCACACATTTTTGGGAAAAAAACCACAACATAAATCCAGAACCAAAACTACTGAAACATACATCAGGAAAACAAGAACTATCCACATGGGAACAAATCTTCATTTCAAAAAATAGGAACAAAGTATTCAATTTTGACATCCCCCAGAAGGATTTGTTCAGCAAGTTCCTTGAGCCGCCACCAGAGGAGACCTGTGACAAGGTATCGTCAGCTACACCAACGAGAACCAGTCGAGAGCCGGCCGATGATAGAGGCAAAGGCTCTGAAACTAGTTCCGGAAAAATTTAAAAGTAAGTGTTGTCTAGTGTCTTTAATCGACTCTCTTTAAAGTTAAGGTATACAATTTTTGTGCAATAAAGCTTTTGTCCATTCCTTACAGTTACCAACTAAGCGAAAGTTATCCAGAATGAAGGAAATGCTAAGGACAGTTCCAAAAATTTCAAGATATTCATTCCATTTTTATGATAAGATCTTAATCATATAATATTTTAATCAAAACAATTAGAGCCATTTTTAGAAAATCAGAAGTTTTGAAAGGTGTTCCATGTAGTCTGCAAGTTAGGATTTTCTTGACGATCTTCGTCTCGCAAATATTGTAGTATGTATTACTTGAAAACCTAATTAGTATATGAGTGAATGAATGAATTCCTGTATTTCCTTTAATTGGGACACAGGACCTTCCGAGCCATGCAACCTTGAGGCCCATAGGCAACAGGTTGAGGATCAGAGGTTTCCTGATCAGAGAGATTTTGGGATGAGTGATCAGCCCAACGTCAGAAGTGAAAGTACGAAAGAGATGAAGTCATAGGAAAGATGATGTAGCAATTGGTGGGAAGCTGATGGGGGAAACTGGAGGACCTGGAGAAAACCCGCCCCAGCGCCATGTTGTCCACCACAAATCTCACTTTGTTGTCCCCTGGGATCAAAGCCAGGCCACCTTGGTGAGAGCCAAGTGGTCTAACCACTCAGCCATGGGTCAGTCTTAATTAGTGTATAATTTATAAATAATTGTTAAGCTACTATGACCACATACCAATGTTAATCTGTTTGTAAAGCTTGCTTTGATTCAGGTTCTTACCCTTTTATATACATACATTTGTAAATATTCTGTACCTGTAAATACATCTGTAAATGCTTGTTTATAATCTACTGACAAAACCAATTGCTTATTGTAAGCTTAATGGTGAATAAATATCACTAACGCCACCATCATTTACTGCAACTACTATGTAGAGAAAGTAAAAAAAAAAGTTTTGTAATTGTTATTTAGTTCTCATCTTTCCTTTTATTTCATCAAACAGAAATACAAGATAAAGATTACAATTATAAAATCCATACTGGAAAACGCCATATATTCCTAAATCCTGAAAATCCTACCATGTTGCTTGCCATCATGATGATAATAATAATAATAATAATAATAATAATAATAATAATAATAATAATAATAATAATAATAATAATAATAATAATAATAATAATAATAATAATAATAATAATAATAATAATAATAATAAT
>CM060948.1:136320042-136520042 GCA_030765055.1 Mantis religiosa | reverse complement strand
CAAGTTGATCCAACTGAGACACCTTTTCTTGGTTTTTAAATTGAAGAATTACTGAATAATACTGATTCGAATTCTGAAGCAATCATGAAAATATCACGTGACGGTTCATGCTCTGCAGATGCAGCATTCTACAGACTAACAAAAAGTGAACGTTTGTTCTCTCTCAAATTTAACAAATACCTTGACTTGTCAAAGTAATTCTTTTAGAACACCATGTCAATAGTTTTCATTTCATTCTGAGCAATTACAAATATATGTACACACATACCAACCAATAATGATGGTCATTTTAGAACTTGCATTGCGATACATCATTATAATATATGGGTACTTTTTTATTTGTATTATGAAAACTATTTGAGTTAAAAATATGGAGCTTTTATGATTGTGTTAGAAACATTACTCCCTAACTTCCCTGGAGATCACTTTTTGCAAAATTTTAATTTTTCTCTTAGAGCAAATAACATTTATTAGAGATGGATTCACATGGCACTTGTCACACTCTACTGTAGGGTAATGCAATATGACAATATTGCAGGACTCCGATTGGTTGCTGGCCTGATAGCATTCTAGGACAAAAACCATCCCATTTGAAAGTCACAGTAGGTTTAACCTTACATTTATATTATTACTGGGCCCATTTTACTACTTTAGTCTTCCTCCATGATCTAGGAGGAACATGCTTGCCTCTGGATCTTGAGGTTGTGTCTAACTTGCAGCTGCAGAAGGACAGGCACACACACACATCAAGCTTAAAGAATTATTAAACTATTTTACAATTTGAACTCATAAATTGTCTTCTTGTATGTGGTAATATACATTTACATTTCTATAGTCTTGATTTTAAATTTTAAGAACAGTAACAATTTCACAATTAGAATTTACTAATCACTCCATTGCCTTTGATATAAACTTAGAAAAACTATAACATTTTCACTATTAGAACTACCAAATCAGTACTTAAAGGACATTCAAAACATTGTCAATGAATTAGATGAAAAAGAAGCTTCCTCCATTACCAAAGTTAAGAGACCACTCAAGTGCCCCACTATTGCAGCTTTCCTTGCTTATATTAGCACGCATTTTGGTTTTATATCAAAAGCTATTCTCCAGCTGGAAAGTACAAGTTTGCCACTGAAAGAAGCTCTAGATATCATTGACCATGTTTTGAGAAAACAAATATCTGGAAAAGTGGAGCTGGATGTCCTTCAAAGCTGCAGAAGATTATTCAACGAAATCCTGGTTTTGGAGACATGCAAATCGTAAACTTAGTATTGCGTGACAATAGGAAATCTTTTACCCCATAACATTTCGGTATGTATGTAACTATTTACTGCAATGCCAAAAAATAACCTACAAAGCAAACAGTAAACTATATTTTGTGCATTCTTTGATGAATATCTGACAGTGTGTAGGTACTTTTGTGAAATAAGTTCATGAATAAATCTTACAAATATGTAGCAGAAAAGAAAAATGATAAGTACACGTACTAGTAAACAAACAAAACATTTAAAAAGGCTTACTTTAATAGAGGAAAACCTATTTTAATAAACAAAAACTTAAAAAAAGTCCTATTTTTATAAAGAAAAACATAAAAAAACCTATTTTAAACAAATAAAAAACCTAAAATTAAGGAATATTCTACCTAAAAATCTGGGTTCTAGTGATTATTTTGCCAGATTTGCTTCTGTTTTTAAGATTTAATTTTACCTTTCTCAAAATAAAGCACTTGCCTTTTCCATGCATAAATAAATTTGAAATAAATGTTCTAATATTTTGAGATAAAACGTGCATGCCAGAGGTGTTAACAGAAAATTGGAATAATCCAAAAATGGATGTCAGTACCCTACTTCCTCAAATATGGTTACAAGGGGATCCTTCACTGTTCCTGGCTACTTGGAAACTCATGTTCTGTCATCGCTCAGTCGAAGGCCAAGCAGACCAATGGAATTTGCCAAGTAACCTAATGTCACAGCCAAGTTTATATCACCAGCAAAGATTTACCACTATACCAACTTTTGCATTGCAGTTCAACTAAGTATATTTGATGGTATCAGAGCAACAAACGTGGTGTGCATGTTAGCAAACCTTTAACTTATTTAATAAATCTTTCATTTAATATAGGAAAATTTCCAGACCGCTTAAAAATTTCAAAAATAAAACCACTATTTAAAAAGAATCACAAAAAGAAATAGAAAATTACAGACCAATTTCTCTACTATCAACTTTTTCTAAAATAATCGAAAAAATAATGTTTAGAAGGTTAATTTCTTTCTTTAACAAACACATTTATGGATAGACCAGCAACATGGTTTTCGGAAAGGTAGATCGACTTATACTGCTATTTTGCAATTTCTAGAAGAAGTATACTACAATATGGATAGTAAAAATAAACTTTGTATTGAACTATGTTTAGATTTGTCTAAAGCTTTTGACCTGGTCAATCATGATATATTATTATCCAAATTAAATTCATACGGCATCAGAGGGACTGTAAACAACTGGTTTGCCTCATATTTAAAAGACAGGAAACAGATAGTGGAATTACAATTTTTAGATGCAAAGACTAATACACTTTTTGATGAACATTCTGAAATGAAAATTATAAAATGTGGAGTCTCTCACGGTTCTATCTTAGGCCCCCTTCTATTTCTAGTTTATATTAATGATATAACACATAACGCAAATGAGGAAAATATTAAACTTACTATTTTTGCAGATGACACTAACATACTCATCACTATATTTGTTTGGAGGAATTTAGTAACAGTGACGTCAAAATTAATTTCAGAAACTATTTGTAGTTCACCAGAGAGAGAGCAGACAACAACAGATGCCAGTTGGAAAGAGATTGAAAATGGAGGCAAATGTCTTTGAAACTAGTCTCTCATAAATGTAAACAAGTAAGTAACGAGTATTAATAAACCAACAACAAATAGTTTCTGAGATACTCATCACTGGTAATGATAAAGGTCATTTACTTCAAAATGTAAATGAAATTAATTAAACTATTATGCCATGGATTGATCAAAACAAACTAATTTTATACAAAGATAAAACAGTAGCAATAGGTTTTTCGGCATAAAGTAAATAGAAGTATTACCTTCCCTGACTTTAATTTGGATGGCATCAACATTTCATATGTAAAAATTACAAAAATTTTAGGTATGTGGTTAAATCGAAACTTGGATTGGACTGTACATATAGAAGATTCGATTAAAAAGTTAAGTAATCAGTGCTATGCTTTAAAAACATTAAAAATGGTAGCAGACGTAAAGACAGTCCGAATGGCATATTTTGCATATTTTCATTCCCTTATGAATTATGGTATCATCTTTAGGAGTAATTCAAATTAGCCATTAAAGGCTTTTCGAATGCAAAAAAAGAGCCATAAGAATAATAGTGATCCAACCTGCACATGTGAGCTGTAGAGAGTATTTTAAGGAACTGAAAATTATAACCCTGCCATGTTTATACATATACAAAGTTCTTTTACATGTAAAAGCTAGTTTAAGTTGCTTTAAAACACACCAGCATGATACAAGAAACAGTTCAAACCCACTAGCAATTAGTAATAATACCATGTTCTACAAATATTCCTTCACTTATAGTGGTACCCAACTGTACAATAAGTTACCTCTTTATTTAAAACAGACTGACAAATAAAGATTTTTAAATTGAAACTACATAATTTTTTAAGTGAAGCATGTTTTTATTCTATTCTAGAGTATTTGGAAAGTTAAGTTATATTATTATATTTTGGCATTTACTCTTATAAATGTTTTTTTTTTTTTTTTTTTTTTTTGTGTAATTTTTCTATTTTAATTTTGTACTTAAATTTTGTAAATATTTTTGTTTTGACGTGACCACAATCTTGTATGGAGATTTAAAGCATGAATAAATTGAACTGAATTGAATTGAACTCTTCCAGCTCTGAATCTATGAGGGGGAGTCGTTTATCCATGGCTGAGAGAAGGAAAGGGCAGGTTTTATGTCTTGCAACCTAGTAGGTATCGTACAAAGCACAACATACATTCCTCCACTAACAGTAACTTGGTGCTTCCCTTTGTATTCCTAGCTTAGTTTCAGAAAAGACTTGCTTACTAATAATAGAGATCTTTAAGATGGCATGTTAAAATAATAGGAAATATTTGTGCATTCTCTATTCTGCAAATTTTACAAATTCTTCATCCTACAGTACCACTAACCTTGGTTTAGGATGTGACATTTCATATTCTGTCTGACACTATTTATTATATTTTCTCCTCTACTCAATACACCTTCCCACCCAAAAAGTAAAGATGAACATGTATTTGTCTCTAATGCTCAGGAATTAATAATGAAATCACTCTTTTTTGCTTCAACATTATGATGTTAAATTTTTCAAAAGTCACTAATTTGTAAATGTTTTCTTAGGACACTTATTAGATCATTTTGTTTATTTACATTATTTAGTGGTGATTAGCAGGTTCAAACTTGGCCCAGACTGATGTTTCCAAGTGTGCTTAAAAGCAACAACTCCATGTGAGTAGACCTTTTGTATGTAAAAATACTCCTGCAGAACAAAATTCTGGCACACTGGCGGCACTATATAATCCTGGCAATTCACAGCTTTGTTAACAACTAAGATTTTTAAAAAATTTAAGCTATAAACATATTAGATGATTACTACTGCCACAATGTTAAATAATTTATTATAAAACTGTTTCTTATTGGTCCTCACCTTTAAGCAAATCTATGATACCCATTTGAATAATTGCACTTGATAATTACAACTACAACAATGTTAAATAATTTATTATAAAATGTTTCTTATTGGTACTCACCTTTAAACCAATCTATGATTCCCACCTGAATAATTGCACTTTAGTTTATGTTACTTCAGTGTATTTATTTTTAATCAGAGTCAACACTTAAAATTTATTTTTCTAGGGAGTAAACGTTTTTGTTAGTAGAAATACAAAATGAATCATTCCACATCAAAATGAACACACACAAAACTTCACTTTCTCTGAATTTTAATTTACATCTTCCAGACATAAGCGGCCATGCATTTCACATTTTCCAGAAAATCAAATTATTTGTTATTTGCAGTATAACATTTTTCTTATACTTGCAAAATGTTATAAAATACAGTTAATTCATTCTTGGCCTATAGAATCATCAAGGATAAATGCAATATGTTGTTTTGTAGATAAAATCAATTTGGTTTTACTGATTCTAAATATTACCTATAGAGAATAAAATGACAATCAATTTTTAATAGTGTCGCCAGGTCATTGTTGATTGGAGGCAGCGCGGGTAACAAGATCAAAGAGACGGCAGTGCAGTGTGGAGAAAAAAGCTTGCCGAAATGGTGGGCGGGAGCAGACGTATTTTGCAAGAGTTCGCCTTTGTTCTAGCTGGTATCGATTGTTTGAGAAATTTCTGGAATGTTAGAAAAACTATAAAAAGGCAGCCTGCCTGCAAAAGAGAGTCAGTGAGTCGGTAATTGAATGCATGCGGGTAAGCGGCTGTGTTTGTTGAGCTTGTATGTTGTACTGTGTATGAGTACGAAGCGTATTTCTACGGAAATAAAGTACAACTTTCTGTGTTTGTAACTTGGACTTTTGATTTCACGAACCCACAAAGTCACGAATGGTGTCAGAAGTGCGACGACATAGAGGCTGCATTGGAAAAGATTTTGGAGAAGATGACGGAAATGAAAGCAGAAAATGACAACTTCGCTGCGAAAACAGAAGTGGCGGATAACAACCTGGCCGCAGAAATGAAGGAAATGAAGACGGCAAACAACAACCTGGCCGCGCAACTGAAGGAAATTAAGACCGAATTGACCAAGGAAATTAAAGCGGCCAACGAGGTCCTCGCCGCAAAATTTGAAGAGCAGTTGGCTGACATAAAGGAGGACGTCACGGAGTTTGGTGAGCGCGTCGAAGACCTGGCAAGCCGCGTTAACGACCTGGAAGGAAAGGCCGACAGCAGCGTCAAGTCCCTGAACGCCATGGTGGAGGACGTCGTAAGCAGGAGGTTGAAGGATTTGAAGGCCGACGCACCGGAACGCGACACAACATCGGCGCGCGTCAAACCTCCGAAATATGACGGCGTGTCAACGTTTGAGGTCCTCCGCCACCAATTCGGCGCAGTGACCAAGCACAACAAATGGTCACCAGAGGAGGAGGCCACACAGTTAATAGCCAGCCTCCAGGGACGGGCCGCGGAAGTCCTGAACGCGGTACAGACAACGGCGGCGCCCAAGAACATCTGGGAGGCCCTGGAGAATCGTTTTGGAAACCACCGCTTAGCCGCAGCATACCGCAGCCAGCTAAAGGCAAGGTCACAGCAGCCAGGGGAGACGCTGCAGGATTTCGCCCTGGTAGTTGAACAACTGGCTGGCAAGACCCTAGTCGACCTCCCACCAGAGTTCGTATCCCGCGAAGCTGCCTAGACATTCGTTGACGGGGTACGAGACACGGAGATTCGTCAGCACCTAATGCTCGGCGATTATAAAACCATCCACGAGGCACTAACGGCAGCATTAAGGATGGAGGCGGCCAAGGTTACAGCTGTCCCGACGTCGAGAACGAGGAGTGTCCACTACATCGGAGACAGGAGACCAGCCCAGGGACGCCGGCGAAGACCTAGTGGCCTGTGTTCGGGATGTGGACAGCCCGGACACCTGGAGAGAGACTGCCCACACCAGGAAGAGCAACCGCAAAACGAGTAAGGACCGTCATGGAGAGGGGCACGTCGGCGCCATCGCCACCATCCCCTCGAGTGACACTGCGCGCCGTCAGCCGGCGTTTGGATGACAGCCTCATCGCGGACGGTTGGGTGGAGGGGAAACCGTGCCGCGTGCTGGTGGACACCGGGGCGGCCGTGACCATCATCAGACCTGACGTGGCCAAGGGTTTGCCGACGAGGAAGCCGAGCCGACCATGCCAGTTTGTCACGGCATCGGGTGACACCTTGCCTGTGGAGAAGGAAGCCCTGCTAAAGTTGACCTTAGGAAGGAGTGCCGTACGTCTGTGGTTGTACGTCGGGAAGGTGGCTGAGGAGGTGATTCTGGGACTGGATGCCCTCAGGAGCCACGAGGCGACGGTCGACGTCGGCAGGAAGGTCCTGCGGCTCCACAGAGAAGAGATTATGCTCCATCAACGCGCCTTGGAATCTGCAGGGTCATCTTGAACAAAGACGTGTTTGTCCCCGCGAGGAGCGAATTGATGGTGACGGCGCGACAGGAAGGCCAGAGAACCAGGAACATGATGCTGGACCAGAAGACGCCAGTACGCCGACTGTGTGTAGCCAGGGCATTGCTGCCGTGCCGAGGGGAGGTGCCAGTGACATTTCTAAATCCAACGGACACCGATCACGACGTCCAGGCCGGGACGGAGTTGGGAACGTGCGAGCCCGTGGTAAGCGTAACAGCAATCGACAAGACGCAGGAGCCGGTGCCGACGCAACACCTGGGGTCCCGGCTAGAAGGCCTAATGGAGAGGGCGGCCGACCACCTGACCGCAGAGCAGCTGGAGAAAGTTCGACAACTGCTGAGACGATACCAGCGCGTCTTCAGCGAAGATGATAGTGACTACGGCCGCACGGACAAAGTGCTTCACCGCATCGACACCGGGGACGCCCGGCCTATTCGGTAACCACCTAGACGCGTTCCGCTGGCGAAGCAAGTGGCGGTACGAGACATGCTGGGGGACATGAGAACCAGGGGAGTGATTGAAGAGTCTGAAAGCCCTTGGTGTTCCCCTGTAGTCTTGGTGACGAAGAACGGCGAGCTACGCTTCTGCATGGACTACAGGAAGCTGAACGCTGTCACCCGGAAGGACCGCTTCCCCTTACCCCGAATTGACGACACCCTGGACACGCTAGCTGGTGCACAGTGGTTCTCGACCCTGGACCTGAAGCCGGGCTACTGGCAGGTAGCTCTAGACCCAAGAGACAAGGAGAAGACCGCATTCTCGACAGGCCAAGGGCTCTGGCAGTTAACAGTTATGCCCTTTGGCCTCTGCAACGCACCAGCTACCTTCCAACGCCTCATGGAGTCAGTGATGAGAGGACTGACTTACGACGCCTGCCTGCTATACCTGGACATCATCATCGTCGGTAAGACTTTTGAAGACCATCTCGAGAATCTGAGTAAGGTGCTACAGAGATTGCAGGCGACCAACTTGAAGCTGAACGCGAAGAAGTGCCAGCTCTTCCACAAGGAAGTGAACTACTTGGGGCACGTAGTCTCAGCAACCGGAGTGACCACAGACCCGGAAAAGACACAGGCTGTGAGAGATTGACCTCACCCAAAGGATAAGAAAGAGTTGCGCAGTTTCCCGGGGCTGTGCAGTTATTACGGACGCTTCATAAAGGGGTTCACTAACATCGCCAAACCCCTCACCCGACTGACAGAGTAACACCGGCCTTATGTTTGGACGGAGGGCGCCGAAGACGCTTTCCAGCACCTGAAGAAGACCCTGCGCAGTGCTCCAATTTTGGGTTTCCCACAACCGGGTGGCGCCTTCATTGTGGATACCGACGCCAGCGACCATGGCATTGGAGGTGTCCTATCGCAGATCCAGGACGGCCATGAGCAGGTGATAGCCTACTACAGCAACACGCTATCCAAGGCAGAGAAGAACTACTGCGTCACCCGAAGAGAGTTACTGGCGGTAGTAAAGACCTTGGAGCACTTCCACAAGTACCTGTACGATCAGCAATTCCACCTGAGGCCTGACCATTCCGCCCTAACCTGCCTATTGAGCTTTAGGAACCTGTAGGGCCAAACAGCACGTTGGGTGCAGAGGCCGCAGGAGTACGACTTCACCTCGGAACATCGCAGAGGGAAGAGCCACGGTAACGCAGACGCTATGTCCTGAAGACCCTGTCCAGAAGAGTGCGGCCAGTGCAGAAGAGTGGAAGAGAAGGAGCGTGCCGCAGCAGTCCGAGTAGTCAAGGCAGTGCCTGCGTACGGCTGGGATAGCGTAGGCCTGAGGAGGGAGCAGCTGGCGGACGCAGACTTGGGGCCACTCTTGAGGGAAGTGGAGGCAGTACTTCCCCGGAGTAAGGTCCCAGAAGTCTTGGAGGAAGTGCACGCCGGTACTTCAGGAGAACACCTGGGTGCGAACCGAACGATTGACAAACTACGGCAGCGCTACTACTGGCTGAGGCTCCGAGCAGACGCTGAGAGATGGTGCCGTCAGTGTCACGTGTGCGCGGCGATTCAAGGCCCCCAGACTAGGAGCCGGGCCGCATGCAGCAGTACAACGTCGGAGCGCCATTCGAACGGATCGCCGTTGACATTGCTGGACCGTTCCCAATATCCGACCGAGGCAAAAAGTACCTGATGGTGGTCGTGGACTACTTCACTAAGTGCCCGGAGGTGTATTCCATCCCGAACCAAGAGGCAAGGACAATCACAGACTGCCTCGTGGAGCAAGTGTTCTGCCGATTTGGGGTACCGTTAGAGCTGCACAGTGACCAAGGCACCAATTTTGAGTCCAACCTGATGAAGGAGGCACTAGAGAGACTTGGGGTTAACAAAACCCACACAACTCCTCTACATCCCCAGTCGGATGGCATGGTCGAAAGGTACATAAAGACCTTAGAGGAACACTTGAGGAAGGTCGTGGCCAGCCATCAGCGAGACTGGGACGGCAAGGTGCCACTGTTCTTGCTGGCCTACCGCCCGTCAACACATCAACACACGACACCACGGAGATGACGCCAGCCAGCTTAATGTTCGGCCGAGAGTTACGCCTCCCTTGTGATCTGGCTTTTGGAAGTGCAAAACAGCCAGCAACCGAGTATGTGGAGAACCTGGTGGGCCATCTCCACGACATGCATGAGATGGCTCGTCAAAACATCCAGAAGGCGAGCGACCGCATGAAGACCCGATACGACAGGCAAGCCAACAGCCAAGGGTTCCAGCAGGGTGACCTAGTCTGGTTGTACCGCCCAACCCGGATCAAGGGACGATGCCCAAAGCTCCAGCAACCATGGCAAGGACCATACCGGGTGGTGAAGAGGATTAACGACGTGGTCTACCGCATCCAGAAGGTGCCACGAGGGAAGACGTTGGTGGTACACCTGGATCGTCTGGCCCATTACGATATTGCTGTTCGGGACTACCAGCCTTGAGGAGGGACCAGTGTCGCCAGGTCATTGTTGATTGGAGGCAGCGCGGGTAACAAGATCAAAGAGACGGCAGTGCAGTGTGGAGACAAAAGCTTGCCGAAATGGTGGGCAGGAGTAGACGGATTTCGCAAGAATTCGCCTTTGTTCTAGCCGGTCTTGATTGTTGTAGAAATTTCTGGAATGTTAGAAAAACTATAAAAAGGCAGCCTGCCTGCCAAAGCGATTAAGTGAGTCGGTAATTGAACGTGTGTGGGTAAGGGGCTGTGTTTGTTGAGCTTGTATTTTGTACTGTGTATGTGTACGAAGCATATTTCTATGGAAGTAAAGTACAATTTTTTTATGTTTGTAACTTGGACTCTTGATTTCAGGATCCCAGAGTCACAATATGAATATGTTTTCAACCTTTAAAATCATTTTCATAGCCATAATAGTATTCTCTGGAAAATACAAAAGAAATATGTGATATATTTTCCCTTACGTTTGTTAGTATTAGACTGGTTTCTTCTTTCAAAGAATGTGTTTAAACACTTTATATGTGTTAACACGTAGAGTTTCAAAACATAAACTGCTGACTGAGAGTTTTATGCTGCAGTGGCATGCCAGCCAATACTAATGGAATATGAATGTGATACGCCATTACTTGGTGCAACTTAGTAACAGAAACCTTATATTCTATGAAGTCTCTCTCCACTGTTTCATTTTAAACGTTATGCTTGTGTTCAGCTTTTGAGTTGGTGGTTCATATTTAGCTACATATGTGGTTTATGAAAATGCATAATGTGTGAACTGAACAAACATAGGTATCACTATATTATCAATCCATTTAATGTTTCCAAGCATAATATAAAGCATAACACATTTTTATAAACCTAAAAATCGACAACTTAGCTCTGTCACCATATCTAAAATATGTGATGTGCTGAAAAAAATTTCTGAAGTACCATCCAATGCTAACAGTAATTGTGTTCTACAAAGTGCTATGAATATTCCAGAAGGGGTTTGAAATACTGCAAGTGACATTGAGAGCTCATCTTCAGGTGGTTGTTTTTTAACTTACATGCAAATGTTTCTAAGTTAAATGAAAGCTTAGTGATTTTGGGTGAATTGTCCACTGAGAAAAGGAAACCAACCAAGTACCATATCCACAGAAAATATTGAAACCTACTGAAATGTCCCTTATAAAGCAAAATAATTCATACTGAGATGAAAAATTAACAATCAATTTCACTATCAAACAGAAACGCTTCGTAGCATGCAACTGATGACAAGGATTTAAAATTATAATCACTGGTTTTGAAGACTTGCCACATAAAGAAATTTGGCTACTCTGATACATTAGTGTATGATTAAGAGGGCAAATCAACTTGCTGCAGAGAAGGAAATATTGTTAACACCTGCATGTAAAGTTGGAGAACAACTAGACCACCAGCAGTGCTAGAAGTCCTTGAACTTACTTTTGAGTTGAAGTAAATAAAATGACGAAAATGGCAAAAAGCTACAGAAATAAAAATGAGACTGGTTATGCACACTATCTGAATTTTAAGAGAAAATGTCGAACAGTTATAATTTGCCAAGTTAAAACCTAAACAATGTATTTTACCTTGATTTTGTAGAACTTATATCACAAATATCTGTGCCTAACATGTAAATGTTACATTGATGATTGATGGTGCAGTTATTCAAAAACTGACCAAAGGAAACAGTACAGTTAAAAGTTATTATAAATGTACCATACCTCAAATAATACAACCCTCTGTCTCAGAATTATCAGAATTTAGGAATGCCCAGTTTGTCCTGGAACTGATAACTTCACTACATACTGACAATAACCTTTTGATGCATTAGACGTACAATATATTAGATATAAACAGTGGATTACTGCAGACAGAACACGGTTGTAAACTTTGGAATCTTTGCTACAGGTGTATTTGGAGAAATTTTAAATAATATAAATTATTGAATACCGCTTGTATGTCTAGCCCAGCAACAGTCTTTGTTTCTGGCAAATCTTAAGAAAGGAGACCGAGGAAGAAGATTGTATCAACATTTGATTTTCATTTCAGACAAAACTGATAAACCCTTCTTTTTTAAAGGGAAAAACATTTTAAGAACATTTTTATTTTTTTAACTGTACCTGCTCTATATTAGAATAAGCAGTTTTCTTATTTGTACTACTATAAGGCTGAGTTAGATATTCTTGCTAAGTAGCATTTGTATGCCACATCACATGGAAAAGATGGAATATACTCCCATATGGGTACATGACTCACGGCTGCCACACTGCTTATGTACATAGTTCCTTTATTGTATAACTAGGAGAAATACATATAACAAATAGAGGGGTGGCTCCGGGGATAGTGCTTCTGTGACATGGCACTGCCTTAAAATGAGGGAGAATAAAATTTAAATTATCTGTATACTCCTAATACAGTCATACTTATCACTGTTCAGCACTCAATGTAATGTCCTGCCTAACAACTTTAACTAACATGAACAGAGGTAGTTTTTTTACTAAGTAGGCCATTTTCTACATTATTGTTAGTAGACAATGTAAAACTGAAATTCATGGGGAGATATGCTCCTGATCTGCACATAAATATATAACAAAAAATTGATGATTAACCGCATAAGAATTAAATAGCATATTTACACGTAGAATAGATGGTTCTTGGATGTAAAGCAAAAAATGCTCTATTCTGTTCTTCAAGCATTTTGTTTGGTGGCAATAATCACTAGTCAAAAACAGTGTGGTGGATTTAGTTAATCTAAGAGCCCTAAGCCCCCAAACATAGTGATGTTCTCATATAAACAAAGGACTATATCAATTGGGAAAGCATAGCCTAAACAATGGTGTAACTAAAACCAATAATTCCCAATTACTCGGTAACTCAGGATTAATATGCACCTACACTGAATTCACTAATGTAAGCCCTTCTCAATCTTCAGTAACCATTAGCCATATGGAAACGGAAATTAATGAAATTAACCCCATGTATTAAACAATGTCCCCCAGTTAGGGCTATACTTTGATATCACTAGACCCTGTCATCTAGCTTATTCTATTAATATTCTGTATACTCCAACGTCCCAAAATAATATTCTTTCATTGAATACCCACTTGATATACACTAGAATACACTGAAAACCACTTATTACTCCTCAGAACCTATTAAAAACCAAACATGAGAATAAAAAGAATTTTACATTAAAATAGAAAGAATTAGTTGATTAATGACACCAGTGATAGTGAAGGAAACTTGCCTATGAAATATGTTCTGGAAAATTTAAATGTGAATGTTTAGTATTATTTATCAACTCAATTTTTTATTTTAATGTGATTCCAACAAATGCCATCAGCTTCCAATTTTTATTGATAAAAAGTAGTTTAGTTTCAAATTCAATGGTAGCTCCATATCTCAAAAACCAACAAATGAACACATTCACCCGAGCCATCATGGAAACATTCTCACAACTGTCTGTCTACTTGTTGCCAAGCATTTGAACACTGGTGGAAGGTGGCATGTTATGGACACTAAGCTACAAAGCATACCCGAGGGATGATTTTTATAAGAGAAACATAACAGTTGCTGCCACAGGATGCAACTTCAAAGTAACAGGAAAGTATAGCCACAACATCAATGTAGGCTGAACACCAGTGTTCTCCAACAATGCCAACACTCATTTTGTGGTATGTGCTAGCTAGTGTTAGCATCTGTTTACCTAACTGCCCTTCTTTATTGTTGCGAAACCGATCGTGATAGCGCGGCTTGTGTACACAAAAAACCTGGAGATAAGGAGTATGCCGGAAGAAATAATGATAGCACGAGATAAAAGACCTGCCGGCACCGATAGGGTTACGCTTTTGGTAGGTGATAGAACATTCGATTCCTGTTTGGTACAGAAATATCTCGAATTTACGAAATAGGTATTTAAGGACGTGACAGCTCACAAAGAGTGAGTGGTGAAACAGTGTTGTGAAATGAGACAGCCAGCTGTGTTGTTGTAACTAGAGCTAAAGATGTAATCTGCTGTCACTGTTTGTTATTGTGATCGACCTTGGTAGACTAATGGTGTGTGTAACGTAATGCTGCTGTAATCTATCAGAGTATTTCTACGAAAATAAAGGAGATTTTTAATTTCTACAACTCGGCCTTTTAATTCTACGAACCCACAGTCACAATATGCTGCCTGCTTCGCCTATGAGTTATGTTTCTGAAATAGCCCCTATGATTTCATACAGGAAATATCTTGCACTGCTTCCCACTTGAATAATTTTAAATTTACAGTTACCTTCAGGTATATGGACCAGAAATTTCTCAACCTAACCTAACCTAGCCCTCCCCCCTGTGGTGTACAAGGAGCGTGTTTGACTACATTCAAGAGGTCTTGAGTTCGAATCTCTCTCAGGGAGAGTAATCGAGAGTAAGTTTTTTTCCGGAGGTTTCTCATATCGTGAAAGATCACGGGCTATAACATAGGACACTGTGATCACCTACCCACCCACCCACTAACCTAATCACAAATCAGTGTTATACAGATACTAATCCAAATTAAACCGAGCTGAATTTTGTTAACACAAGACCCTGCCATCCCGTAGATACCTGCACACCCAGTAACCCAACTTACATTGGCTAAATTTCGTATATACACACGAACACACCACTAACCTAATCACCAATCAGTATTATACTTGCTTCATATCTGAATTATTGATATTTAAATTGAAATATACAAATATTGCACTTGGATTAACCATTTTAGAGAACGCTTAAGGCATGTCAGTGACTTCGCAAGCTCCCAAGTTTTATAAATATGCTACATTTTCTGCTTTATTTGAAACACATAGGAAACGCCACAGGGAAACGCTAAGATAGGTTATACACCTGAATCACTCACAACTTAACAAAGATTGATGCATAAACAATTGTAAATCCAATGTCATACTATACATTATTAATACTTTAATAGTGAAATACAAATATAATGCCAGCTTGAACCACAAACCATAAAACAATATTTCGTTTTCGATCAATCGTCGATCGATCGATTGATCGATTCTCTCTCGTCGACTGCTAATAATTGATCCGTAAACTGCATTTGTTCTATTGTTGTGTTACTTTTCTTTTGTTTAAGTATATCCATGCAAATCAAAATTATCAATAGCTATTAATTTCTTTTATTTCACTCACTTCTTCCTGAAGGTTCTTTATCTCGGCGAGCTTATGATTTAATTTTGTCTGCAGCTTCATCCGAGATTCCAACTCTTTTTCAACTGAAGAATTGCAACAGCTCCATAAAACCTGGGCCTACATTTTGGAGTATTGGGAAGAGGTACCTACTAATGATGAATCATCACTACTAGCTGGCATTTTCCATAGATTTTGTGCCACATTTCCGAAGTTCACTAATGGTTTCTTACAGCACATTTCTTTTATGCTGCTGTTATGCAGCAGCATTTTGTGAAGGAAACTTCGTATATAAATTTGTGTATCAATATTGAAGCTGTGCATTTTCTACACAGTCTCAACTCATTGTGCTTTCAACACAATGCAGCAGTTACACAAGACCTTAAATTATTTGTTCATCACTGTGGTCAACTTTTATATATAAACCTGAATATTCTCACTTCAAATAGAGATTAACGATGTTCAATGCCTCTGCTGAGTTTGCTCGCATGAAGTTCATTACAATCAAGCACCTGATGAAAAACTGCCCATCCTTTGGTTCTCTTGTATTTTCCACGCAATTCTCATGAAGGTTTAGGCAGTTGAGCCAGGTAACTAACACATTTTCGCACAGAGGAAGAATCATGACTGGTTATGCAAAACAGCTTAGACATTACTATTGATAAATAATGCATCACAGTAACAACATGCTCAGAATATTCATATCAAAGTGTTTTCTCTGCAAAATTTGCTTTATTTCACACAACAGTCTCAAGCAATTTTAAAAACAAACAAAACAAAAAATAATTGAGCAATTTGGATTCAGGAAAGAATATCTACAAACACAAAGTATATTGTGTAGAAGAGGACACAAAAGAAACAATAAGATAATCCAGAGGAAAGCAGTGCAAAACTCTAATATTGAAAAAACCTAAAGCACTGCAGGAAGATATCAAATTTACAGTCTCATAAGGAACGTTCTATCCAAATGGACAACACCATGTGGAAGTTAAATCCCAGAACAAACAAACAGAGTACTTCAAAGAGACCCGTTAATTCCACTAGTATTCACCATCGCCTGAGCAAACGTGTCAAGAATCATAGCATCAGATGAAACAAACTGGATAGTTTTCTTTTATTGTTAGTACTAACGCTAAGACTTTCATGATCTAGAAATCACCAAAATGCAAAATAAAATATGTGGTTATGTTCTGAAATTCACATATTCACAGCAGGATAAAATTTGTAACCTAACAACAATATAAGGCAAAATTTCATCTGTAAAATACATTTCTGAGTTTATGGCAGTGAAATATTCATTTAAGAATAAAATGTAAATGAAAAGCAAACAAAACTGAAATTCAATGTTGTAGTTTGCTTTATATTTTATTAAATGTATCAGAATATATAATGTGATTTTTTAGATGCTGGTATGACCCCTGAATTGCAATATACACTGTATAACTTGTGCAAATTATTTTAATAATACATGGTACCTATTGTTTGTACTTGGAACAATAATTTGTTATAAATTTATTGCTAGAATAGTTCAAACTGTGCATGTACAATAGAAAAGTTTGGAATGAGGTAACTATTAATAAATATCTTGTAATATATTACTGTGTAGAAATTAAAAACAGTTGATTAGGAGATAAATGAAAGGAAACTAACAAAATACATAAAACCCTGTGATTACACTCCCAATTTTAATGCTATCCCATTCATTATGTTCTATCTGTAAAATCCCTACATATTCCAAGTCACTGCATAACTGTATGCCATTTAATGCTTCTGAGTCTGCTGTTACCACTGTTTTATGGTTAAAAAATGAATAAAAATATATATATAGATGTGTACATAATTTTCAAAATGTGTAATGGTTTTAACATAAAAGCAAAGTAATTTACACTTTCAAAAGGCTTGCTTTCGTGTGTTTCTTGGGATTTCATTGAATTTTATACAGTATGTAGGGAGTTGTAGTACAGGCATAGAACGGCAAAGGGAAAGTGTTACTCTGTAAGCAAGAAATTACGAATTCTGCAGAAGGACGATGCAAATTCCACACTAAATCAAAAATATCACGCATAATCTCTGGAAATTCTCTCATCTAGTCTATGAACAACAGAAAAAAATAATGAATGTGTAGTGTTTAATGCCCACTTTTACTACATGCAACACCACAGGTGGTGACATTACTCCATAGGGTCTACTCCCATTAGTCCCGGCCCCGTAGGACCTGAACCCGGGCCCTCTCTATTATTTACCATAGGACAGCACCTTTCAAAATATAGACTGCCCCCCTGCCTGCACACGGCAGACGGGACGGATGTGGATACGCCACTTACGCGCCGGTCCTTGATGAACCAGCTACCAAATTACCTTGGTAGGGCCGCTAGTGCCTAGCTCAACAGGTGGTGACACTGATAATACATGAAATGAAGATGGAGCACCGGTGGAATAAGATAGCGGGGGAAACTGGAGATCCTGGAGAAAATCTGCCCCTGTGCCATGTTGTCCACCACAAATCTCACTTTGCAGTCACCTGGGATCCAACCCGGGCCCCCTTGGGACAGTCAAGCAGTCTAACTGCTGGGCCATGGCATGGCTGCAGGTAAAATAATAGGAATGCTATAACCACTGCAGTGAGTGGTGGTTGTAAATGTAAGAAAGTAGGAAGCAGTGAATATGAGAACATTAAAGTAATTCTTATTGAATGGCTGCAGTAGTTTTGTGATGCTTCAGTACCATTTTATGTCCCTAAAGGGAAAGCACGAGAAATAACAGGCAAATTAGACACAGACCTTTGATTCATGATAAGAGATGGCATAGCACATCAGCACATCAGTGGTGAATCAGAATTGGTTGGTCAGTGGCAAACAATAATTCAAGAATTTTGTCCATAAGAAATGATCTCTTGTTCGTTTCTAAGTGTAATCTACCCAAATATTAGGAAATAAAATTGATTATGTTGCCTTTTCTATTAAATTGTGTGATAATTGCATTTTCATTTTGTGTACTGTTCTTATTATTACACGTTTAAGGCACAGTTCTTTGAGTGAAATTATGGGGTTATTACTGTAATCCCATTTAGGAGGTATAGGAAGGGGAACATGCTATACCAGATTCTTCAGTAGACTTATATGTACAGCTTGTGTAAAATTTGGCATTTCCCCACTTTTGAAGCAAAGATGCACAATAGCACTGACTAGTCTACTTGTATAATAAGAAAAGTGAAGGTCAGTGTTCCACTTGTTGCCTTTTCTATTAAATTGTGTGATAATTGCATTTTCATTTTGTGTACTGTTCTTATTATTACACGTTTAAGGCACAGTTCTTTGAGTGAAATTATGGGGTTATTACTGTAATTCCATTTAGGAGGTATAGGAGGGGGAACATGCTATACCAGATTCTTCAGTAGACTTATATGTACAGCTTGTGTAAAATTTGGCATTTCCCCACTTTTGAAGCAAAGATGCACAATAGCACTGACTAGTCTACTTGTATAATAAGAAAACTGAAGGACAGTGTTCCACTTGTTGCCTTTTCTATTAAATTGTGTGATAATTGCATTTTCATTTTGTGTACTGTTCTTATTATTACACGTTTAGGGCACAGTTCTTTAAGTGAAATTATGGGGTTATTACTGTAATTCCATTATAGGAGGTATAGGAAGGAAAACATGCTATACCAGATGCTTCAGTAAACTTATATGTACAGCTTGTGTAAAATTTGGCATTTCCCCACTTTTGAAGCAAAGATGCACAATAGCACTGACTAGTCTACTTGTATAATAAGAAAAGTGAAGGTCAGTGTTGCACTTGTTGTGAGTATGATAAAGTACAATGTGTTGTTATATGACTGCCTATGTGTTCTGATAACTGTCCTAGTTCTTTGCTGCCCACCATTCTCACAAAATCTCTGCTTGCATACATAAAGTGTCACAATACTTTACACAAGCTGTATCGGTACAGAAGATGCAAGATGTAAATGAGTATCTAGATGTATATTAAACAGTTTAATTTTACGAATGGTTGAGAAGATGAATTACCATGAGTTAGATTTAAACATCTTTGGGAAATGACTGCCTAAATGAATAATCCTCCACCAAATTAACTGCATGGAGTAAACAGAAGTAGTTTATGTTGAGAAGAACCTAAGTTTACTAATCACAGAGTATAGAGAATAATTACTCCCATGCATTATTAAAAATCTGGTGTACATACTCACAGGGCTTTCTCTACTTCTACACAAACTAATCTTACAAATGCTTACTCCTCCATCTGCTTTGTGTTTATTGACATAAACATCTGCAGAAATCATCTTATTGCTAATTTCTTTGTAGCTGCAAAGGGAATATGGAAATACAGTAAGCCTTAAAAGACAGTAAGTCTTCTAAAGCTGGTTGCTAAGTGATGGCTTTGAAATTATGTCGTCTTTGCAGGACCAAGAAATACAAAATAAATGACTTTCATGTGAGTACTATAAGTGTTAGAAAATTCAGTGAAATAATAAGGAATATTTCTGAAATGGTTCATTCTAAAATAAAAATGTACGAGGGCTGTTCAATAAAGAATGATCACAATTTTTCTTGACAATTTACCTTTACTCATCCTCATAACTTTGATGGTCCTTCTCAAAATAGTCTCCCCTGAATGCGATGCACTTGTCCCAGCATTTCTGCCAGTCTTCAAAGACATGCTGGAAACCAGTTTTTGAGAGATCCTTCAAAATTGCCACCACAGCCTTCACCACTGCTTATGATGATGGATAATGCCTCCCACGAAGGAATTTCTTCAAGTTAGGGAATAGAAAAGAGTCACATGGGGCTAAATCTGGACTATAGGGAGGGTAAGGGATGCACTTCATGTTGATTTTTGCATGATATTCAGCAACAACATTGGCAACATGCAGCCATGCATTATTGTGGTGCAGCATCCAGCCTGCTTCATGGAAATGTGGTCTTTTGTACCTGATATGAACTTGCAATGTTTTCAGGACTTCCCTGTAGTATTGTCCAGTTACTGATGTGTGTGCAAGTACAACATGCTGATAAACCATTCCATGAAGAATGAGATGACCATAATTTCCCAGCAGAAGTAACCACTTTTGCTTTGTTGAGGGTTGGTGATTAGGGAGATTTCCACACTAAGCTTTGCTGTTTGCTCTCAGGATCAAAATGATGTAGCCAAGTTTCATCAGCAGTGATTGCGTTTGAAAGAAACTCTGGATCTTCCTCTAACATCAACTTTAACTGCATGTTATCTCTATTGCAGCGGTAGGCGATACTGAACATGTCTGCACTTGCCTGGCTCTCACAGGCGGGAACCAGGAGTACCAACAATGAAACTACTGTGGCGTGTTTGTTTCACATTAAGCTAACAGAATATAATAAGATTGAACTTTAGTGTGAAAAATGATGATCATTCTTTATTGAACAGCCCTCATATAACATAAATTGTGAGTTTTAACAAGGTATACAATTTTTGTGCAATAAAGCTTTTGCCCATTCCTTACAGTTACCAATTAAGCAAAAGTTATCCAGAATGATAGAAATGCTAAGGACAGTTCCAAAAATTTCGTGATATTCATTCCATTTTTTATGATAATATCCTAATCATATAATATTTTAATCAAAACAATTAGAGCCATTTTTAGAAAATCAGAAGTTTTGAAAGGTGTTCCATGTAGTCTGCAAGTTAGGATTTTCTTGACAATCTTCCTCTCGCAAATATTGTAGTATGTATTACTTGAAAACCTAATTAGTATATGAGTGAATGAATGTATTCCTGTATTTCCTTTAATTGGGACAGGGCCTTCCGAACCATGCAACCTTGAGGCCCATATGCAACAGGTTGAGGATCAGAGGTTTCCTGATCAGGGAGATTTTGGGATGAGTGATCAGCCCAACGTCAGCAGTGAAAGTACGAAAGAGATGAAGTGATAGGAAAGATGATGTAGCAATCGATGGGAAGCTGGCGGGGGAAACTGGAGGACCCGGAGAAAACCCGCCCCAGTGCCATGTTGTTCACCACAAATCTCACTTTGTGGTCCCCTGGGATCAAAACCAGGCCACCTTGGTGAGAGCCAAGTGGTCTAACCACTCAGCCATGGGTCAGTCTTAATTAGTGTATAATTTATAAATAATTGTTAAGCTACTATGACCACATACCAATGTTAATCTGTTTGTAAAGCTTGCTTTGATTCAGGTTCTTACCCTTTTATGTACATACATTTGTAAATATTCTGTACCTGAAAATACATCTGTAAATGCTTGTTTATAATCTACTGACAAAACCAATTGCTTATTGTAAGCTTAATGGCGAATAAATATCACCACCGCCACCATCATTTACTGCAACTACTATGTAGAGAAAGTAAAAAAAAAAGTTTTGTAATTGTTATTTAGTTCTCATCTTTCATTTCATCAAATAGAAATACAAGATCAAGATTACAATTATAAAATACACTCTGGAAAATGCCATATATTCCTAAATCCTGAAAATCCTACCATGTTGCTTACCATTGATTAGTAATTCGGTCCCCAGACACCTAATCCTAGAACTCTTGTAAGCCATATTTGATAATAATAATAATAATGATAATCACTATCATTATCATTATTATTATAAAAATTATTAAGAACTTTTATTGCATCAAAAATAATAGCATCACAAATTTTTCCTAATTTGTTTATAAAGAATTTTGCAGCTTCTGGAGGTGTTGTTGGTATGTAGAAATAAGTAAAAGTTAACATTTTTTTTTTTAGAGAACGGATAAGAAATATAATCGTATCGCTTGTTAATTTTAATGGTTTCAAGAAACAATGTTTTTCATTATTGTAAAAATTTGTATATTATTGAAGATGCAAGAGATGTTTGAATTTAATTGTCTCACTTTTCAACAATTATTTTAAATAAATGACACTACTGTCATTACCTTGTACGTATTATTCAAGTAGATAAGACAAATAACTCTGATTCCCAATTCGGTGTCATGAGTCTCAGATCCTATGCAACCAGCAAACCAATAAAGAGGCAGCCAACTCTTATAGTGGATGAAACACTGAGTTACACACTTCATGCAAGAGGTGTAACATTTGGTATAACTTTATGCTATATTTCATAATCATGCCGCCCGTTTGTTAACATAAATATTTTGTAACACTTCTTATACTAAGTAAATTACACTTATTTATGCTTTTCAAATAAAAAGTTGTCTGGTCTGCAGCGAATAAGATGTGTTTTCTTGCTCAGCATTGACGCCTCATTATCCCCACCTTTTTCATATTTTCCTCTCTCTCTCTTTCACCCACCCTATCCTAAAGTATACAAATCTCCTTAGCACCAGACAAAAGGCAACACAAACTGAATTTTACTAACTTTTATTGTAATGCAATTGGTAAAATTCGAAGGAAGTGTGTGTGTGTGTGTGTGTGTGTGTGTGTGTGTGCGCGCGCGTGCATCTGTGTGTGTGCCGGTGTGGGTGGGTGTGTGTGTGTGTGTGTGTGTTTTTTTTTATTTTGTTTTTTTTTTACCTGAAATGCTCCTTTCCTTAGGAATACTACATGTCTCATTTTATTTACATTATATACAATTTTTACAATAACTTTACAATGATTTTACATATCTTGTATTTTTATTGAAATGTTTCCTACAATATCCTACAATATTCTTATTAAAATAGTTGCAATTAAATAGCAAGTTTTATTGAATTTTTATGCTTCATTTGCCCATTTCTATAGTATAGTGTGTGTGTGTGTGTGTGTAGGTGTGGGTGTGTGGGTGTGGGGGTGTGTATGGTGTGTGTGTGTGGGTGGGTGTGTGTGGGTGGGTGTGGGTGGGTGTGTGTGGGTGGGTGTGTGTGTGTGGGTGGGTGTGTGGGTGTGTGTGTGTGGGTGTGTGAGTGGGGGTGTGTGCATGGGTGCGCGCGTGCGTGCGTGTTAAATGCTTCAATTATAGTTTATGAATTACATTTTTGCCTAATCCATTGGGAACTGCCAGTGACTCATCCATATCCCTGTCAATGTCACATCTAGAGACAGTTTGTCAGTGTCACAGTCTTCATTGTCTTAGTCTTGCTAATTTATGATCATAGGTTCCAAAATGTTGTCACATGCTATATCTTCCCCAAAGTCATCTTCTTGTACTTTTTCTTCATGTTTCACACAGTTTTCACAACCTTGTTGTGTTACTTTGTCAATTTCTTTGTGAATAAGTCATTCAACATGAGTTATTTGTGTTATTTCCGTTTCCAAACCTCTGTTTGAGCCCACACTAACTCAATTGTATTGTATTTTATTTGTAAGGGTAAGGGGGCTGGCGTATTAACTTGTGTTCCACTTCAGTTGCAAGTTGATCCAACTGATACACTTTTTCCTGGTTTTTAAATTGAAGAATTACTGAATAATACTGATTCGAATTCTGAAGCAATCATGAAAATATCATGTGAGGGTTCATGCTCTGCAGATGCAGCATTCTACAGACTAACAAAAAGTGAACGTTTGTTCTCTCTCAAATTTAACAAATACCTTGACTTGTCAAAGAAATTCTTTTAGCACACCATGTCAATAGTTTTCATTTCATTCTGAGTAATTACAAATATATGTACACACATACCAACCAATAATGATGGTCATTTTAGAACTTGCATTGCGATACATCATTATAATATATGGGTACGTTTTTATTTGTATTATGAAAACTATTTGAGTTAAAAATATGGAGCTTTTATGATTGTGTTAGAAACATTACTCCCTAACTTCCCTGTAGATCACTTTTTGCAAAATTTTAATTTTTCTCTTAGAGTAAATAACATTTATTAGAGATTGATTCACATGGCACTTGTCACACTCTACTGTAGGGTAATGCAATATGACAATATTGCAGGACTCCGATTGGTTGCTGGCCTGATAGCATTCTAGGACAAAAACCATCCCATTTGAAAGTCACAGTAGGTTTAACCTTACATTTATATTATTACTGGGCCCATTTTAATACTTTAGTCTTCCTCCATGATCTAGGAGGAACATGCTTGCCTCTGGATCTTGAGGTTGTGTCTAACTTGCAGCTGCAAAAGAACAGGCACACAAACATCAAGTTTAAAGAATTATTAAACTATTTTACAATTTGAATTCATAAATTGTCTTCTTGTATGTAGTAATATACATTTACATTTCTATAGTCTTGATTTTAAATTTTAAGAACAGTAACAATTTCACAATTAGAATTTACCAATCACTCCATTGCCTTTGATATAAACTTAGAAAAACTATAACAGTTTCACTATTAGAACTACCAAATCAGCACTTAAAAGACATTCAAAACATTGTCAATGAATTAGATGAAAAAGAAGCTTCCTCCATTGCCAAGGTTAAGAGACCACTCAAGTGCCCCACTATTGCAGCTTTCCTTGCTTATATTAGCACGCATTTTGGTTTTATACCAAAAGCTATTCTCCAGCTGGAAAGTACAAGTTTGCCACTGAAAGAAGCTCTAGATATCATTGACCATGTTTTGAGAAAACAAATATCTGGAAAAGTGGAGCTGGATGTCCTTCAAAGCTGCAGAAGATTATTCAACGAAATCCTGGTTTTGGAGACATGCAAATCGTAAACTTAGTATTGCGTGACAATAGGAAATCTTTTACCCCATAACATTTCACTATGTATGTAACTATTTACTGCAATGCCAAAAAATAACCTACAAAGCAAACAGTAAACTATATTTTGTGCATTCTTTGATGAATATCTGACAGTGTGTAGGTACTTTTGTGAAATAAGTTCATGAATAAATCTTACAAATATGTAGCAGAAAAGAAAAATGATAAGTACATGAACTAGTAAACAAACAAAACATTTAAAAAGGCTTACTTTAATAGAGGAAAACCTATTTTAATAAACAAAAACCTAAAAAAAAGTCCTATTTTTATAAAGAAAAACATAAAAAACCTATTTTAAACAAATAAAAAACCTAAAATTAAGGAATATTCTACCTAACAATCCGGGTTCTAGTGATTATTTTGCCAGATTTGCTTCTGTTTTTAAGATTTAATTTTACCTTTCTCAAAATAAAGCACTTGCCTTTTCCATGCATAATGGATGTCAGTACCCTACTTCCTCAAATATGGTTACAAGGGGATCCTTCACTGTTCCTGGCTACTTGGAAACTCATGTCCTGTCATCGCTCAGTCGAAGGCCAAGCAGACCAATGGAATTTGCCAAGTAACCTAATGTCACAGCCAAGTTTATATCACCAGCAAAGATTTACCACTATACCATCTTTTGCATTGCAGTTCAACTAAGTATATTTGATGGTAGCAGAGCAACAAACGTAGTGTGCATTTTAGCAAACCTTTAACTTATTTAATAAATGATTCATTTAATATAGGAAAATTTCCAGACTGCTTAAAAATTTCAAAAATAAAACTACTATTTAAAAAAGAATCACAAAAAGAAATAGAAAATTACAGACCAATTTCTCTACTATCAACTTTTTCTAAAATTATCGAAAAAATAATGTTTAGAAGGTTAATGTCCTTCTTTAACAAACACATTTATGGATAGACCAGCAACATGGTTTTCGGAAAGGTAGATCGACTTATACTGCTATTTTGCAATTTCTAGAAGCAGTATACACAATATGGATAGTAAAAATAAACTTTGTATTGAACTATGTTTAGATTTGTCTAAAGCTTTTGACCTGGTCAATCATGATATATTATTATCCAAATTAAATTCATATGGCATCAGAGGGACTGTAAACAACTGGTTTGCCTCATATTTAAAAGACAGGAGATAGTGGAATTACAATTTTTAGATGCAAAGACTAATACACTTTTTGATGAATATTCTGAAATGAAAATTATAAAATGTGGGGTCTCTCATGGTTCTATCTTAGGCCCCCTTCTATTTCTAGTTTATATTAATGATATAACACATAACGCAAATGAGGAAAATATTAAACTTACTATTTTTGCAGATGACACTAACATACTCATCACTATATGTGTTTGGAGGAATTTAGTAACAGTGACGTCAAAATTAATTTCACTACTAATTGTAGCTCACCAGAGAGAGAGCAGACAACAACAGATGCCAGTTGGAAATAGATTGAAAATGGAGGCAAATGTCTTTGAAACCAGTCACTCATAAATATAAACAAGTAAGTAACGAGTATTAATAAACCAACTACAAATAGTTTCTGAGATACTCATCACTGGTAATGATAAAGGTCATTTACTTCAAAATGTAAATGAAATTAATTAAACTATTATGCCATGGATTGATCAAAACAAACTAATTTTATACAAAGATAAAACAGTAGCAATAGGTTTTTCGGCATAAAGTAAATAGAAGTATTACCTTCCCTGACTTTAATTTGGATGGCATCAACATTTCATATGTAAAAATTACAAAACTTTTAGGTATGTGGTTAAATCAAAACTTGGATTGGACTGTACATATAGAAGATTTGATTAAAAAGTTAAGTACTCAGTGCTATGCTTTAAAAACATTAAAAATGGTAGCAGACGTAAAGACAGTCCGAATGGCATATTTTGCATATTTTCATTCCCTTATGAATTATGGTATCATCTTTAGGAGTAATTCAAATTAGCCATTAAAGGCTTTTCGAATGCAAAAAAAGAGCCATAAGAATAATAGTGATCCAACCTGCACATGTGAGCTGTAGAGAGTATTTTAAGGAACTGAAAATCATAACCCTGCCATGTTTATACATATACAAAGTTCTTTTACATGTAAAAGCTAGTTTAAGTTGCTTTAAAACACACCAGCATGATACAAGAAACAGTTCAAACCCACTAGCAATTAGTCATAATACCATGTTCTACAAATATTCCTTCACTTACAGTGGTACCCAACTGTACAATAAGTTACCTCTTTATTTAAAACAGATTGACAAACAAAAGATTTTTAAATTGAAACTACATAATTTTTTAAGTGAAGCATGTTTTTATTCTATTCTAGAGTATTTGGAAAGTTAAGTTATATTATTATATTTTGGCATTTACTCTTATACATGTTTTTCTTTGTTGTGTAATTTCTGTATTTAAATTTTGTAAATATTTTTGTTTTTATGTGACCACAATCTTGTATGGAGATTTAAAGCATGAATAAATTGAACTGAATTGAATTGAACTCTTCCAGCTCTGAATCTATGAGGGGGAGTCGTTTATCCATGGCTGAGAGAAGGAAAGGGCAGGTTTTATGTCTTGCAACCTAGTAGGTATCGTACAAAGCACAACATACATTCCTCCACTAACAGTAACTTGGTGCTTCCCTTTGTATTCCTAGCTTAGTTTCAGAAAAGACTTGCTTACTAATGATAGAGATCTTTAAGATGGCATGTTAAAATAATAGGAAATATTTGTGCATTCTCTATTCTGCAAATTTTACAAATTCTTCATCCTCCAGTACCACTAACCTTGGTTTAGGCTGTGACATTTCATATTCTGTCTGACACTATTTATTATATTTTCTCCTCTACTCAATACACCTTCCCACCCAAAAAGTAAAGATGAACATGTATTTGTCTCTAATGCTCAGGAATTAATAATGAAATCACTCTTCTTTGCTTCAACATTATTATGTTAAATTTTTCAAAAGTCACTAACTTGTAAATGTTTTCTTGGGACACTTATTAGATCATTTTGTTTATTTACATTATTTAGTGGTGATTAGCAGGTTCAAACTTGGCCCAGACTGATGTTTCCAAGTGTGCTTAAAAGCAACAACTCCATGTGAGTAGACCTTTTGTATGTAAAAATACTCCTGCAGAACAAAATTCTGGCACACTGGCGGCACTATATAATCCTGGCAATTCACAGCTTTGTTAACAACTAAGATTTTTAAAAAATTTAAGCTATAAACATATTAGATGATTACTACTGCCACAATGTTAAATAATTTATTATAAAACTGTTTCTTATTGGTCCTCACCTTTAAGCAAATCTATGATACCCATTTGAATAATTGCACTTGATAATTACAACTACAACAATGTTAAATAATTTATTATAAATGTTTCTTATTGGTACTCACCTTTAAACCAATCTATGATTCCCACCTGAATAATTGCACTTTAGTTTATGTTACTTCAATGTATCGAGATTTAACTGTATTGGAACACCACAGGGAAGCGAAAAATTATTAAATTTTAGATGAGTCGTATTTTTTACACATCTGCTTCACTTTCGTATTGCTGGAGTATGTTATACATGTTTTTAGGCCTTGGTTAAGTACATACAAAAGTGAAGCAGATGTGTAAAAAATACGACTCATCTAAAATTTATTTTTCTAGGGAGTAAACGTTTTTGTTAGTAGAAATACAAAATCAATCATTCCACATCAAAATGAACACACACAAAGCTTCACTTTCTCTGAATTTTAATTTACATCTTCCAGACATAAGCGGCCATGCATTTCACATTTTCCAGAAAATCAAATTATTTGTTATTTGCAGTATAACATTTTTCTTATACTTGCAAAATGTTATAAAATACAGTTAATTCATTCTTGGCCTATAGAATCGTCAAGGATTAATGCAATATGTTGTTTTGTAGATAAAATCAATTTGGTTTTACTGATTCTAAATATTACCTATAGAGAATAAAATGACAATCAATTTTTAATAGTGTCGCCAGGTCATTGTTGATTGGAGGCAGCACGGGTAACAGGTTCAAAGAGACGGCAGTGCAGTGTGGAGACAAAAGCTTGCCAAATGGTGGGCGGGAGCAGACGGATTTTGCAAGAGTTCGCCTTTGTTCTAGCCGGTATCGATTGTTTGAGAAATTTCTGGAATGTTAGAAAAACTATAAAAAGGCAGCCTGCCTGCCAAAGAGAGTCAGTGAGTCGGTAATTGAACGCATGCGGGTAAGCGGCTGTGTTTGTTGAGCTTGTATGTTGTATTGTGTATGAGTATGAAGCGTATTTCTACGGAAATAAAGTACAATTTTTTGTGTTTGTAACTTGGACTTTTGATTTCACGAACCCACAAAGTCACCATTGGTGTCAGAAGTGCGACGACATGGAGGCTGCATTGGAAAAGATTTTGGAGAAGATGACGGAAAATGAAAGGAGAAAATGACAACTTCGCTGCATAAACACAAGCGGCGAATAACAACCTGGCCGCAGAAATGAAGGAAATGAAGACGGCAAACAACAACCTGGCCGCGCAACTGAAGGAAATTAAGACCGAATTGACCAAGGAAATTAAAGCGGCCAACGAGGTCCCGCCGCAAAATTTGAAGAGCAGTTGGCTGACATAAAGGAGGACGTCACGGAGCTTGGTGAGTGCGTCGAAGATCTGGCAAACCGCGTTAACGACCTGGAAGGAAAGGCCGACAGCAGCGTCAAGTCCCTGAACGCCATGGTGGAGGACGTCGTCAGCAGGAGATTGAAGGATTTGAAGGCCGACGCACCGGGACGCGACACAACATATGCGCGCGTCAAACCTCCGAAATATGAAGGCGCGTCAACGTTTGAGGTCCTCCGCCACCAATTCGACGCAGTGGCCAAGCACAACAAATGGTCACCAGAGGAGGAGGCCACACAGTTAACAGCCAGCCTCCATGGACGGGCCGCGGAAGTCCTGAACGCGGTACAGACAACGGCGGCGCCCAAGAACATCTCGGAGGCCCTGGAGAATCGTTTTGGAAACCACCGCTTAGCCGCAGCGTACCGCAGCCAGCTAAAGGCAAGGTCACAGCAGCCGGGGGAGACGCTGAAGGATTTCGCCCTGGTAGTTGAACAACTGGCTGGCAAGGCCCTAGTCGACCTCCCACCAGAGTTCGTATGCCGCGAAGCTGCCTGGACATTCGTTGACGGGGTACGAGACACGGAGATTGGTCAGGACCTAATGCTCGGCGATTATAAAACCATTCACGAGGCGCTAACGGCAGCATTAAGGATGGAGGCGGCCAAGGTAACAGCTGTCTCGACGTCGAGAACGAGGAGTGTCCGCTACACCGGAGACAGGAGACCAGCCCAGGGACGCCGGCGAAGACCTAGTGGCCTGTGTTCGGGGTGTGGACAGCCCGGACACCTGGAGAGAGACTGCCCACACCAGGAAGAGCAACCGAAAAACGAGTAAGGGCCGTCATGGAGAGGGGCACGTCGGCGCCATCACCACCATCTCCTCGAGTGACACTGCGCGCCGTCAGCCGGCGTTTGGATGACAGCCTCATCGCGGACGGTTGGGTGTAGGGGAAAACGTGCCGCGTGCTGGTGGACACCGGGGCGGCCGTGACCATCATCAGACCTGACGTGGCCAAGGGTTTGCCGACGAGGAAGCCGAGCCGACCATACCAGCATGTCACGGCATCGGGTGACACCTTGCCTGTGGAGAAGGAAGCCCTGCTAAAGTTGACCTTGGGAAGGAGTGCCGTACGTCTGTGGTTGTACGTCGCGAAGGTGGCTGAGGAGGTGATTCTGGGACTGGATGCCCTCAGGAGCCACGAGGCGACGGTCGACGTCGGCAGGTAGGTCCTGCGGCTCAACGGAGAAGAGGTTATGCTCCGTCAACGCGCCTTGGAATCTGCAGGGTCATCTTGAACAAAGACGTGGTTGTCCCCGGGAGGAGCGAAGTGATGGTGACGGCGCGACAGGAAGGCCAGAGAACCAGGAACATGATGCTGGACCAGAAGACGCCCGTACGCCGACTGTGTGTAGCCAGGGCATTGCTGCCGTGCCGAGGAGGTGCCAGTGACATTGCTAAATCCAACGGACACCGATCACGACGTCCAGGCCGGGACGCAGTTGGACACGTGCGAGCCCGTGGTAAGCGTAACAGCAATCGACAAGACGCAGGAGCCGGTGCCGACGCAACACCTGGGGTCCCGGCTAAAAGGCCTAATGGAGAGGGCGGCCGACCACCTGACCGCAGAGCAGCTGGAGAAAGTTCGACAACTGCTGAGACGATACCAGCGCGTCTTCAGCGAAGGTGATAGTGACTACGGCCGCACGGACAAAGTGCTTCAGCGCATCGACACCGGGGACGCCCAGCCTATTCGGTAACCACCTAGACGCGTTCCGCTGGCGAAGCAAGTGACGGTACGAGACATGCTGGAGGACATGAGATCCAGGGGAGTGATTGAAGAGTCTGAAAGCCCTTAGTGTTCCCCTGTAGTCTTGGTGACGAAGAACGGCGAGCTACGCTTCTGCATGGACTACAGGAAGCTGAACGCTGTCACCCGGAAGGACTGCTTCCCCTTACCCCGAATTGACGACACCCTGGACACGCTAGCTGGTGCGCAGTGGTTCTCGACCCTGGACCTGAAGTCGGGCTACTGGCAGGTAGCTCTAGACCCGAGAGACAAGGAGAAGCCCGCATTCTCGACAGGCCAAAGGCTATGGCAGTTCACAGTTATGCCCTTTGGCCCCTGCAACTTACCAGCTACCTTCCAACGCCTCATGGAGTCAGTGATGAGAGGACTGACTTACGACGCCTGCCTGCTATACCTAGACATCATCATCGTTCGTAAGACTTTTGAAGACCATCTCGAGAATCTGAGTAAGGTGCTACAGAGATTGCAGGCGACCAACTTGAAGCTGAACGTGAAGAAGTGCCAGCTCTTCCGCAAAGAAGTGAACTACTTGGGCCACGTAGGTTTCCCGGGGCTGTGCAGTTATTACGGACGCTTCATAAAGGGGTTCTCTAACATCGCCAAACCTCTCCCCCGCCTGACAGAGTAACACCGGCCTTATGTTTGGACGGAGGGCGCCGAAGACGCTTTCCAGCACCTGAAGAAGACCCTGTGCAGTGCTCCAATTTTTGGTTTCCCACAACCGGGTGGCGCCTTCATTGTGGATACCGACGCCAGCGACCATGGCATTGGAGGTGTCCTATCGCAGATCCAGGACGGCCATGAGCGGGTGATAGCCTACTACAGCAACACGCTATCCAAGGCAGAGAAGAACTACTGCGTCACCCGAAGAGAGTTACTGGCGGTAGTAAAGACCTTGGAGCACTTCCACAAGTACCTGTACGATCAGCCATTCCACCTGAGGACTGACCATTCCGTCCTAACCTGCCTATTGAGCTTTAGGAACCTGTAGGGCCAGACAGCACGTTGGGTCCAGAGGCTGCAGGAGTACGACTTCGCCTCGGAACATCGCAGAGGGAAGAGCCACGGTAACGCAGACGCTATGTCCTGAAGACCCTGTCCAGAAGAGTGCGGCCAGTGCAGAAGAGTGGAAGAGAAGGAGCGTGCCGCAGCAGTCCGAGTAGTCACGGCAGTGCCTGCGGACGGCTGGGATAGCGTAGGCCTGAGGAGGGAGCAGCTGGCGGACGCAGACTTGGGGCCACTCTTGAGGGAAGTGGAGGCAGTACTTCCCCGGAGTAAGGTCCCAGAAGTCCTGGAGGAAGTGCACGCCGGTACTTCAGGAGGACGCCTGGGAGCGAACCGAACGATTGACAAACTACGGCAGCGCTACTACTGGCTGAGGCTCCGAGCATACGCTGAGAGATGGTGCCGTCAGTGCCACGTGTGCGCGGCGATTCAAGGCCCCCAGACTAGGAGCCGGTCCCATGCAGCAGTACAACGTCGTAGCGCCATTCGAACGGATCGCCGTTGACATTGCTGGACCGTTCCCAATATCCGACCGAGGCAACAAGTACCTGATGGTGGTCGTGGACTACTTCACTAAGTGCCGGAGGTGTATTCCATCCCGAACCAAGAGGCAAGGACAATCACAGACTGCCTCGTGGAGCAAGTGTTCTGCCGATTTGGGGTACCGTTAGAGCTGCACAGTGACCAAGGCACCAATTTTGAGTCCAACCTGATGAAGGAGGCACTAAAGAGACTTGGGGTTAACAAGACCCGCACAACACCTCTACATCCCCAATCGGATGGCACGAGAGGTACATAAAGACCTTAGAGGAACACTTGAGGAAGGTCGTGGCCAGCCATCAGCGAGACTGTGACGTCAAGGTGCCACTGTTCTTGCTGGCCTACCGCTCGTCAACACATCAACACACGACACCACGTAGATGACGCTAGCCAGCTTAATGTTCGGCCGAGAGTTATGCCTCCCTTGTGATCTGGCTTTTGGAAGCCCCCCGGACGCAAAACAGCCAGCAACCGAGTATGTGGAGAACCTGGTGGACCAGCTCCACGACATGCATGAGATGGCTCGTCAAAACATCCAGAAGGCCAGCGACCGCATGAAGACCCGATAGGACAGGGGTAGTAGTAGTAGTAGTAGTAGTAGTAGTAGTAGTAGTAGTAGTAGTAGTAGTAGTAGTAGTAGTAGTAGTAGTAGTAGTAGTAGTAGTAGTAGTAGTAGTAGTAGTAGTAGTAGTAGTAGTAGTAGTAGTAGTAGTAGTAGTAGTAGTAGTAGTAGTAGTAGTAGTAGTAGTAGTAGTAGTAGTAGTAGTAGTAGTAGTAGTAGTAGTAGTAGTAGTAGTAGTAGTAGTAGTAGTAGTAGTAGTAGTAGTAGTAGTAGTAGTAGTAGTAGTAGTAGTAGTAGTAGTAGTAGTAGTAGTAGTAGTAGTAGTAGTAGTAGTAGTAGTAGTAGTAGTAGTAGTAGTAGTAGTAGTAGTAGTAGTAGTAGTAGTAGTAGTAGTAGTAGTAGTAGTAGTAGTAGTAGTAGTAGTAGTAGTAGTAGTAGTAGTAGTAGTAGTAGTAGTAGTAGTAGTAGTAGTAGTAGTAGTAGTAGTAGTAGTAGTAGTAGTAGTAGTAGTAGTAGTAGTAGTAGTAGTAGTAGTAGTAGTAGTAGTAGTAGTAGTAGTAGTAGTAGTAGTAGTAGTAGTAGTAGTAGTAGTAGTAGTAGTAGTAGTAGTAGTAGTAGTAGTAGTAGTAGTAGTAGTAGTAGTAGTAGTAGTAGTAGTAGTAGTAGTAGTAGTAGTAGTAGTAGTAGTAGTAGTAGTAGTAGTAGTAGTAGTAGTAGTAGTAGTAGTAGTAGTAGTAGTAGTAGTAGTAGTAGTAGTAGTAGTAGTAGTAGTAGTAGTAGTAGTAGTAGTAGTAGTAGTAGTAGTAGTAGTAGTAGTAGTAGTAGTAGTAGTAGTAGTAGTAGTAGTAGTAGTAGTAGTAGTAGTAGTAGTAGTAGTAGTAGTAGTAGTAGTAGTAGTAGTAGTAGTAGTAGTAGTAGTAGTAGTAGTAGTAGTAGTAGTAGTAGTAGTAGTAGTAGTAGTAGTAGTAGTAGTAGTAGTAGTAGTAGTAGTAGTAGTAGTAGTAGTAGTAGTAGTAGTAGTAGTAGTAGTAGTAGTAGTAGTAGTAGTAGTAGTAGTAGTAGTAGTAGTAGTAGTAGTAGTAGTAGTAGTAGTAGTAGTAGTAGTAGTAGTAGTAGTAGTAGTAGTAGTAGTAGTAGTAGTAGTAGTAGTAGTAGTAGTAGTAGTAGTAGTAGTAGTAGTAGTAGTAGTAGTAGTAGTAGTAGTAGTAGTAGTAGTAGTAGTAGTAGTAGTAGTAGTAGTAGTAGTAGTAGTAGTAGTAGTAGTAGTAGTAGTAGTAGTAGTAGTAGTAGTAGTAGTAGTAGTAGTAGTAGTAGTAGTAGTAGTAGTAGTAGTAGTAGTAGTAGTAGTAGTAGTAGTAGTAGTAGTAGTAGTAGTAGTAGTAGTAGTAGTAGTAGTAGTAGTAGTAGTAGTAGTAGTAGTAGTAGTAGTAGTAGTAGTAGTAGTAGTAGTAGTAGTAGTAGTAGTAGTAGTAGTAGTAGTAGTAGTAGTAGTAGTAGTAGTAGTAGTAGTAGTAGTAGTAGTAGTAGTAGTAGTAGTAGTAGTAGTAGTAGTAGTAGTAGTAGTAGTAGTAGTAGTAGTAGTAGTAGTAGTAGTAGTAGTAGTAGTAGTAGTAGTAGTAGTAGTAGTAGTAGTAGTAGTAGTAGTAGTAGTAGTAGTAGTAGTAGTAGTAGTAGTAGTAGTAGTAGTAGTAGTAGTAGTAGTAGTAGTAGTAGTAGTAGTAGTAGTAGTAGTAGTAGTAGTAGTAGTAGTAGTAGTAGTAGTAGTAGTAGTAGTAGTAGTAGTAGTAGTAGTAGTAGTAGTAGTAGTAGTAGTAGTAGTAGTAGTAGTAGTAGTAGTAGTAGTAGTAGTAGTAGTAGTAGTAGTAGTAGTAGTAGTAGTAGTAGTAGTAGTAGTAGTAGTAGTAGTAGTAGTAGTAGTAGTAGTAGTAGTAGTAGTAGTAGTAGTAGTAGTAGTAGTAGTAGTAGTAGTAGTAGTAGTAGTAGTAGTAGTAGTAGTAGTAGTAGTAGTAGTAGTAGTAGTAGTAGTAGTAGTAGTAGTAGTAGTAGTAGTAGTAGTAGTAGTAGTAGTAGTAGTAGTAGTAGTAGTAGTAGTAGTAGTAGTAGTAGTAGTAGTAGTAGTAGTAGTAGTAGTAGTAGTAGTAGTAGTAGTAGTAGTAGTAGTAGTAGTAGTAGTAGTAGTAGTAGTAGTAGTAGTAGTAGTAGTAGTAGTAGTAGTAGTAGTAGTAGTAGTAGTAGTAGTAGTAGTAGTAGTAGTAGTAGTAGTAGTAGTAGTAGTAGTAGTAGTAGTAGTAGTAGTAGTAGTAGTAGTAGTAGTAGTAGTAGTAGTAGTAGTAGTAGTAGTAGTAGTAGTAGTAGTAGTAGTAGTAGTAGTAGTAGTAGTAGTAGTAGTAGTAGTAGTAGTAGTAGTAGTAGTAGTAGTAGTAGTAGTAGTAGTAGTAGTAGTAGTAGTAGTAGTAGTAGTAGTAGTAGTAGTAGTAGTAGTAGTAGTAGTAGTAGTAGTAGTAGTAGTAGTAGTAGTAGTAGTAGTAGTAGTAGTAGTAGTAGTAGTAGTAGTAGTAGTAGTAGTAGTAGTAGTAGTAGTAGTAGTAGTAGTAGTAGTAGTAGTAGTAGTAGTAGTAGTAGTAGTAGTAGTAGTAGTAGTAGTAGTAGTAGTAGTAGTAGTAGTAGTAGTAGTAGTAGTAGTAGTAGTAGTAGTAGTAGTAGTAGTAGTAGTAGTAGTAGTAGTAGTAGTAGTAGTAGTAGTAGTAGTAGTAGTAGTAGTAGTAGTAGTAGTAGTAGTAGTAGTAGTAGTAGTAGTAGTAGTAGTAGTAGTAGTAGTAGTAGTAGTAGTAGTAGTAGTAGTAGTAGTAGTAGTAGTAGTAGTAGTAGTAGTAGTAGTAGTAGTAGTAGTAGTAGTAGTAGTAGTAGTAGTAGTAGTAGTAGTAGTAGTAGTAGTAGTAGTAGTAGTAGTAGTAGTAGTAGTAGTAGTAGTAGTAGTAGTAGTAGTAGTAGTAGTAGTAGTAGTAGTAGTAGTAGTAGTAGTAGTAGTAGTAGTAGTAGTAGTAGTAGTAGTAGTAGTAGTAGTAGTAGTAGTAGTAGTAGTAGTAGTAGTAGTAGTAGTAGTAGTAGTAGTAGTAGTAGTAGTAGTAGTAGTAGTAGTAGTAGTAGTAGTAGTAGTAGTAGTAGTAGTAGTAGTAGTAGTAGTAGTAGTAGTAGTAGTAGTAGTAGTAGTAGTAGTAGTAGTAGTAGTAGTAGTAGTAGTAGTAGTAGTAGTAGTAGTAGTAGTAGTAGTAGTAGTAGTAGTAGTAGTAGTAGTAGTAGTAGTAGTAGTAGTAGTAGTAGTAGTAGTAGTAGTAGTAGTAGTAGTAGTAGTAGTAGTAGTAGTAGTAGTAGTAGTAGTAGTAGTAGTAGTAGTAGTAGTAGTAGTAGTAGTAGTAGTAGTAGTAGTAGTAGTAGTAGTAGTAGTAGTAGTAGTAGTAGTAGTAGTAGTAGTAGTAGTAGTAGTAGTAGTAGTAGTAGTAGTAGTAGTAGTAGTAGTAGTAGTAGTAGTAGTAGTAGTAGTAGTAGTAGTAGTAGTAGTAGTAGTAGTAGTAGTAGTAGTAGTAGTAGTAGTAGTAGTAGTAGTAGTAGTAGTAGTAGTAGTAGTAGTAGTAGTAGTAGTAGTAGTAGTAGTAGTAGTAGTAGTAGTAGTAGTAGTAGTAGTAGTAGTAGTAGTAGTAGTAGTAGTAGTAGTAGTAGTAGTAGTAGTAGTAGTAGTAGTAGTAGTAGTAGTAGTAGTAGTAGTAGTAGTAGTAGTAGTAGTAGTAGTAGTAGTAGTAGTAGTAGTAGTAGTAGTAGTAGTAGTAGTAGTAGTAGTAGTAGTAGTAGTAGTAGTAGTAGTAGTAGTAGTAGTAGTAGTAGTAGTAGTAGTAGTAGTAGTAGTAGTAGTAGTAGTAGTAGTAGTAGTAGTAGTAGTAGTAGTAGTAGTAGTAGTAGTAGTAGTAGTAGTAGTAGTAGTAGTAGTAGTAGTAGTAGTAGTAGTAGTAGTAGTAGTAGTAGTAGTAGTAGTAGTAGTAGTAGTAGTAGTAGTAGTAGTAGTAGTAGTAGTAGTAGTAGTAGTAGTAGTAGTAGTAGTAGTAGTAGTAGTAGTAGTAGTAGTAGTAGTAGTAGTAGTAGTAGTAGTAGTAGTAGTAGTAGTAGTAGTAGTAGTAGTAGTAGTAGTAGTAGTAGTAGTAGTAGTAGTAGTAGTAGTAGTAGTAGTAGTAGTAGTAGTAGTAGTAGTAGTAGTAGTAGTAGTAGTAGTAGTAGTAGTAGTAGTAGTAGTAGTAGTAGTAGTAGTAGTAGTAGTAGTAGTAGTAGTAGTAGTAGTAGTAGTAGTAGTAGTAGTAGTAGTAGTAGTAGTAGTAGTAGTAGTAGTAGTAGTAGTAGTAGTAGTAGTAGTAGTAGTAGTAGTAGTAGTAGTAGTAGTAGTAGTAGTAGTAGTAGTAGTAGTAGTAGTAGTAGTAGTAGTAGTAGTAGTAGTAGTAGTAGTAGTAGTAGTAGTAGTAGTAGTAGTAGTAGTAGTAGTAGTAGTAGTAGTAGTAGTAGTAGTAGTAGTAGTAGTAGTAGTAGTAGTAGTAGTAGTAGTAGTAGTAGTAGTAGTAGTAGTAGTAGTAGTAGTAGTAGTAGTAGTAGTAGTAGTAGTAGTAGTAGTAGTAGTAGTAGTAGTAGTAGTAGTAGTAGTAGTAGTAGTAGTAGTAGTAGTAGTAGTAGTAGTAGTAGTAGTAGTAGTAGTAGTAGTAGTAGTAGTAGTAGTAGTAGTAGTAGTAGTAGTAGTAGTAGTAGTAGTAGTAGTAGTAGTAGTAGTAGTAGTAGTAGTAGTAGTAGTAGTAGTAGTAGTAGTAGTAGTAGTAGTAGTAGTAGTAGTAGTAGTAGTAGTAGTAGTAGTAGTAGTAGTAGTAGTAGTAGTAGTAGTAGTAGTAGTAGTAGTAGTAGTAGTAGTAGTAGTAGTAGTAGTAGTAGTAGTAGTAGTAGTAGTAGTAGTAGTAGTAGTAGTAGTAGTAGTAGTAGTAGTAGTAGTAGTAGTAGTAGTAGTAGTAGTAGTAGTAGTAGTAGTAGTAGTAGTAGTAGTAGTAGTAGTAGTAGTAGTAGTAGTAGTAGTAGTAGTAGTAGTAGTAGTAGTAGTAGTAGTAGTAGTAGTAGTAGTAGTAGTAGTAGTAGTAGTAGTAGTAGTAGTAGTGGGGCTTAGGGGCGCACAACAGCTGAGGTCATTAGCGCCCGAGCTCAGACTAGGAAAAGCCCACCTGAAATGTAAACGCTAAAAACAATAAAATCCACTAAGAGGTCCGAAACACAAAAAACATAAAAGATGCTCACACTGCCAAAATAGCTAAAATGGGAGTGCCGAGATGAACCTAAAATGAGGCATGGCGAGGGATGTTGAAATCACATGGAACCAAGCATTCCGCTGCGCTGTAAAAAGTCAAAGAGGCCCTCCACAGCAGCAATATCATCCCTCAGCATTGCGCTGAGGTTGGGTGCCAAACACAAGGAGGAGCGCAACGTTGAATAAAATCGGCACTCCACTAAAAAGTGCTGCACCGTCAAAGGCTCACCGCAGTGAGAACAATGAGGTGCTGAGTCCTGGCGTAACAAGTGTTGATGGCTAAAACGGCAGTGCCCGATGCGAAGTCTAGCTAAAATAACCTCTTCCCTGCGAGAAGAACGTGAAGATGTGGCCCAGGGAATCGGAAGAGGTTTAACCTCCCGGAGTTTGTTCCCAACGAGCGCGGACCAGTCATCATGCAAGCGAGTGTTGATGGCTCGGCGAAGGGAAGCACTAAGATCCTCGAAAGGAACCGAATTGCTAAAAACAGTGGGGGATAAAATAGCAGACTTCGCGGCGACGTCAGCAGCCTCGTTGCCCGGAATGCCTACGTGTCCGGGAACCCAAACGAACGACACGTGCAACCCTGAATTATGGAGCGAATGCAGCCGATCCTGTATTCGCTGTACTAGGGGATGGCTGGGGTACAGCGAACGAATGCGCTGTAGAGCACTCAGAGAATCGCTACATATGGCAAAGTGGTTAGAGTGCTGCTGGCTGATAAAAAGTAGGGCTTGATAGATACTAAAAAGTTCAGCGGTAAAAATCGAGCACTGTCCGGAAAGACGAAACGTAAAACTCTCCGCAGCAGCTACGAAGGCACAGCCAACACCTCGGTCGGTTTTAGAGCCGTCCGTAAAAATAAAACTGTAGTTCTTAAAATGCTGCTGAAGTTCTAAAAATGCGGATTGGATGCCAGTGGTCGGAAACGCAGACTTGGGCATCGACGTCAACCCAAGGTGGAATAGGGTGTCATACCGCAACCAAGGAGGAAAAATAGATTCCCTGCGAGGTAATACTGGCGGTAGTGTGACGTCCAGGGCCCGAAGAAGCAGGCGAAACCGAACACCGGGCGGATTTAATGCAAGGGGGCTGACAGCGTACTGGCGATCAAGAGACGAGTCAAAGAAAGGCTTGTACGTTGGGTGCGTGGGTAGAGAGGATAGACGGCATGCATAGGTGCCTAAAAGAATATCTCGCCTATAGCACAGGGGAGGTTCAGCTGCTTCAGCGTACAGACTGGGGATGGGGCTTGTTGGAAAAGCACCAGTAGCTAGGCGTATCCCCCGATTGTGCACAGGATCCAAACGGCTCAAAATGGAAGGCCGTGCCGACGAATATACCACACTCCCATAGTCAAGCTTTGATCGTACCAGGGACCGATAGAGCTGTAAGAGCACGGTCCGATCAGCTCCCCAGGATGTACCTGATAAGACACGTAAGATATTGAGGGACCGGGCACAGCGACCTTTCAGGGAAGCGATATGAGAATCCCAGCTAAGCTTCCTATCGAACACCAATCCTAAAAATTTAGTTTCCTCTTGCCGTTGTGAAGGCTCCAAGTGTAAAGGCGATCTAAACAGACCTGGAGCCGACGCTCCAAGATACTCGTCCGCCGAGAGCTACAATATACGGCGAAGTCATCAACAAATAACGAAGAGGATATTCCAGCAGGAATACACTCAGTGATAGGATTGATGGCGATGGCAAAGAGGGTAACGCTGAGGACCGAACCCTGGGGTACCCCGTTTTCCTGATGGAAAACGCGGGATAGATTACACCCCACCCTAACACGAAAGGACCGCTCCATCATGAATTCCCGGAGGAAAATGGGAAGTCGACCACGAAGACCCCACTGATGTATGGTGCGTAGTATGCCAGTCCGCCAACAGGTGTTATAGGCTTTCGTAAAGTCAAAAAAGACGGCCACAGTTTGGCAGCGGCGCAGGTAGGCGTTCATGATATGAGTCGAGAGGGAAATCAGGTGATCAGTGCTGGAACGGTAACGGCGAAATCCGCATTGGATGTTGCACAGAAGGTTCTCCGACTCAAGCCACCACCGTAAGCGCCCATTAATCATGCGCTCCATCACCTTACACACTGTACTGGTGAGGGAGATGGGGCGGTAACAGGAGGGCAAACGGCGGTCCTTACCCGGTTTTGGGACCGGAATGATAGTTGCCTCGCGCCAAGCTGTAGGGAAAACTCCGTCACGCCAGATGCGGTTGTACATGCGTAGCAGAAAGTCTTTACCAGCAAAGGAGAGGTGTTGAAGCATAGCCACGTGAACACCATCAGGCCCAGGAGCGGATAAGGGAGAGGAGCATAACGCCGAGTCCAGCTCCCGGAAGCTAAATTCTGCGTTGTAGCACTCCAGGTTAGCAGAGCGGAAAGATAATTCCTGGGCCTCAATCTGAGACTTGAGGACCCGAAACGTCGAAACATATTTGGCAGAGCTGGATGCTGCAGCAAAAGTGCTACCCAGGCAGTTAGCAACATCAACGGCATCTACAACAGTGAGAGGTCCATCCTGAAGTCCAGGAATGAATGAGGGTGGCCGTTTACCCGCAACACGACGGAGTTTCTCCCAAACCACAGAAGAAGGGGTGTTGTGCGAGAAAGAGGCAACAAAGGAAGTCCAGGACGCTCTTTTGCTAGCCCTAAAAACACGTCGGGCTTGTGCGCGCAGCTGTTTATAAGCTACCAAGTTCTCGACGGTGGGGTGATGTTTAAATACCCTAAGAGCTTTCCGGCGTGCGCGAAGGGCATCGCGGCACTCAAGAGTCCACCACGGGACAGGCAAACGCCGAGGCTCCGTGGAGGATTTCGGAATAGATTGCTCGGCAGCGGAGACAACAACTGAAGTGAAATGGTCGACCAGAAGGTCAATAGAAGTAAATTGTGAATCCTTGAATGTGGCAGCTTCGGAAAAGAGCGCCCAGTTAGCTTTGGAGAGTTGCCATAAGGATGCACGCGAGCGGGGAACGTTGTGGGAGAGTAACGTTAGCACACATGGGCAGTGATCACTGGAATGAGTGTCAGATACTACATGCCATTGGAAACAATGAGCAAGCTGTGTGGAGCAGAGAGAAAGATCGAGATGGGAGGGAGTACCGGTGGAATCGGAAAAAAAGGTGGGTTCACCAGTGTTTAAAACAAGGAGAGGAAACTGGTCAAAGAAGTCAGCAAGTAGGGTTCCCCTTGCACACGCCCTAGGAGAGCCCCAACACGGATGATGGGCATTAAAATCCCCCAAAAGAAGAAAGGGTGTGGGGAGCTGCGACGCGAGTTGAGAGAGGTCGGCAAGAAGGACGGAGTCTGAAGGGGGGAGGTAAACTGTGCATAAGGTAAACGATAAACCGGGAAGACTGAGCCGAAGAGCAACAGCTTGCAAAGTAGTGTTAAGGGGCAGAGGTTGACCAAAAACATCAGCACGTGTGAGAATCATGACACCACCATGAGCAGGAGAGCCCACTTCCGGCACAAGGTCGAAGCGTACCGGAATATAATGGCGCAAATCAAAAGCATCCTGAGGGCGAAGTTTGGTCTCTTGTAAACAAACCGCTATGGGGTTGTAGGTCCTCAACAAGAGCTGGAGCTCTGCCCTATGTGAGCGCACACCACGAATGTTCCACGTTAAGAGAGCCATGGAAAAGAGCTAGGGAGGATCGGCGGTGTTAGGGAGAAAATTAAATATTGCAGGGCGCGAGGAATGCGGGTTCAGGTAGTCGGACGTCGTTTCTCTTTTTTCCGCACTTTGGCGGACTTGGGACCGACAAACGGTCGCTCCATGGGCGACTCCTCAGATGTGCGGGAGTCGGAAGAGTCCCTTCGAGAAGGGGATCGGGAAACCGACTGAACAGAAGTCCTTCCGGTTCCTCGAATGCGACTACGGGAGCGGCAACCCGTAGAAGTACCGGGAGTAGTGCTGACCGACACAGAACGTGAAACTGCAGCTGGGGCAGTAGAGGAGCTAGACGAGGCTGCTGGTGCCAACGCCTTAAAAGGTGTGGCAGTCTCCAGGAAGTCGCATTGGGTTGAAGCATCCGAAACATTGAGGGTCCGTGTGGCAACAGACTGCGTCGCATGCACAGGAGAGCGGCGAACTGCTGTTGCGTATCCTAAGCTGGCAGCGGGTTTCAGTTGCTCAAACCGTCTTTTTGCCTCTAGAAAGGACAGACGTTCCTTGACGCGCAGTTCCTGAATGGCCTTCTCATCAAGAAACTGCGGGCATTGCCGGGAGCTGGAGGGATGCGTACCACCGCAATTGACGCAGACCGGGTCGCGGGTACATATTGCGTCGCCATGGGGAGGTAAACTGCAACGGTCACATACAGCATCAAAAGTACAACGGGCCTGAGTATGCCCAAACCGCTGACACCTAAAACAGCGCATAGGGTTTGGGACATACGGTCGCACTGCAGCACGTTCGTACCCACAATAGATAGCGTCCGGTAATGTGGTTCCTTTGAAAGTGAGGAAGACTGTCCGCAACGGAACAGACTGTCCATCACGTTTACCAAGGAGACGGTACGCCTCGCACACATTCTGGTCAGTCAAATTAGATGCTATTTCCTCGTTAGAGAGGCCGTACAAACTGGAGGTTGTCACGACCCCTCTACAGCTATTCAAAGTCTTATGTGGGGCTACCCTAATGGGGTAGGAACCCAACAAGCAAGCCTTCAGGAGCTTACTGGACTGATCCTGGTTCTTTGTTTCTACCAAAAGGGTACCGTCTCTTAACCGAGTTGCAGATTTTAGAACGCCACATATCCGATCAAGCTCGCGTTGGATATAGAAAGGACTAATGTCTCGCATTGTCTTGTTTTCACAAGTCAGGGTCACGACAAAAAAGGAATCAAATGGGGGAGGTTTGCGCGGAGGAGCCATGGTTAGAGGACCCCCTTCCGGAACCGTCGGCGTCAGCCTGCCATCCGGGGGTGAAAGAAAAAGACACCAAACCTTCACGGTCTGCGCCGTCATGGGAGACCCCTCCCACGACCGATCTCGATTGTACTTCAGAAGAGCTACCGTTCAACTACTGTTGCCCAAATGTGAGAACCGTTCACCACGTGACACCCCGGCTTTAGGCCCCTACCACAGGAATAACCGCCTGTGGCCCCCCACTTTAGGCCGTGCAGCAGTCAACAGACGCATGCACGGATTCAGGGGGCTTGTGGTTGATTACACCGGGGCTCCCGTCAGCGGTAACACGTCCGGCTGGTAATACTGGCCCAATGACTCACGGCCGTCGGACCATTAAAACCAGCCGGGCCTCATTGAGACTACGTGAGTGTACATGACGGTGTGGACGGGCTCCGCACCTAAGGTCACACACAGGGTCAGTAGGGAGTCCACTACAACCTTCACGCCTGAGACCTCCGGAGAGCACGCAAGTCGGAAGCCGCGCTTGAACCGTGGGACAGGAACCACGGAGACAGAAGAAAGATCCCTGGTGGTGAGGCAGGAGTTTATAAACCTAAACAGCTAAAGCTAAAGTAGAACAATAAACCTAGAAGAGGAAGAAGCTTAAAGCTAAGGGTGACCAACGTGGCACAACCAAAATGGGGTGAGAGGGTGACGATGGGGATGATTGGCTCGGGACCCCGGGATCGCCAATGCCCGTACCTACCGTAGTAGGCCCCTGGGGGGGTTGATGGAGGTGAAGGGGATGAAATGAGGGTGAGTCGCTAGGGACCCCGGGATCGCCAATCCCGTACCTACCGTAGTAGGTCCCTGGGGAAAAATACCAGAGCCTCTTCTGCCAGTTTTCGGGGATACTGATGGGCCTTCTCGGCAGCCGTAGCGGTCCTGGGGTACACCAAGTCCCCACCGTACATCACCCCATCAGTCAGTCCCCTACTTCCTGTTGCCCACCCCTCGGGACGAGGACCGCAGAGGTTGGATTTTGAGGGGCGATACGACAGGCAAGCCAACAGCCAAGGGTTCCAGCAGGGTGACCTAGTCTGGTTGTACCGCCCAACCCAGACCAAGGGACGATGCCCAAAGCTCCAGCAACCATGGCAAGGACCATACCGGGTGGTGAAGAGGATTAACGACGTGGTCTACCGCATCCAGAAGGTGCCACGAGGGAAGACGTTGGTGGTACACCTGGATCGTATGGCCCATTACGAAAGTGCTGTTCGGGACTACCAGCCTTGAGGAGGGACCAGTGTCGCCAGGTCATTGTTGATTGGAGGCAGCGCGGGTAACAAGATCAAAGAGACGGCAGTGCAGTGTGGAGACAAAAGCTTGCCGAAATGGTGGGCGGGAGTAGACGGATTTCGCAAGAATTCGCCTTTGTTCTAGCCGGTCTTGATTGTTTGAGAAATTTCTGGAATGTTAGAAAAACTATAAAAAGGCAGCCTGCCTGCTAAAGCGACTAAGTGAGTCGGTAATTGAACGTGTGTGGGTAAGGGGCTGTGTTTGTTGAGCTTGTATTTTGTACTGTGTATGTGTACGAAGCGTATTTCTATGGAAGTAAAGTACAATTTTTTATGTTTGTAACTTGGACTTTTGATTTCAGGATCCCAGAGTCACAATATGAATATGTTTTCAACCTTTAAAATCATATTCATAGCCATAATAGTATTCTCTGGAAAATACAAAAGAAATATGTGATATATTTTCCCTTACGTTTGTTAGTATTAGAATGGATTCTTCTTTCAAAGTATGTGTTTAAACACTTAATATGTGTTAACACGTAGAGTTTCAAAACATAAACTGCTGACTGAGAGTTTTATGCTGCAGTGGCATGCCAGCCAATACTAATGGAATATGAATGTGATACACCATTACTTGGTGCAACTTAGTAACAGAAACCTTATATTCTATGAAGTCTCTCTCCACTGTTTCATTTTAAACGTTATGCTTGTGTTCAGCTTTTGAGTTGGAAGTTCATATTTAGCTACATATGTGGTTTATGAAAATGCATAATGTGTGAACTGAACAAACATAGGTATCACTATATTATCAATCCATTTAATGTTTCCAAGTATAATATAAAGCATAACACATGTTTATAAACCTAAAAATCGACAACTTAGCTCTGTCACCATATCTAAAATATGTGATGTGCTGAAAAAAATTTCTGAAGTACCATCCAATGCTAACAGTAATTGTGTTCTACAAAGTGCTATGAATATTCCAGAAGGGGTTTGAAATACTGCAAGGGACATTGAGAGCTCATCTTCAGGTGGTTGTTTTTTAACTTACATGTAAATGTTTCTAAGTTAAATGAAAGCTTAGTGATTTTGGGTGAATTGTCCACTGAGAAAAGGAAACCAACCAAGTACCATATCCACAGAAAATATTGAAACCTACTGAAATGTCCCTTATAAAGCAAAATAATTCATATTGAGATGAAAAATTAACAATCAATTTCACTATAAAACAGAAACGCTTCGTAGCATGCAACTGATGACAAGGATTTAAAATTATAATCACTGGTTTTGAAGACTTGCCACATAAAGAAATTTGGCAACTCTGATACATTAGTGCATGATTAAGAGGGCAAATCAACTTGCTGCAGAGAAGGAAATATTGTTAACACCTGCATGTTTGGAGAACAACTAGACCACCAGCAGTGCTAGAAGTCCTTGAACTTACATTTCAGTTGAAGTAAAAATGACGGAGAATGGCAAAAAGCTACAGAAATAAAAATGAGACTGGTTATGCACACTATCTGAATTTTAAGAGAAAATGTCGAACAGTGATAATTTGCCAAGTTAAAACCTAAACAATGTATTAAATTTTAGATGAGTCGTATTTTTTACACATCTGCTTCACTTTCGTACCTATTTTGAGGACATGTTTCGCAAATCATCGTTTGCATCTACGGCTCTTATGCGACTGAAGCTAGATCCAGCGGTGTGGGTAATTCTGGGGTTGTTGCTGCCATCTGTTGATTTAGTGATGAACTTAAATGTGGGATTCTCTTCTAGCGGGAATTCAAAGTTCATTAGTTGGTTTTTATGTTTTTCTATGTATATCCTCTCCCATATGACGAGTTCACGCTGGATCTAGCTTCAGTCGCATAAGAGCCGTAGATGCAAACGATGATTTGCGAAACATGTCCTCAAAATAGGTACGAAAGTGAAGCAGATGTGTAAAAAATACGACTCATCTAAAATTTAATAATTTTTCGCTTCACTGTGGTGTTCCAATACAGTTAAATCTCTAAACAATGTATTATACCTTGATTTTGTAGAACTTATATCACAAATATCTGTGCCTACTATGAAAATGTTACATTGATGATTGATGGTGCAGTTATTCAAAAACTGACCAAAGGAAACAGTACAGTTAAAAGTTATTATAAATGTACCATACCTCAAATAATACAACCCTCTGTCTCAGAATTATCAGAATTTAGGAATGCCCAGTTTGTCCTGGAACTGATAACTTCACTACATACTGACAAGAACCTTTTGATGCATTAGACGTACAATATATTAGATATAAACAGTGGATTACTGCGGACAGAACACGGTTGTAAACTTTGGAATCTTTGCTACAGGTATATTTGGAGCAATTTTAAATAATATAAATTATTGAATACCTCTTGTATGTCTAGCCCAGCAACAGTCTTTGTTTCAGGCAAATCTTAAGAAAGGAGACCGAGGAAGAAGATTGTATTGTAACGCGAGCGCTGGAACACCCTGTGGAAGCAGCTGGGAGCGGAAGACAGGGGAGGTTCGTGTTAGCCACACCTCCGCCTCGTCTGTCTTATAGTGGTGACAGGCAGTGGTCGGGAGAAAAACATGACTGTGCCGTCTGTTTCTCTTACACCTGGTTCTCGATCATTCTTTTACTGGAACATTCCTGTAGAAGCCAGAAGGCGGCGATATTCCTATAAAAAGGGGCTGCCGGAGCGAAGTGAAGTCAGTTAGTCAGTTAGAGTGTTAGTGAGTGAGGAGACAGTCGCAGTTCTTGGTGTAAGAGTTAGTCAGTGACGTGTTAGCAAAGGAGCGCCGTGTTAATGAACGAGAAGATTGTGCAACGGAAGACTTTACGTAACTGGTATGTGCATCGGAGTTTATGTAATCGCGAGTACAAGTGAAATTGTAACGGACGAACTGGTAAATTGTAATTGTGTGCAGCACGTAATTTTGTGTAATTGGCAAGTGTTCAACTGTAGGTCGATGGAAATAAAGAACATTTTTGAGTGGTGAAACTGGACTTTTCATTTCACGAACCCACAAAGTCACAATTGGTGTCAGGAGTGCGACATAACACAATGGAGGCAGCATTAGAAAAGATTTTAGCGGAACTGAAAGAAATGAAGACGGCAAATGAAAACCTCGCTGCAAAAATAGAAGCGGCAAACAACAACCTCACCGCCGAGTTGAAACAAATGAAGACGGCCAACGACAACATCACCGCGGAACTGAAACAAATGAAGACGGCCAACGACAACATCACCGCGGAACTGAAACAAATGAAGACGGCCAACGACATCACCGAGAAGATGGAAGAAATGAAGGCCGAGTTAACCACAGAAATGAGAGCAGCGAACGGCAGTCTGGCCACGGAAATGAAGGCGGCGAACGAGGCTCTCGCCGCAAAGTTTGAGGAACGGTTGGCCGGCGTGAGGGATGACGTCACGAACCTGGGCAAGCGGAAGGGTCAAGTAGACGACCGCCTTAATGATTTAGAGGAAAAGGCCGACAACATCGCAAAACCCCTCACCCGCCTGACGGAGGAAAACCGGCCTTATGTGTGGACGGAGGACGCCGAAGACGCTTTCCAGCACCCGAAGGGGACCCTGTGCAGTGCTCCAATTTTGGGTTTCCCACAACCGGGTGGCGCCTTCATTGTGGACACCGACGCTAGCGACCATTACATTGGAGGTGTCCTATCGCAGATCCAGGACGGCCATGAGCGCACAAGAGTGGAAGAGAAGGAGCGTGCCGCAGCAGTCCGAGTAGTTGTGGCAGTGCCTACTGAAGGCTGGGATAGCGCAGGCCTGAGGAGGGAGCAGCTGGCGGACGCAGACTTGGGGCCACTCTTGAGGGAAGTGGACGCAGGGACGAGACCAACCTGGGAGGACATCGCACCGAGGAGTGCCACCTACAAGTCGCACTGGGCCCAATGGGACTCGTTGAAGACCAGAGAGGGCGTGCTGTTCCGGGTATGGGAGTCACCCGATGGGAAGGCGCAGAGAGAACAGTTGGTACTTCCCCGGAGCAAGGTCCCGGAAGTCTTGGAGGAAGTGCACGCCGGTACTTCAGGAGGACACCTGGGAGCGAACCGTATGATTCACAAACTACGGCAGCGCTACTTCTGGCTCAGACTCCGGGCAGATGCTGGTGGTACACCTGGACCGCCTCGCACGCTACGATGGGGCTGTTCGGGGCGAACAGCTTTGAGGAGGGAGCAGTGTAACGCGAGCGCTGGAACACCCTGTGGAAGCAGCTGGGAGCGGAAGACAGGGGAGGTTCATGTTAGCCACACCTCCCCCTCGTCTGTCTTATAGTGGTGACAGGCAGTGGTCGGGAGAAAAACATGACTGTGCCGTCTGTTTCTCTTACACCTGGTTCTCGATCATTCTTTTACTGGAACATTCCTGTAGAAGCCAGAAGGCGGCAATATTCCTATAAAAAGGGGCTGCCGGAGCGAAGTGAAGTCAGTTAGTCAGTTAGAGTGTTAGTGAGTGAGGAGACAGTCACAGTTCTTGGTGTAAGAGTTAGTCAGTGACGTGTTAGCAAAGGAGCGCCGTGTTAATGAACGAGAAGATTGTGCAACGGAAGACTTTACGTAACTGGTATGTGCATCGGAGTTTATGTAATCGCGAGTACAAGTGAAATTGTAATGGACGAACTGGTAAATTGTAATTGTGTGCAGCACGTAATTTTGTGTAATTGGCAAGTGTTCAACTGTAAGTCGGTGGAAATAAAGAACATTTTTGAGTGGTGAAACTGGACTTTTCATTTCACGAACCCACAAAGTCACAGTATCAACATTTGATTTTCATTTCAGACAAAACTGATAAACCCTTTTTTTTTAAGGGAAAAACATTTTAAAAACACTTTTACCTTTTTAACTGTACCTGCTCTATATTAGAATAAGCAATTTTCTAATTTGTACTACTATAAGGCTGAGTTAGATATTCTTGCTAAGTAGCATTTGTATGCCACATCACATGGAAAAGATGGAATATACTCCCATATGGGTACATGATTCACGGCTGCCACACTGCTTATGTACATAGTTCCTTTATTGTATAACTTGGTGAAATACATATAACAAATAGAGGGGTGGCTCCAGGGATAGTGCTTCTGTGACATGGCACTGCCTTAAAAAGAGGGAGAATAAAATTTAAATTATCTGTATACTCCTAATACAGTCATACTTATCACTGTTCAGCACTCAATGTAATGTCCTGCCTAACAACTTTAACTAACATGAACAGAGGTAGTTTTTTTACTAAGTAGGCCATTTTCTACATTATTGTTAGTAGACAATGTAAAACTGAAATTCATGGGAAGATATGCTCCTGATCTGCACATAAATATATAACAAAAAAGTGATGATTAACCGCATAAGAATTAAATAGTATATTTACACGTAAAATAGATGGTTCTTGGATGTAAAGCAAAAAATACTCTATTCTGTTCTTCAAGCGTTTTGTTTGGTGGCAATAATCACTAGTCAAAAACAGTGTGGTGGATTTAGTTAACCTAAGTTGAGACATTAACATACCTGCATAAGTATCTTAAGTTGATATGTTGTCAGTAAACCTTTTGTAACTTTTTCAGTAGCTTGATATTTGCTTGACAAAGAAGTCAGCTAAATTTCTGAGTCAAATGAGTGTGATTAGTTCCACATTGGCATTGTAGATTGCAGTTAGTCCCGGTCGAAAAGAGAAATGCAGTGAAAAGAAGTCACTACTATCCATGATGTACATACTGCATCACATAGATGAACATCATTTCAACCATTTCTTCCATTCACTGTTGAATATCACATACTTGTCGCTAAAAAATGTTGATCTTTAAAAATAAAAAAAATATCTGCCAAGAAATGCTGACTCTTCTTTTCTCCATGCTTCAGCCACCCCTGAACAGGTATACATTGCAGATACATTTATGGCAATTATATATATGCACACTTGTTTCCAATAAATGAGTAGCATGACAACATGACAGCCATCATATTGTGACTTTGTGGGTTCATGGAATTAAAAGTCCGATTTGCCGAAATTCTAAATGATTTTATTTCCATAGAAATACACTTATAGATTACAGCAACATTACGTTACGTGCACAATCAGTCTACCAAGGTCAATGATAATAACAAACAGCTTACTCAACTTCCACTGTTTACAACATCAACACTCTCAGCTGTTCTCAACTAACACACACCTCTCGTTTTACAACTCATCTCTTTCTTATATACCTCATTCATAATTCGAGACTGTTCTGTACAATCACTAGATGTTTCTAGAATAAACAAGGCATCTAATGATGTAATCTGAATATTCTATCACCTTCCAGAAGTGTGAAACCCTATCTGGGCCGGCAAGTCCTTTATCTCTGTGATATATTAAGCGTATGTTTATTTGCCAACTGTTTGTGTAAAAAGCCGCACGATCGTAGATAGCGGCTTCGTGACAATATGCATCCACCTAAGACATCCTGGGGGCATTCCTTTTGCTGTCAAATTGTTCCCAACACTGGCACTCCAAATATAGTAGAAGGTATACAGTGCTTCTAAAATCTGAAATGGAAAACAGAATACAAACAAGGAAGTAAAACACTGCCACTGATTTAGGACTCTTTAAGCCACAAAGCACAGCCGAAGGACTAAGGACCTCAAGCCCCAAAGTGTAGCTGAGGAATTTTTTATAAGTCAAGGAGTGTATGAGGTTGGATTAGGTTAGGTGAGGACCTGGGATACTTTACATTTGGTTTCTACTGTATTTGTGTGGATAGAAATTGTCAGTCATCCCCTTTTCTTTTGGATGGTGTTGTACTAAAACTCCACTAATTTATTTTCTTTTCTCCAAATCAGGGAGGAAAGAATGTAGAAATTTGATACTGGCAATCGTTGCATACCACTTCTTATACATACTGAGGCTTTTACAGTTACTGCCAATCACACGCTTATTTACCTTATTTGCTTCATTTCCATACAATGCCAACACACATTTAGCAACCAATTGCCTTCTCTCATTTCAATATTGGCACTAGTTGAGGATATGAGTTCTGTGGGAGGACATCTAGTTTATTATTTTGACTAAATAATCTCAAATGCAACACTGAAAAAATGACATCAATGCAAATTAGCCTGTCAGACAAGACTCACTTCAATATTAACCTTCAGATAAATCATTCTTACATAAGAGACATAGGTGAAAATAAATTGCTGGGACTATATATAAACAGTATCAGATGATTATCTGTGTAAGAAAATTAGTATATCAATATTTCTAATAGACATTTTAAGACAATTGGAGCTACCAACATACTAAGAATGCTGTATTATGGGGTTATCTATCCACATCATATGGATTTTAAATATTGGGAAACTATCCAAGGGTTCATTTGAACAAACTATTGTCACCCGAACATCGGAATTCCCGAGAGACCCAGCAGGTGGCAGGTAGGGGCCAGACGGGAAGCATTCAGCCACGCCTACCCATTTATCTGTGTAGTGCTGAGGGGATGGTTGGAAAAGCATCACTAGCCGCCTCTTTCCCCTCCCCCCAGGGGGTGTTGACAGCCGGGACACCTGGAGAGAGACTGCCAACACCAGGAAGAACAGCCGGAAGAATGAGTAAGGCCCGGCGTGGCGAGAGGCACGTCGAAGCCATCCACACCATCTTCTCGAGTGACACTGCGCGTCGTCAGCCGGCGGATGGATGACAGGCTTATCGCAGATGGTTGGGTGAGAGGGAAGACATGCTGCGTGCTGGTGGACACCGGGGCAGCCGTTCAATAATTTTTTTTTTTTGCACAAACTCAAAATGTTCTTTATTTCCACCGAATTACAGTTGGAACATTTGCCGATTACATAGAATTACGTAGCGCACACAATTACAATTCACCAGTTCGTCTGTCACACGTCCACTCCACACTCACAATTACGTACAACTCCTCTGATACACGTACTCAGTCTTTCAGTCCATTCGCTAGCATGGCGCTCCTCACAGCTGCTCGCCAAGAACGGAACTCTCCTCCAGCCCGGCGCATCGCTTATATAAGACCAACTGACCAATCTAGAAGGTTCCGGGTTAGATGAAATATCCCAACTGTTCCAGACTTCAGGGGGAGGGGAAAGGGGCGGCTAGTGATGCTTTTCCAACCATCCCCTCAGTTAGCGCTACACAGAAAAATGGGTAGGCATGGCTGAATGCTTCCCGTCTGGCCCCTACCTGCCAGCTGCCGGTTCTCTTGGGAATTCCAATGTTCGGGTGACACTATTTATCCTACAGAAAAGGTGTATTAGATTAATTTTTAACTTGAAAGATACTGACTCTTGTGAAGGTATATTCACATAAAATAAAATGTTTACATTGTATTCATTATATGTACATAAGACAGTTCTCTTTGTTATAAATAAACTAAATGTGAAGAATACTGATGTACATGACAATACCAGACATAATAAGGACTACTTTAGAGACTGGATTACCAAAAAATCTAGTGATAGACATTTCTATAATGGGACAGATCTTGTTTAATAGACTGCCAAATGCTATTAAGTCACTTCATTCATTCATTTTATTGCATCCGTTTGATTATGAATACATAATATGGAATTGTCAAGGATACATATGCATTTTACATATGATTAATTAAATTACAATAAATTACTTATATATAAACTAGAGTTACATTAATAATATACATATTTGAATTCATTCCTTATTTACTTTTTTTTAATTTTTAAAATGCAATAATTCAACTGTATAAAAACAAATATTCAGTAGGAATTTATGAAGTTGCTTTTTGAAACTTCCTATTGTCTTTTTATTTTTTTATTTCTGATGGTAAGCTATTGTAAAATTTAATGCCTTGATGGTAGTAGCTGTTTTCAAATAATTTGCTATGATGTGGAGTTAGATGTAATTTACCTTTAGCTCTTGTGTCGTGGTTATGTATTTCCGAATTGGTATTAAAACTTTTGATGGATGTTTGCATTTGTACAATGGTTTCATATAAATACACACATGGCACTGGTAATATGTTTAAAAATTTAAAATATGGCTTACAGCTAGAGGTGTTAGATAAATTGAGCATGATTCTATTCATCTTTTTCTTGATCCGGAATATTTTTATAGTTTCGTTGCTATTTCCCCATAATGATATTCCATATGATATAAGTGAATGAGCTTTTGCAAAATAAACTTTTCTTAGTGTTTGTATATCAACTAAACCTTTTAGTGCCAATATCTGATAAGTCTAGCTGAGTTTTTTTTAATAATTCTTGTATATGTAGACCCCAATTTAAATTTTGATCAAACCCAAGTCCTAGAAATTGTATTTTATTGGCATATTTAATCTCTTCTCTATCTAGCACAAATTTTGCATGGTTTTCTTATTTATTAATTTTATGTTGAAAACTGAGTGCTAAACATTTTTCTTTGTTGATGCATAGTTTGTTTACTTTGAACCAAGATGTTACATATGTGGATAAGCTATTAGCATTTGTATTTAAGACGTCAGGATTTTTATTAGAGATTAAAATACTTGTGTCATCGGCAAATAAGGAGAACGTTATATTCTGATTCAGCTCATGATTTGTGAAGTCATTGATATATAGTAAAACAAGGAAGGGATCCAAAACTGAACCTTGTGGAATGCCACTTTCAATTTTATGTATATTTGAATATGTTCTTAGAACTCTTTTCTTCTTTTATCAAAATACTCAATTTCTACTACTTGTTTTATGATTGCGCAAATACGAGCTAAACCATTCACATGCCACCCCTCTGATTCCATATTTATATAACTTATTAAGAAAGACATTATGGTCTACGAGATCAAACACTTTTGAAAGATCTAAGAATATTCCGCAGCAGTGTTCAGAATCATCTAGCTTTTTGTAAATTTCATTTATAAAGTGGATTAATGCTGAAGTCATAGATTTCGCTTTTTGGAAGCCAAACTGTGAACCAGATATTATGTTATATTTTAAGATAAATCTTATCATTCTTGTATATATAACTTTTTCCATTACTTTGCTACAGACAGATAAAAGCGAAATTGGTCTGTAGTGTTTAACTTCTGTGTGTGCTCCTTTTTTAAAAATTGGTTTTACTTTAGCTATTTTTAGACATTCAGGAAAACATCCATTTTTCATTGATACAGAATAAAAAGAAGTATTTCAGAAAGTGGAGTGCCATTGTTACTAAAATTAGGCAAGTGAGTCAACCTTGTATATACTTTTCTCCACTTACAAGTTTTTATGAAGACTAGTTTCTGGGGACTTCTCCCCCATCGTCAGCTCTGTGGTAGACTGATGATGCATCCGGTGTCTGCATCTGGCTTGGTGTTGTGCTGCCATCTAACGTCCTGGTAAGTTTGATGACGTCATCTACGGCGGGAATTTCAAAATTCATCAAGAGGTCCTGTTTTTTCGTAATAAATATGTTTTCCCAAATCTGTAGTTCCAGAGGTTTCTTTGCCTGTTTGATCAGTTCTATTTCTTGTTTTATGTTGTGATTCTCAGACCAAAAGTGATGTGATACGGCCGACTTGTCCATTTGTTTGAATTTAATATTTCTGAAGTGTTCTTTCATTCTTGTTCCCAGATTCCTTTTGGTCTTACCAATGTATATCTTGTCACAATCCTGGCAACTCATTTGGTAAATGCCTGATAATTGAGTTTTCGGTGTGCTATTTTTTAGAGGGTGGTTTAGTAAGTTGCGGATGTTGTGTTTGTTTTGAGGGGCTAATTTTATGTTGAAGCTCTTAAATATCTTTTCAAATTTTTTGAAGTATTTTGGATGAAATGTAAATTTTCCATATCTGGTGTTTGGGTTTTCTTGTTTTTTTAACGTAGTAATGTCCTTTAAGTATTTGTTTCTTTTGTGTCTATAGATCAGTTTTTTGATGAAATTTGTGTTATAGTTGTTGAGTTCGGCAACCTGGTGTATGTGAGCGTACTCCTGTTCATATTCTGCTTTTGTTAGCGGAATGTTGATTAATCTGTGAACTAAACTATGGAATACTGCATATTGATGTTGTACTGGGTTGAATGGGTTGCATTTAATGTAATTGTCAACATGTGTTGCTTTTCGGTATATTCCAAATTGTAATCCTGTGGGTGTTCTAATGATTTTCAAATCTAGAAAAGGTAGCCATTCATCCTGTTCTACTTCAATGGTGAAAACTACAAGAAAAATCCATAGTTTTCACCATTGAAGTAGAGCAGGATGAATGGCTACCTTTTCTAGATTTGAAAATCATTAGAACACCCACAGGATTACAATTTGGAATATACCGAAAAGCAACACATGTTGACAATTACATTAAATGCAACCCATTCAACCCAGTACAACATCAATATGCAGTATTCCATAGTTTAGTTCACAGATTAATCAACATTCCGCTAACAAAAGCAGAATATGAACAGGAGTACGCTCACATACACCAGGTTGCCGAACTCAACAACTATAACACAAATTTCATCAAAAAACTGATCTATAGACACAAAAGAAACAAATACTTAAAGGACATTACTACGTTAAAAAAACAAGAAAACCCAAACACCAGATATGGAAAATTTACATTTCATCCAAAATACTTCAAAAAATTTGAAAAGATATTTAAGAGCTTCAACATAAAATTAGCCCCTCAAAACAAACACAACATCCGCAACTTACTAAACCACCCTCTAAAAAATAGCACACCGAAAACTCAATTATCAGGCATTTACCAAATGAGTTGCCAGGATTGTGACAAGATATACATTGGTAAGACCAAAAGGAATCTGGGAACAAGAATGAAAGAACACTTCAGAAATATTAAATTCAAACAAATGGACAAGTCGGCCGTATCACATCACTTTTGGTCTGAGAATCACAACATAAAACAAGAAATAGAACTGATCAAACAGGCAAAGAAACCTCTGGAACTACAGATTTGGGAAAACATATTTATTACGAAAAAACAGGACCTCTTGATGAATTTTGAAATTCCCGCCGTAGATGACGTCATCAAACTTACCAGGACGTTAGATGGCAGCACAACACCAAGCCAGATGCAGACACCGGATGCATCATCAGTCTACCACAGAGCTGACGATGGGGGAGAAGTCCCCAGAAACTAGTCTTCATAAAAACTTGTAAGTGGAGAAAAGTATATACAAGGTTGACTCACTTGCCTAATTTTAGTTTCATTGATATGTTTATCATATAACACAGGGGTTTAACTGCATGTTTGCTGTATGCTTTTAACAAATGGTTCAAAGCAATTTCAAAACAAATTAAAATATTTCTTAATAGATAAATGTCAAATTTGATGATTTGTAAATAGGTATCTGTTTTTACATCTGTTTATATACTATATGTACTTCAGTTTTAAGTTTGTAAATAAGTGTTTTTTATATTTTTTATTATACCTACTGTATTTTGTAGCAATATCAGAAGCTTGTTAAAGTACATTGACTGATAATGAGGACAGATAGTTTCTGCATATAAGTAATGTTGCTTAAAAGGAAAGTCAGGTGGATCCAATGATTTTGTCATGACATCTTGTGCTTAAACCATTCTTCAATTTCTCCAGTTTACTATACAGCTATTCTGTACTCACTAATGCGAGTATTTCTCAGCTATTACTGTCATACACCAATAAAGGAGTGATGGTGCCGAAGATGCCACTACAACACGAGCAATGAGAGCGAGTCTACAACCCTCTCAGCATCACATTAGAATTTACAAAATTTATTTGGGCAAAAGGACATAAAGTTAATGTTTTTCCTTGTGCATCAACATAAGTAGCATAGTAATTAGTTTAAGGCAAGATACAGCAGTGTGAAAGTTTTGAAAAAAAAAAAAAATGTTATGTAGCATAGTAAAGAAAGACTTCTCTTACAGACAATAAATTACTACTCTCAGTAGGTACATTACTCGAATTCTCTTGCCTGTGGGTAAATTCACTGCACGTACCCCACCTAATTTGGACCAGGTTGGAAGAGAAACTTTGATAAAGTAATGGAAAAATTTGTGGCCTATTATGTGTGACTTTCCAGAAAACAAGATTGAAGAAGAAGGAGAAAAAATAAGTGTGGAAGAAGATTTTATAGACATCTTTAAAACTATTGATGGCTGTTCCGATATTGATGAAGACAATGACAATTGGATGTAAATCGACAATGATGAAAGCTAAAAACTGATTACGGAGGAAGGCATTATTGCATCATGCAGTGTTAATGAAAATGAAGGGTATTCAGATTCAGACAGTGTTGATGAACAAGCTGTGGTTATGACCCATGTACAAGCGGTAGCAAACATAGAGAAATTCATGCTTTATTTTGAGGATCAAGTCAAAACATTGACAAATGAACTTCTAATGTTAAAGCGGATGCGAGATCGAACTTCTCGTAAGTGATACACTAAACTGAAACAGCAGAAGCTCACTGCATTTTTTACTAACAACTAGTTTGTAGCTATAATGTGTACAGTGCAAATACATAGGCTATTACAGTACATACAGTGTATGTATTTGCAGGTGGAAGTGTACCGATAGCAATTTCTAAATTCTATTAAAAATATTTTGGTGATGTACATGTCTTTTTTATTGTTCTTCTGTCATTCTCTGGATAACCTGGATTTTTGTTAACTCGGATCAGCCCTGATCCCAGTAAATGAGGTTCTACTGTACTTTAAAGCTGCATTCATTTATTCCATTAACCAATAGTGTAATAGTATTCAGAAAGTATTCATTTGAAGCTGAAGAGAGGGAGGGGGAAAATGAAATGAAATGTCTAGTGTTTAACGCCCGCTTTTACTACATACGGCATCGCCGGTGGAGGAAGGGGGAAGAATTGTATTCAAATTGTATTAATAAACATTTGGAAATCAAGATTCAACTGTATTGGAACACCACAGTGAAGCGAAAAATTATTAAATTTTAGATGAGTCGCATTTTTTACACATCTGCTTCACTTTCGTACCTATTTTGAGGACATGTTTCGCAAATCTTCGTTTGCATCTACGGCTCTTGTGCGACTGACGCTAGATCCAGCGGTGTGGGTAATTCTGGGGTTGTTGCTGCCATCTGTTGATTTAGTGATGAACTGAAATGTGGGATTCTCTTCTAGCGGGATTTCAAAGTTCATTAGTTGGTTTTTATGTTTTTCTATGTATATCCTCTCAAATATGACGAGTTCACTATGTTTTTGTACGTATTTTAGTAATTCTGTGCTATCTTCAATTTCATGATTTTCAGACCAGAAATGAGCTGCTATTGCGGACTTATCAATATTTTTGTATCTTAAGTGCTTTAAGTGTTCTTTCTTTCTAGTGCCTATGTTCCTTTTTGTCCTTCCTATGTAAATTTTTTCACAGTCTTTACACTTAATTTTGTAAATGCCTGACTTTTCCTCTGGTTTTATCTTATCAGTATTATTACTGTGAAGTAGGTTTTTAATGTTGTAATTGTTTTTTGGTGCCAATGTTATATTGTATTTCTTGAATATTTTTTGGATCTTTTTTGTGGCCCAGGGGTGGTAAGTAAATTTAGCAAATCTCGTTTCTTGTTTTATTGGTGTGAGAGCTGTGATCTGTTTTAATTTCTTTTGAAGTTTGAATAATTTTAGTTTTTTATCTACAAGGTTTTTTCCATATCCATTTTTAATTGCAGTTTTTAAGATTTGATGGTATTCGTTTTGATATTCTTGCTGGCTGAGAGGTAGATTTACTAATCTGTGTGTCAGACTGTTGATGGTTGCATGTTTGTGTGGAATTGGGTTGAAACTATTTGCTTTGATGTAATTATCTGTGTGTGTTGCTTTTCTATGAATGCCAAATTCTAGTTTTTCATTGCCTTTTTTGATTTTAAGGTCTAAAAAAGGTAGAGTACAGTCCTCTTCAGTTTCTCCTGTGAATTGTATGCTGGGTTCTTGCAGGTTGAGTAGTTTCAAAGCATCATCTATTAGTTTGTAGGGCACTATTGCAAAGATGTCGTCTACGTATCTGTACCATGTTTTAAACATATGAGGGAAGGCTTTAGTAATATGTGTTTCGAAAAAGCTCATGTATAGATTGGCCAAAAATGGTGATAGCGGGCTTCCCATAGCTAGTCCTGAAATTTGTTTGTAATATTTTCCATCGAAGACAAAATAATTTTGATGTATACATAATTCAGTCATTGCCACATATTCTTCTATTGCATTGGCATCCAGGTTTATAGAATTTAGCCATTTTTTCAGTTGAATCAAAAGTTTGTCTAATGGAATGCTGGGGAAGAGGGAGCGGACATCAAAGGATACTAATGTGTCATGAGGTTTTAGTTTAAGATTTTGAATTTTTTCTACCAGGTCTAAAGAGTTTTTTATACTCAGAGTATGGAATTGTGGAAAGGACTGAAATTTTTTGGTTAGCCATTTTGCCAGAAGGTAAGTAGGAGTGTTTATATTATTTACAATGGGTCTCATGGGTATGTTGGGTTTGTGTATTTTAGGCAAACCATATATTCTTGCGAGGGTAGGGTTGTCTGGTTTGATAGTTTTTTGTTCTGTAGTTGTTAAAATTTTACTATTAATGATGGTTTTTTGTACATCTTTTATGCATCGGTTGAGTGGATTAGAATCTATTTCCTGGAATTCTTTTTGTTGTAGTAACTCTAACATTTTTTCTTTGTATGTAGCTGTATCTAAGATTACTATTTTGTTCCCTTTATCAAGTTTATCGTCAAAATAAGAAACTAAAACATAATCATAATCATTGGCAACCAAAACATAACAAAATTTCAGCAAAGAACATATCCCTAGATAGTGTAATTAATCTCTCAAAGCAAAATTTTAACAACGAAGAAAAAGATGTACTTAACCAAGGCCTAAAAACATGTATAACATACTCCAGCAACCCGGATGAATTCATTGCAGACATAGAATTAGCAGTAGAAGGCTTGGAAACCATGGACAAAAATATAATTAGAAAAAAATCAGCTCCTATATTGGAAAACTTAATAAATAAAAAGCCAATAAAACATTTGAAACAAATTCAGATAATTAAATCTTTAAGGAAAAAGGATGTAATCTTCTCAAGGGCTGATAAAGGGAACAAAATAGTAATCTTAGATACAGCTACTTTACTTACCTTACTTACCTTCTGGCAAAATGGCTAACCAAAAAATTTCAGTCCTTTCCACAATTCCATACTCTGAGTATAAAAAACTCTTTAGACCTGGTAGAAAAAATTCAAAATCTTAAACTAAAACCTCATGACACTTTAGTATCCTTTGATGTCCGCTCCCTCTTCCCTAGCATTCCATTAGACAAACTTTTGATTCAACTGAAAAAATGGCTAAATTCTATAAACCTGGATGCCAATGCAATAGAAGAATATGTGGCAATGACTGAATTATGTATACATCAAAATTATTTTGTCTTCGATGGAAAATATTACAAACAAATTTCAGGACTAGCTATGGGAAGCCCGCTATCACCATTTTTGGCCAATCTATACATGAGCTTTTTCGAAACACATATTACTAAAGCCTTCCCTCATATGTTTAAAACATGGTACAGATACGTAGACGACATCTTTGCAATAGTGCCCTACAAACTAATAGATGATGCTTTGAAACTACTCAACCTGCAAGAACCCAGCATACAATTCACAGTAGAAACTGAAGAGGACTGTACTCTACCTTTTTTAGACCTTAAAATCAAAAAAGGCAATGAAAAACTAGAATTTGGCATTCATAGAAAAGCAACACACACAGATAATTACATCAAAGCAAATAGTTTCAACCCAATTCCACACAAACATGCAACCATCAACAGTCTGACACACAGATTAGTAAATCTACCTCTCAGCCAGCAAGAATATCAAAACGAATACCATCAAATCTTAAAAACTGCAATTAAAAATGGATATGGAAAAAACCTTGTAGATAAAAAACTAAAATTATTCAAACTTCAAAAGAAATTAAAACAGATCACAGCTCTCACACCAATAAAACAAGAAACGAGATTTGCTAAATTTACTTACCACCCCTGGGCCACAAAAAAGTTCCAAAAAATATTCAAGAAATACAATATAACATTGGCACCAAAAAACAATTACAACATTAAAAACCTACTTCACAGTAATAATACTGATAAGATAAAACCAGAGGAAAAGTCAGGCATTTACAAAATTAAGTGTAAAGACTGTGAAAAAATTTACATAGGAAGGACAAAAAGGAACATAGGCACTAAAAAGAAAGAACACTTCAGGCACTTAAGATACAAAAATATTGATAAGTCCGCAATAGCAGCTCATTTCTGGTCTGAAAATCATGAAATTGAAGATAGCACAGAATTACTAAAATACATACAAAAACATAGTGAACTCGTCATATGGGAGAGGATATACATAGAAAAACATAAAAACCAACTAATGAACTTTGAAATCCCGCTAGAAGAGAATCCCACATTTCAGTTCATCACTAAATCAACAGATGGCAGCAACAACCCCAGAATTACCCACACTGCTGGATCTAGCGTCAGTCGCACAAGAGCCGTAGATGCAAACGAAGATTTGCGAAACATGTCCTCAAAATAGGTACGAAAGTGAAGCAGATGTGTAAAAAATGCGACTCATCTAAAATTTAATAATTTGGAAATCAGTTTTTTCACAGACATCACTTTACACTTTCATTTTTGAGAGACTATAGAACAGTTCCTTCCAAACTAGTCCTTCAAAAATTAAAAAGTGGCGCAATGTGAAAAAACTTACTACGTTTCTCCAAACATCAGGTCATTTAAGCTGTAGTTAAATTGTGTCCCATAAGTTAATACAAATTTTGAGTGTTCCTCAACTGTACAACACAAGTAAATAAAGTTTATGTGAAAAATAAGTTTATGTGAACAATTATTGCAATTAAAGTGCTGTACACAATTCATAAGGCATCTAATGACAGACTGCTGTTACTTTACAGACATGCTTTGCTGCAATGCTGCTTTGCACCACTTTTTAAGTGATTTTATTTAAAATTACTATGAAAAATGCCATATTTGTTTCATAGAAATATGTATAAAAAGGCTAACATGAGATGATCACTGCATCACATAGTGGGAGGCCAAAGAAAAACTGCTCTCCCAAATATTTACATTGTCGGCAGCTACTATTGGTGCATTTTTCATACTCTGGCTGTCTAACTCATACCACATTGTTACTGATGACACAGAAAGTTGACTTACCTGAGCTTCGTCATGACTACTAAAGCTCACATAACTTTTTGCATCATAAGTAGCAATACAGAATTAGAACATAAAATCAAGTGAATACATGAATGAAATTTAGGCTAGTATGAAAAATACACTTTATACAATAGTCATTCATAATTGTTTCATTTGACACTAATAGGTTTTGTAATGATTGTTGACCCAAGTCACTATTTCTGTTTACAAGAATGTTTCATGAATAATTTATGATTATATCATAGTTAATCTTAAATCTTGAAGCTTTCTGTAAAGTTCAAGATCTTGCAATAATTTTTTCATAGAAACATCTTGTACAAGAATTCTGTGTGAATCTGTAGCCAGCTAACAATAGAACATTGAATTACACAGAAAAATGGGAACAATAACACTTAATACGTAAAAAACATAAGATAGCAACAGTGAAGTAACAAATATATCTAGTATTAGAAAGTGATGTAAACAATGTTTACGAATCTAGTCTCTTTAATTCCGTGGAAATTTTCATTAATTTCTTAAAAGATAAGTGAAGTTTGTGTCAAATAATTATATTTTATAAAATAATAACACTTGTTTGAGACTTTAATTTATTTCTTCTACTGTCCAGATGGCAAAACATTTTATATATTTGTGCAACTAACTGAATAATTGTAATCGGAAAAACTATATGTAGTTGTTTATTAATTTTTAGATGAGTCGTATTTATTACCATCTGCTTCACTTTCGTACCTATTTTGAGGACATGTTTCGCAAATCATCGTTTGCGAAACATGTCCTCAAAATAGGTACGAAAGTGAAGCAGATGGTAATAAATACGACTCATCTAAAAGTTAATAATCATTTCGCTTCACTGTGGTGTTCCAATACAGTAAAATCTCGATATATGTAGTTGGTTTATTGATACTTTGTCATTTACGTTTTTATATCGAGGGACTAGTTTCAAAAGCCTTTGCCTTTGCACATCTTGTACACAAATTCTGTGTGAATGTAGCCAGCTAACAATAGAATGTGACATTTCACAGGAAAATGGGAATAATAACACTTAATATGTAAAAAACAGAAGCTAGCAGCAGTGAAGAAACAAAAATGTCTAGTTAATTGATGGAAATGAATCATTTCTTTACACTATCTCTATATAGGCTAAGGTTTTTGATAGATAGAGTCAACATGAAAAATTCAATGCCATGGCAGGGATTTGAACCACGGATCTCCAGATTTCCGTCCATTCGCTCTAACCCAATAAGCTACCATGGCCAACTTGCTGTCACGACATTAAATTCTCCCTTTGACTCGTATATTTCCCCAGTAAATCACTAGACGCTCTCACGTCCGAGATACACCGTTTGTAGCGACTTACTATCGTACGCACTTGAGTCACAGGCTTCATCATTTAACTCTTATTATTTTAGATAACTGATGGAAATTAATAATTTCTTCATACTAGCCGTATACAGGCTAAGGTTTTTGATAGATAGAGTCAACATGAAAAATTCAATGCCATGGCCAGGATTTGAACCACAGATCTCCTGGTTTCCGCCCAGTCGTCTAACACAATGGAGAATTTAATGTCATGACGGCAAGTTGGCCATGGTAGCTCATTGGGTTAGAGTGACTGGACGGAAACCAGGAGATCCGTGGTTCAAATTCCGGCCATGGCATTGAATTTTTCATGTTGACTCTATCTATCAAATATATGTAGTATTAGACTGATGATGTAACAACGTTTACGAATCTAGTCTCTAAAATTCTTTGGAAATTTTCATCAATTTCTTAAAAGCTACGTGAAGTTTGTGACAAATAATTATATTTTATATAATAATAACACTTGCTTGACACTTTAATTTATTTCTTCTACTGTCCAGATGGCACATCATTTTATATATAACCCGAATAATTGTAATCAGAAACACTATATGTATTCGGTTTATTGACACTTCGTCATTTGCATTTTTATATATAGGAACTAGTTTCGGCAGCCTTTGCAAAGGCTTCTGAAACTAGTCCCTCCATAATATAAAAACGTAAGTGATGAAGTATCAATAAACCAACTACATATATATTAATTTTTAGATGAGTCGTATTTATTACACATCTGCTTCACTTTCGTACCTATTTTGAGGACATGTTTCGCAAATCATCGTTTGCATCTACGGCTCTTATGCGACTAAAGCTTGATCCAGCGGTGTGGGTAATTCTGGGGTTGCTGCTGTCATCTGTTGATTTAGTGATGAACTTAAATGTGTCTTCAATTTCATGATTTTCAGACCAGAAATGAGCTGCTATTGCGGACTTATCAATATTTTTGTATCTTAAGTGCCTGAAGTGTTCTTTCTTTCTAGTGCCTATGTTTCTGTTTGTCCTCCCTATGTAAATTTTTTCACTGTCTTTACACTTAATCTTGTAAATGCCTGACTTTTCCTCTGGTTTTATCTTATCAGTATTATTACTGTGAAGTAGGTTTTTAATGTTTTAATTGTTTTTTGGTGCCAATGTTATATTGTATTTCTTGAATATTTTTTGGAACTTTTTTGTGGCCCAGGGGTGGTAAGTAAATTTAGCAAATCTCGTTTCTTGTTTTATTGGTGTGAGAGCTGTGATCTGTTTTAATTTCTTTTGAAGTTTGAATAATTTTAGTTTTTTATCTACAAGGTTTTTTCCATATCCATTTTTAATTGCAGTTTTTAAGATTTGATGGTATTTGTTTTGATATTCTTGCTGGCTGATATTCTTGCTACCTCTCAGCCAGCAAGAATATCAAAACAAATACCATCAAATCTTAAAAACTGCAATTAAAAATGGATATGGAAAAAACCTTGTATATAAAAAACTAAAATCATTCAAACTTCAAAAGAGATTAAAACAGATCACAGCTCTCACACCAATAAAACAAGAAATTAGATTTGCTAAATTTACTTACCACCCCTGGGCCACAAAAAAGTTCCAAAAAATATTCAAGAAATACAATATAACATTGGCACCAAAAAACAATTACAACATTAAAAACCTACTTCACAGTAATAATACTGATAAGATAAAACCAGAGGAAAAGTCAGGCATTTACAAGATTAAGTGTAAAGACAGTGAAAAAATTTACATAGGGAGGACAAAAAGAAACATAGGCACTAGAAAGAAAGAACACTTCAGGCACTTAAGATACAAAAATATTGATAAGTCCGCAATAGCAGCTCATTTCTGGTCTGAAAATCATGAAATTGAAGATAGCACAGAATTACTAAAATACGTACAAAAACATAGTGAACTCGTCATATAGGAGAGGATATACATAGAAAAACATAAAAACCAACTAATGAACTTTGAAATCCCGCCAGAAGAGAATCCCACATTTAAGTTCATCACTAAATCAACAGATGACAGCAGCAACCCCAGAATTACCCACACCGCTGGATCAAGCTTTAGTTGCATATAAGCCGTAGATGCAAACGATGATTTGCGAAACATGTCCTCAAAATAGGTACGAAAGTGAAGCAGATGTGTAATAAATACGACTCATCTAATAATTAATAATTTTTCGCTTCACTGTGGTGTTCCAATACAGTTAAATCTCAACTACATATAGTTTTTCCAATTAATTTTGATGTCACTGTTACTAAATTCCTCCAATCACGCATAACTGAATAATTGTATTCCGCTTCTTACAACAAAACTTCTACAACCATTGCAGAAATTGCTACACACGCCAACATCTATTTTGTCGTTCATTAGATCATTATCAGCAGTGCAACAAATGTCATTAGCAACAGTATCACTTCACTTAACACTTTCACTATTATTTCACTTTGTGCTTGGACTTAAAGCATCAACACCAGACACCCATTATCCTCACAATCACAGAAATACTTGAATTCCAACTTGCCATTACTTGGCATTGTCCTGTGCTGTGGCATAGTGGGCTAAGGCATCATGCCTTGGCTCCCTGCTAAGGAAAGCAACCCAGGATCGATCCCATCCCTGGGTTGCGGAGTTTAAGTCCCAGGTATAGGACTGGTGCCCACTCAGCATCGTGAGGAAGTTGAGGAGCTTACGACAGGTAAGCGGCCCTGATCACTAAAGTCAACATTCCGGCTGAGGGATGCCAAGATGCTGACCACATCTCCTCCCCGTATCAATTGGATGATCGCCCACCTCTACCTTGCATGAGTGAGTGTGAGGCCGGCAGATGGGTTGGCAGCTTCCGGCCCTATATGGGCTGTCGCACCCTGGGTTACTGTTACTGATAACTTGTCATTGTGTTCTACCTAAAAGTAAACAAAAATACAATGCAATATGTAGCAGCATTTATATGCAATTTGCAGTCTGTTAGACAATTTTAAATGTCTCCTATTATATGGTATTATGGAAACATAATACATATAGTATGATGGTATTATCTAGGTTTAAAAACATGTGTAGACTATTCCAACCAAATTGAAGAATATATTGCTGACATCCAAATTGCTACACAAACACTTAATGAAGAAAGTAGAAACACAGTAAAAAAACAAATGCTCCAAAATAGTAGAACAGATTAAAAATGAAACGAAAATTAATTTTAGTAGCCAAATTATAAAAGCCCTTAAAAAGAAACCAGTTATTTATACTAAAGCAGACAAGGGAAATAAACTAGTAATTTTGGACAAAGAAGATTACACGAAGAGAATGGAAGATTTGTTGGAATACAATAATTACCAAAAAGTAGAAACTAGCCCTTCAAAGTACTGCATTGAAACCACAAATAAAACTCTAAAAGAAAGCAAAATAATCAACAAAAAAGAATTTCACAAAATTAAAGTAGATAACCCAACATTACTAAGAGTATATGGGCTGCCAAAAATGCATAAAACAGGGAAAGGCATGAGACCTATCACTAGTAGCATAAATGCCCCCACATATAATTTGGCCAAATGGTTGCTAAATAAATTTAATAGTTTCCCAAAATTCGAAAGTGCAAATTTAAAAAAACTCTTTATATTTAGTAGGAAAAATCAAAGATATAAATTTGGACAAAAATGACAGACTGGTTTTATTTGATGTCACATCTTTATTTCCAAGCATACCAACAGAAAAATTACAGACCAACACCACTGGCCACAACCCAATTACACATAAACATGCAATAATAAACAGCCTTACACACAGACTACTCAACATACCCATGGAAAAAGAAGAATATTTCAAAGAACAAAAAACAATACTACACACAGCAGAAGAAAATGGATACAACAAAAGTTTGGTGTTGAAGAAAATTAGAAAAGCTAAACTAAAGAAAACCATTAAGGTAGCAGCCACATTTACAAAAGAAAAAGAAAGCAACAGCATATTCAGTTCATTCACATATCACCCAAAAACAATTAATAAATTTAAAAAGGTCTTCAAGGAACAAAATATCATCTTGGCATCTACTAATAGACACTCAATTTTAAAATTGCTAAATTCAAAAACAAAAGATGAAATCCCATCAGTTAACAGATCCGGAATATACCAGATAATTTGTAAGAATTGTGATAAATGCTACATAGGTCAAACTAAAAGAAATCTAAAAACCGGAGTCAAAGAGCACTTTAGAAACATCAGATTGAAACAAGAAGATAAGTCAGCAGTAGCATTTCACTTCTGGAATGAAAACCATGACATTGATCCAAATCCAAAATTATTAAAAGGAGTGATAAATCAAAATAAATTGACAACATGGGAGAACATATTCATATGGAAAAATAAGGATCGCGTAATGAACTTTGAAATCCCACCAGTAGATAATTTGACAAAGAAGTTCTTAATTGCACCACCAGAGAGAGAGCAGACAACAGATGCCAGTTGGAAAGAGATTGAAAATGGAGGCAAATGCCTTTGAAACTAGTCTCTCATAAATATAAACAAGTAAGTGACGAGTATTAATAAACCAACTACAAATAGTTTCTGAGATTAATTTTAGCGTCACTGTTACTAAATTCCTCCAAACACATATAACTGTTGTTTTTACTTAATTCCAGATAAGAAAATGATTATGAACGAAGTGGGTGGAGTTCTAGGAATATTAATGAAGGTAAGTAGTGTAATTGAAGGGATCATCAATATAGGAATGAATGCTAAAATGATAAGAATAACATGTAAATGTAGATACCTGAATCCTAGTGTGAAATGATAAATACAATTAAAAAAAAAAAAAACAAACAAATGGAGAGAGGAAAACGAATGTATATTTAGAGACAGATGTGGTATTAAGAGAACTGGAAATCCAGGACACTGCAGTTTTGTGCGTGTAGTGATTTGAGTGAAATGATTAAACGTTCGCTAGGGAAGACTACAACATTTGTATGAAATAATATTCATAAATTATAGGATGATGACATTTATGATAATAGTTTTAAGTAATATTGTGTTTGTGTACTATATGTAAGGTATTGTTTAAGTTAATATGTAATTATCTCCACTCGTTCACTACTGACGACGCATACATCACTATACATACACGCATACACCAACCCGCTCACACAATGATGGGATAGTCTGAGAATTTCGAAAGTGACTTTTAATATAAAAGCCCTGTTCTAAATTATCAGAAGAGCATATGATACATTTCCTGTTAGGCATAACATTGGCACAATAACTGCGAAAGTCATATTAAATGCATTATTATGGGCAGATAGATACCACAATATGAACTAAGCTAAGTTATAACAAATATAGAGGATAACGATTAAATATACAAGTGCAGAAACTAAACAGGCAATCCCAATACATATATTTTATTGTAAGCACGTTAACCCAAAGTGTAAAGAAAGTCGGGAAAATGAACACTTACCCTCACAGGAATTTTCCTTGTGCTGAGCCGACAAAGGTGGCATTGTTTGAGAATCGCCCAAAGGCTAGACCCTAATTGCCTGCCGGTGCATTGGTCTGCACATGATACGTGATGACAGAATAGACACCGGGGATTTAAGATACACATTTTCAAACGTGCTTTTGCATTAATTACCTAGATCGTGGGAAAGTACAAGTTGCGTGGAATACATGCCTCAGAAACTAGAAATTGCGATGAAATTTAAGAGTAGGGATGAAACACAACCTATAAGGAACGAGTAACAGGTCACATGACCTCTAAAGTGTCCAAAATTTGGCGAAAGGAAGGGGAAATTTGTGCAATGGCAACGTTTGATGTTTGCTAGGAAAAACACTCTGTTCTGGCGAGTGAAAGGAACAACACATATTAGTTGGTTATCACACTCTGTAGTGATGATGATGATGATGATGATGATGATGATGATGAGTATAAGGGCGCTCAACTGCAGAGGTCATCAGCGCCCTTTTTAAAAGAAACTGGTCATGGCAAAAGCCAGATATAAATTATTCTAAAACACTATAAATATGTCAACAGAATGACAAAAAAAACCATACGCGTTAAAAAAAAAATAAAAACAATAGAAATGTCATCTAAAAAGCCATAAATTCTATTTGCTAAATCCTAAAATCTAATCTCGAAAAGAATCTAAAAACCTTCTTCACTACTGCATTATCGTCCGCTAGCATTTCTGCAAAGCTGACCGGCAGCTGCAGAGACGTCCTAAGGTCTGCTAGGTGAAAACACTCTAGCAGCACATGTCGTACAGACAACGATTCATTGCAAAACGGACACAGTGGAGAAGGCTCCTTTTTAAAAAGAAAACTATGAGTAAAAAAGCAGAGCCCAATTCGTAACCGAGCCAAACTCACCTCCTCGCGACGAGATGACCGACAGGAGGTAACCCAGGGAATCGGAAGTTCTTTGCCAGATCTAAGTTTATTATTGCGGAGAGCAGACCACTCTTCCTGCCAGCAGGTTTGCACAGCTCTCCGCAACACGGCCCTAAAGTCTTCCGATGTCACAGATGGTATTCGAACCCTGGGCTTCATGATAGCCGTATTGGCAGCTGAATCCACCATTTCATTCCCTCGCAAGCCTACGTGACCAGGGATCCATGCACACACCACGCTAACGCCAGAAGCGTGTAAAACATGGAGGGCATCCTGTATACGCTGCACAATAGGGTGGTAGTTGTATAGCTGCCGTAGGCTTTGAAGTGCACTGAGGGAATCACTCAGGATTAAGCAGTCCCCCAACTTTCGTCGATGTACGTGTAAAATGGCCCGGTATATTGCATAAAGCTCTGCAGTAAAAATGGAAGTGCTAGTGTGGAATCCGAATGTATATGGTTCGGTTCCACACACGTAAGCACAACCAACACCATTTGAGTTCTTGGAGTCATCAGTATAAATTACAAAATGGTCCTCATATCGCAATAAAAATTCTAAAAAACATGTGCGGATACTAGACATAGACATGGTAGATTTATCATATTTAGTCATGCCCGGATCAACCGGGGACGCTCTGCACAACCAAGGAGGGTATGTCCTCTCCCCCCTAGGATACATCTTGGGCATTTCAGTATCAAGATGTCTAAGGAGCTCCCGGAAACGAAAACCAGGTGGCTTTGGTTTAATAGTAGTGTTCCTATAAGGCACGTCCATAAAGGTATTAAAAAACAGCGTAAACGATGGATGTTTGGGCATGCAATTAAGTCCACAGCCATAATTGGCTAATAACATGTTGCGCCTGTACTGCAGAGGTTCTGCAGACTCAGCATACAGGCTTATAACTCGGCTCGTTGGAAATGCACCAACTGCTACAGGTATGCCACAATTATGGACTGTGTCTAATCTCTTCAGCACAGATGGTCGTGCTGAGCCATAAACGATACTACCATAATCTAATTTGGAACGGATGAGTGCCCGATAAAGTCGCAATAACACTGTACGATCCGCTCCCCACGATTTTCCACTTAGTACCCGCAAGATATTTAAAGATCGGTCACATCGTGCTTTCAGTTGTGCTATATGCGACGACCAACTAAGTTTTCTATCAAATATCAATCCAAGGAACCTCGTCTCATCTGCAAAAGGTAGTAGATCAGCGCCTAGCCGGAGCCTTGGAGGTAGTCGACTCTGCTGATGCCAGAAGTTAACACAGATGGTTTTCTCAGCGGAGAATCGGAAGCCGTTTTTTAAACTCCAACTCTTAAGGTTGTCCAAGGTGGTCTGAAGACGGTGCTCTAAAAACAGAGTGTGCTGAGATGTACAGTAGACGGCAAAGTCGTCTACAAATAGGCATGACGAGACACCCGGAGGTACACATTTCGAGATAGAATTAGTTGCAATAGCAAACAACGTAACACTAAGTACCGCTCCCTGTGGTACACCGTTCTCTTGTTCATCACACACACTCTGTAGTGGCAAGTGAAGGGGGCAACAAGTACAAAAAGTTCATCAGAGTCCGTGTTCGCGAATGGACGGAGCAACACACGTTAAGTGGTTATCGAACACTCTGTATTAGCGAGTGAAAGAAACTGCACACATTACAATATCATTAAGATTTTTCTGAACTCAGTTGTTGTATAATCCTCCGGAAATACTCTATTGCGCAAAGTAATGCTCTCGACGTCCAAAAAAGACAACGCACACTCAGCTTCATACATCACTAGGCGCGTGCTAGATATTTACGAGTTCACTCGCGACTGTGAGACAGACTAGCCACCATGTCACGTACACAGCAACGTGGAAATCCTAAATCTCATGCCTAATGTGCGAATAACATCAACACAACAGTGACAGTAGAGAGGACGACTTGGATAAATAAACTTGACATTCAATGGTCGTGGTGTCTTCTATGTGATAATACCCATACACTGTCAGGACGCACACACTCCCTGAAACTCAAAAGAGAGAACCCATACAGACCTACCCTGAGAAAAAAACCCAACCTGTTGTAAACCTCCCATCCGTAGCACTCACCCGTCACATATCCTATCATATGAGGTGTTGAGTGCCAGGAGGGCTCAACGAGGTACTAAACGGGCAACTACCGCCTCAATCTATACCCTTCTGATCTAATTTTTCTTTATCTTCCAACAAATAATCAAAATATATTAAATTATGATCACTCATTGATTGATTCTGTGTAACTTTCCAATTTTTAATCTTTTTTTTCAGCTTTCCATGATGCTAATGTAATATCTATACTCTCTTCTGCCCCTGCTCTATTACTGAACGTTGGTGGATTATGATTTTGATTTATTACATAATGAGTGCTTTCCTAAGATTACCCATCTGCAAAGTCATTAAAAAAATATTTATAAAACTGATGTGGCTAGTGCACATAAGACACCACTACATATATTAAGAATATAAAACAATGAAATACTCAGCTAATAAATAATTATAAAAAATACAAAAGTAAACAAACTAATAACAGGGAAAGCTAAATAAAATGGTTATTGAAAACATTGCCAATTCAAAATATAGTAAGGAAACATAGAAAATTGTAATCAAAGCATTAAAGCAATAAAACCTGATCTAAAACTCAGGAGGCCACAAGTTTGAAGTCTAATATATATGCCAAATTATTAAATAAGTATTTTGTACAGGTCAAAGAAGAAAATTGTGAGGTTACCCCATAAATGAAGGAAGCTGAAGAGAAATTATTTAAATATGGTGTTATGGTAGCACTCCATCTCTCTCTCTCCCTCCACTATAACTCCCAGACAAAGTAATCAAAGAAATAGATAAATTACATCCAAAAACATTCCAAAAATGAGATGAGCTTCCTCTCTTTCTTGAATAATTAAAAAAATGTGTGAACCACACAAAACACCAGTCATCTGATACAGGCATGTTTCCTGACAAGATGAAATATGCACATGGATATTCATTTATGAAGGTGGAAACTCTGAACCACAGATTAATACCAGATGCTCAACTCCGTGTTAAAATCTGAAGACGCATAGGGCGCTCTTTCCTAAATCTTTAGACCCCGGCGACCTTGGCAACTACGGCCGGTGCGGCCGGTAATGTAGTAAGCTTCTATTGCGACCGAGCTATGGTGCATTCACCTCCCCTTCCCTTCGGCACCCATTTTCACTGACTGATGGAATCCAACTTCTTTCGAAATCACTTCTCGTCACACATGAATAGTTTACGGCACATATCAACTATTTCATATTAGGATAATACGCATCAAATACGCTGAGGAAATGTGCGATAAACTATTCATCAGTTTGCGAAATGTGACTTCGAAAGAAGTTGTCCAATTTGTAAAAAGAATTGGAAGAATCCACTTGAACTTTTCCTGTTAAATATGAATAATTGACTTCCACAAAGCATTATATCTTTATTCCTGTTGCAAATTGATAATTTTGTCTTTAAAAACAATTAAAATTTTAAAAACGAGAGAGTGAGATCACTTAAGATGCTGTTGAGATTATACAAGATATCTGTATACCCTTTCCCTCAAGCTTCTTAGTGTAATACTTAAAATAAAGATAACACTAAAATAATGATTCTGTAGATACAGGAAAACAGGTAAGGTTACCATAACGTTATATGTAATGCAATTTCTTTGTACACAGAATGTTGAAAAATTCCCTGGAATAACAGTGAGAAAAAAAAAACCTAAAGAAATATGTATATAAATTTGAAATGATAACAACAACTATGTACAAAAAATAGCACTATTTCTTTAAAATGACACCAAAGCAGCTCTGTTAATGGTTATATTTAATAAGTATTTTAAAAGCTCAATAGTACATACATTATTTTCAGCACAAGTATACTAAAGTATATTCAGAGAAAAACATGAAATTTGTGATCGATTCATATAAGATTAATAATGTCAAATTAGTACAGAAGTCAGTATTAGCAACTGGTGACATAAATTTCATAAATGGCACTATTTTATATACTTCTAATCACTTTGGTTGAATTAACATTCACAAGTGCAGAATAAATTATGAAAAATAATGATTACATTAAAGCTGTATCATTCATTTAAAATTATCCTAAGCTTAACTCTGTCTTCACAACACAAGAATATTACAGCGTTGAATTTTTAAATGCTTCAATGGCATGCATATGCACAGCAATGAATGCTGAAGAAGAAAATGTGCAGTTTTAAAAATAAAATTTAATGCACAGTGTATCTTCCAATAAGAGATTATTTCATGTAGTTATCTGACTGTGAAATATAATTTGCTTAATGTGCAGAGCAATTGTTTGGATAAATGGCTTGCTTTAACTTGATAGGACTTTAAGCAATGTACTTTATGACTAAGATGGCAAATGGAGCCCTCTGCATAGTGTAAACCTCTCAGTCCATGACATACAACTGAATGTGTGTCAAATAAATAACTCAATGAAAGATTACACTATGAACTATTAATGCTGTTTGTAGTTTTAGTTAAGAAGTGAAAGTGACGGAACTGTGTGTTTGAGTAGTTAATAAAAAATAATTTAGTAATGTAATTTATTTGCTCACACATCTAACCATTATTTCTTTTGACAGTCCATAATTCCCTAATGTGTTCACTACAAAGAAACAAGAAGTGCATTATATAGCAAAATAATGTGCAGTTTTATCTACTTTTCAAAATTATTATGTGGCTTCGCATCACTGCATGTAGCAAATGGCTCATATATTAGGTTAAACATCTTTTTCCCACGCCAAAGATTGAGATTTTCATTCCAACTTAGAACAATGAGAGGACGTTTAACAGTGTAGTTTCATGTGACATGTAACATTTCTGTGGGTCACGCTAGAAACGTTATATCACCCTTAAAATGGTTAGCATTACAGAAATTGTGTACCAATATTACTCATAAATGGTGGCAAGTACATGCTGAGAACAGAAATACCACAGAATACATAAATGCTGTGCAAATATCACTTTAACTTGTTATTTTTCTGAACCCATTCTGTCTGCCTGTGTGTCTGCCTGTGTGTCTGTCTGTGTCTGTCTGTGTCTGTGTGTGTCTGTCTGTGTCTGTGTGTGTGTGTGTTTTTGTGTGTGTGTGTGTGTGTGTTTTTGTGTGTGTGTGTGTGTGTGTTTTTGTGTGTGTGTGTGTGTTTTTGTGTGTGTGTGTGTGTGTGTGTGTGTGTGTGTGTGTGTGTGTGTGTGTGTGTGTGTGTGTGTGTGTGTGTGTGTTTTTGTGTGTGTGTGTGTGTGTGTGTGTGTGTGTTTTTGTGTGTGTGTTTTTGTGTGTGTGTGTGTTTTTTGTGTGTGTGTGTGTGTGTTTTTGTGTGTGTGTGTGTGTGTGTGTGTGTGTGTGTGTGTGTGTGTGTGTGTGTGTGTGTGTGTGTGTGTGTGTGTGTGTGTGTGTGTGTGTGTGTGTTAACAAGGAAGAGGATTTATAACCTATTATTTATTGTGAAGCTTTACTAATTTGAGATCAAGCCACACTGTGTTTAGGTCCTAGCTAGCTGACATTGTGCATGTTTTAAGAATAACTGGAATATTAGAAATAAAATTAAAAGTGGCATATAATGATGATGACACAATGACATTTTAATCATTTCTTGCAATGCACAATTACACCTAAAAACTTGTAAAGCTTTTTCAAATACATTCTAATCCCATCAGATCTCTTCAAAGATGGTTATTCAGGTAAATAATTTACTGTAGTGTGTACAATAATATTGCATAGTGACTACTGCATTAAACAATATAGAACAAATTAGGTTTATGGAATCTTAGATCACACTTTTAATTGCTGTTAAAAGCTGTGACATTCTTGATCAATGATGTAGATATACACCGATGAGTAAGGTTAAGAGAACTTAATTCTTCAAAATACTTATCATTGCAATTTAAAGAAAAAGTTTATAAAATTCATATCAAGCATCTCGCCCAAAAATTTTAATTTAAGCCACCTAGATTATACGTAAACACAGATGCTAATTTTGGTATATCTGAAAATTCACAGCTATTCTTTCAGTATTTTAAACTGCATATTACTTACCTTACATGGACTTATATATTACATATATTTTAAATTTAAAACTACAAGTACAAACACAAAAACTAATACACCCAATCAACTGTCTAAAATAACTTCACTTTTCACTTTTCCTTGTTGGCCACAGTTATCCTCAAAGTTTTTGTTAAATTTTCCACTGATATGAAATGAAACTCAAACTTTCAGAAATATTTGATATGCCACATTAAATTGCTGTATACGCGGGAAAGAATGCTTTGTGCTACATTACTAAAGCTCCTGAAGATCACTGCACATCACCAAAACAAGAAACATACACAATATCCAGTAATCCTGCACTCTGATTTCTGCCATCGTATTCCTGGTAGCCTGAGATGATGGATGACCCCTGAAAGACAAAGAACAGAAAACCCATTATTGCAGTAATAAAGTAACAAGGTTAATGAAACTAATACTTTTGTATGTAAAACTACACACTTTTTCCATTATAAGGTGCTACATTAATCTAGAGAATTTAACTGTGAATGAATATGTATTAAGGCACATTTCAGGTTATGTCATATTAATTGTCCGTATTTAGCTACATGCTAAATCTTACTTACCATTAGGTCTTTGTGAAAATCTATTCTCGCTCTTCCTGCTGCCCATACGTCCTCGTAGTTCTTTCAATTTTTTACAATTTCACAAATCGATGAAAATTGTATTCAGAACTTAATTTGGCTTGGCCTACTTGTGGTTAAAGCTTTAATTCAAATATTTACAGGTTAGCCAATGTAGTGTCTTATTCATATAGTACATTGAGCTCAAATAAGGTCGATAATAGGCCAATAATATTACGCAAATTACTTCGTAGGTAGTAAAATAATATAATAACTATTAAATTTTGAACTAAGCAGAAGTTATTTGATATATTAGTTAGTATGCAACACGGCAGCCAAAATAATTATATTGGCGGCATTGAATCCGGCGCCTGCAGCGCTCAAAACTGTATCTGTAGACTCCGGGTGTTTCGCGAACCTTAATGTGTCTCCTGGTCTCCTATCTGAGTTATCAGGCCCTGCTCTGAACTTAAAAACTTTCAAACTATCTCAGTTCTTTCAACATTTGTGATTATCCTTGAAAAAAATTTAAAGCTACAATTATTAAAATTAAAATTAAATATTAAAATGAGTCAACTCTGTATACACTTTTCTCCACATACAAGTTTTATATGAAGACTGGTTCCTGGGAACTTCTTCCCTATACTCAGTTCTGTGGTCGACTGATGGTGCAAACGGTGTCTGCTTCTGGCTTCGTCTTGTGCTGCCATCTGATAATCTGGTAAGTTTGGTGACGCCAAACCAGACATCCAACCACATCTGCATTAATAAACCCCATAAATGAAATTTCCTAAATGCTAGATGAAAGCCAACAAACATCATTATTAACATGCAATAATTCAAAGACGTTTGACTGTATAAACCATGAGATATTGCTAAATTAATTAAATTTCTATTAATAAATAGTTTAAAAACAGATGTGAACACTAAGGCAAGTAAACCACCTACTCCCCCCTTTTTAAGACATTTTCATATACACAGAATCTGCCAAAACCTGTCAGAGACATAGTTTAGTACTTGGGATCAATTCCACCAGGCCCTGCATAGCAAATGTGAACACATAAATTACAAGTATAATTAAATATACTGAGAAGCCCTAAGACAAAAAGTGTAGCTGGGATATTGAGAGCCCTAAGCCCCCAAACATAGTGATGTTCTCATATAAACAAAGGACTATATCAATTGGGAAAGCATAGCTTAAACAATGGTGTAACTAAAACCAATAATTCCCAATTACTCAGTAACTCCGGATTAATATGCACCTACACTGAATTCACTAATGTAAGCCCTTCTCAATCTTCAGTAACCATTAGCCATATGGAAATGGAAATTAATGAAATTAACCCCATGTATTAAACAATGTCCCCCAGTTAGGGCTATACTTTGATATCACTAGACCCTGTCATCTAGCTTATTCTATTAATATTCTGTATACTCCAAAGTCCCAAAATAATATTCTTTCATTGAATACCCACTTGATATACACTAGAATACACTGAAAACCCCTTATTACTCCTCAGAACCTATTAAAAACCAAACATCAGAATAAAAAGAATTTTGCATTAAAATAGAAAGAATTAGTTGATTAATGACACCAGTGATATAGAAGGAAACTTGCCTATGAAATATGTTCCGGAAAATTTAAATGTGAATGTTTAGTATTATTTATCAACTCAATTTTTTATTTTAATGTGATTCCAACAACTGCCATCAGATTCCAATTTTTATTGATAAAAAGTACTTTAGTTTCAAATTCAATGGTAGCTCCAAATCTCAAAAACCAACAAATGAACACATTCACCCGAGCCATCATGGAAACATTCTCACAATTATCTGTCTACTTGTTGCCAAGCATTTGAACACCGGTGGAAGGTGGCATGTTATGGACACTAAGCTACAAAGCATACCCGAGGGATGATTTTTATAAGAGAAACATAACAGTTGCTGCCACAGGATGCAACTTCAAAGTAACAGGAAAGTATAGCCACAACATCAATGTAGGCTGAACACCAGTGTTCTCCAACAATGCCAACACTCATTTTGTGGTATATGCTACCTAGTGTTAGCATCTGTTTACCTAACTGCCCTTCTTTATTGTTGCTAAACTGATCGTGATAGCGCGGCTTGTGTACCCAATGAGCCTGGAGATAAGGAGTATGCCGGAAGAAATAATGATAGTGCAAGATAAAAGACCTGCCGGCACCGATAGGGTTACGCTTTTGGTAGGTGATAGAACATTCGATTCCTGCTTGGTCCAGAAATACCTCGAATTTACGAAATAGGTATTTAAGGACGTGACGGCTCACAAAGAGTGAGTGGTGAAACAGTGTTGTGAAATGAGAGACAGCCAGCTGTGTTGTTGTAACTAGAGCTAAGGATGTAATCTGCTGTCACTGTTTGTTATTGTGATCGACCTTGGTAGACTAATGGTGTGTGTAACGTAATGCTGCTGTAATCTATCAGAGTATTTCTACGAAAATAAAGGAGATTTTTAATTTCTGCAACTCGGCCTTTTAATTCTACGAACCCACAAAGTCACAATATGCTGCCTGCTTCGCCTATGAGTTATGTTTCTGAAATAGCCCCTATGATTTCATCCAGGAAATATCTTGCACTGCTTCCCACTTGAATAGTTTTAAATTTACAGTTACCTTCAGGTATATGGACCAGAAATTGCTCAACCTAACCTAACCTAGCCCCCCTTTCCCTTTGGGTGTACAAGGAGCGTGTTTGACTACATTCAAGAGGTCTTGAGTTCGAATCTCTCTCAGGGAGAGTAATCTAGAGTAAGCTTTTTTTCCGGAGTTTTCTCATATCGTGAAAGATGGCGGGCTATAACATAGGACATTGTGATCACCTACCCACCCACCCACTAACCTAATCACAAATCAGTGTTATATAGATACTAATCCAAATTAAACCGAGCTGAATTTTGATAACACAAGACCCTACCATCCCGTAGATACCTGCACACCCACTAACCCAACTTACATTGGCTAAATTTCGTATATACACACGAACACACAACTAACCTAAACACTAATCAGTATTATACTTGCTTCAGATCTGAATTATTGATATTTAAATTGAAATATACAAATATTGCACTTGGATTAACCATTTTAGCGAACGCTTAAGGCATGTCAGTGACTTCGGAAGCTCCCAAGTTTTATAAATATGCTACATTTTCTGCTTTACTTGAAACACATAGGAAACGCCACAGGGAAACGCTAAGATAGGTTATACACTTGAATCACTCACAACTTAACAAAGATTGATGCATAGACAATAGTAAATCCAATGTTATACTATAAATTATTAATATTTTAATAGTGAAATACAAATATAATGCCAGCTTGAACCACAAACTATAGAACAATATTTCGTTTTCGATCAATCGTCGATCGATCGATTGATCGATTCTCCCTCGTCGACTGCTAATAATTGATCCTTAAACTGCATTTGTTCTATTGTTAACAGTGTTACTTTTCTTTTGTTTAAGTATATCCATGCAAATCAAAATTATTAATAGCTATTAATTTCTTTTATTTCACTCACTTCTTCCTGAAGGTTCTTTATCTCGGCGAGCTTATGATTTAATTTTGTCTGCAGCTTCATCCGAGATTCCAACTCTTTTTCAACTGAAGAATTGCAACAGCTCCATAAAACCTGGGCCTACATTTTGGAGTATTGGGAAGAGGTACCTACTAATGATGAATCATCACTACTAGCTGGCATTTTCCATAGATTTTGTGCCACATTTCCGAAGTTCACTAATGGCTTCTCACAGCACATTTCTGTTTATGCTGCTGTTATGAAGCAGCATTTTGTGAAGGAAACTTCGTATATAAATTTGTGTATCAATATTGAAGCTGTGCATTTTCTACACAGTCTCAACTCATTGTGCTTTCAACACAATCCAGCAGTTACACAGGACCTTAAATTATTTGTTCATCACTGTGGTCAACTTTTATATATAAACCTGAATATTCTCACTTCAAATAGAGATTAACGATGTTCAATGCCTCTGCTGAGTTTACTCGCATGAAGTTCAGTACAATCAAGCACCTGATGAAAAACTGCCCATCCTTTAATTCTCTTGTATGTTCCACGCTATTCTCATGAAGGTTTAGGCAGTTGAGCCAGGTAACTAACACATTTTCGCACAGAGGAAGAATCATGACTGGTTATGCAAAACAGCTTAGGCATTACTATTGAAAAATAATGCATCACAGTATACAACATGCTCAGAATATTCATATCAAAGTGTTTTCTCTAAAAAACTTACTTTACTTCACACAACAGTCTCAAGCAATTTTAAAAACAAGCAAAACAATAAATTATTGAGCAATTTGGACTCAGGAAAGAATACAAACATGCAATATATTATGTAGAAGAGGATACAAAAGTAACAAGATAACCCAGAGGAAAGCAGTGCAAAATTCTAATATTGAAAAAACCTAAAGCACTGCAGGAAGAAATCAAATTTACAGTCTCATAAGGAACGTTCTATCCAAATGGACAACACCATGTGGAAGTTAAATCCCAGAACAAACAAACTGAGTACTTCAAAGAGACCCGTTAATTCCACTAGTATTCACCATCGCCTGAGCAAACGTGTCAAGAATCATAGCATCAGATGAAACAAACTGGATAGTTTTCTTTTATTGTTAGTACTAACGCTAAGACTTTCATGATCTAGAAATCACCAAAATACAAAATAAAATATGTGGTTATGTTCTGATATTCACATATTCACAGCAGGATAAAATTTGTAACCTAACAACAATATAAGGCAAAATTTCATCTGTAAAATACATTTCTGAGTTTATGGCAGTGAAATATTCATTTAAGAATAAAATGTAAATGAAAAGCAAACAAAACTGAAATTCAATGTTGTAGTTTGCTTTATATTTTATTAAATGTATCAGAATATATAATGTGATTTTTTAGATGCTGCTTTTTACTTTAGGGTATGAGCCCTGAATTGCAATATACACTGTATAACTTGTGCAAATTATTTTAATAATACATGGTACCTATTGTTTGTACTTGGAACAATAATTTGTTATAAATTTATTGCTAGAATAGTTCAAACTGTGCATGTACAATAGAAAAGTTTGGAATGAGGTAACTATTAATAAATATCTTGTAATATATTACTGTGTAGAAATTAAAAACAGTTGATTAGGAGATAAATGAAAGGAAACTAATAAAATACATAAAACCCTGTGATTACACTCCCAATTTTAATGCTATCCCATTCATTATGTTCTATCTGTAAAATCCCTACATATTCCAAGTCACTGCATAACTTTATGCCATTTAATGCTTCTGAGTCCCGCTGTTAACACTGTTTTATGGTTAAAAAATGAATAAAAATATATATAGATGTGTACATAATTTTCAAAATGTGTAATGGTTTTAACATAAAAGCAAAGTAATTTACACTTTCAAAAGGCTTGCTTTCGTGTGTTTCTTGGGATTTCATTGAATTTTATACAGTATGTAGGGAGTTGTAGTACAGGCATAGAACGGCAAAGGGAAAGTGTTACTCTGTAAGCAAGCAATTACGAATTCTGCAGAAGTACGATGCAAATTCCACCCTAAATCAAAAATATCACGCATAATCTCTGGAAATTCTCTCATCTAGTCTATGAACAACAGAAAAAAATAATGAATTTGTAGTGTTTAATGCCCGCTTTTACTACATGCATCACCACAGGTGGTGACACTGATAATACATGAAATGAAGATGGAGCACCGGTGGAATAAGATAGCGGGGGAAACTGGAGATCCCGGAGAAAATGTGCCCCTGTGCCATGTTGTCCACCACAATTCTCACTTTGCAGTCACCTGGGATCCAACCCGGGCCCCCCTGGGACAGTCAAGCAGTCTAACTGCTGGGCCATGGCATGGCTGCAGGTAAAACAATAGGAATGCTATAACCATTGCAGTGAGTGGTGGTTGTAAATGTAAGAAAGTAGGAAGCAGTGAATATGAGAACATTAAAGTAATTCTTATTGAATGGCTGCAGTAGTTTTGTGATGCTTCAGTACCATTTTTAGTCCCTAAAGAGAAAGCACGAGAAATAGCAGGCAAATTAGACACAGACCTTTGATTCATGATAAGAGATGGCATAGCACATCGGCACATCAGTGGTGAATCAGAATTGGTTGGTCAGTGGCAAACAATAATTCAAGAATTTTGTTCATAAGAAATGATCTCTTGTTCGTTTCTAAGTGTAATCTACCCAAATCTTAGGAAATAAAATTGATTATGTTGCCTTTTCTATTAAATTGTGTGATAATTGCATTTTCATTTTGTGTACTGTTCTTATTATTACACGTTTAGGGCACAGTTCTTTAAGCAAAATTATGGGGTTATTACTGTAATTCCATTTAGGAGGTATAGGAAGGGGAACATGCTATACCAGATGCTTCAGTAAACTTATATGTACAGCTTGTGTAAAATTTGTCATTTCCCCACTTTTGAAGCAAAGATGCACAATAGCACTGACTAGTCTACTTGTATAATAAGAAAAGTGAAGGTCAGTGTTCCACTTGTTGTGAGTATGATAAAGTACAATGTGTTGTTATATGACTGCCTATGTGTTCTGATAACTGTCCTAGTTCTTTGCTGCCCACCATTCTCACCAAATCTCTGCTTGCATACATAAAGTTTCACAATACTTTACACAAGCTGTATCGGTACAGAAGATGCAAGATGTAAATGAGTATCTAGATGTATATTAAACAGTTTAATTTTACGAATGGTTGAGAAGATGAATTACCATGAGTTAGATTTAAACATTTTTGGGAAATGACTGCCTAAATGAATAATCCTCCACCAAATTAACTGCATGGAGTAAACAGAAGTATTTTATGTTGAGAAGAACCTAAGTTTACTAATCACAGAGTATAGAGAATAATTACTCCCATGCATTATTAAAAATCTGGTGTACATACTCACATGACTTTCTCTACTTCTACACAAACTAATCTTACAAATGCTTACTCCTCCATCTGCTTTGTGTTTATTGACATAAACATCTGCAGAAATCATCTTATTGCTAATTTCTTTGTAGTTGCAAAGGGAATATGGAAATACAGTAAGCTTTAAAAGATAGTAAGTCTTTTAAAGCTGGTTGCTAAGTGATGGCTTTGAAATTATGTCGTCTTTGCAGGACCAAGAAATACAAAATAAATGACTTTCATTTGAGTACTATAAGTGTTAGAAAATTCAGTGAAATAATAAGGAATATTTCTGAAATGGTTCATTCTAAAATAAAAATGTACGAGGGCTGTTCAATAAAGAATGATCACAATTTTTCTTGACAATTTACCTTTACTCATCCTCATAACTTTGATGGTCCTTCTCAAAATAGTCTCCCCTGAATGCGATGCACTTGTCCCAGCATTTCTGCCAGTCTTCAAAGACATGCTGGAAACCAGTTTTGAGAGATCCTTCAAAATTGCCACCACAGCCTTCACCACTGCTTCTGATGATGGATAATGCCTCCCACGAAGGCATTTCTTCAAGTTAGGGAATAGAAAAGAGTCACATGGGGCTAAATCTGGACTATAGGGAGGGTAAGGGATGCACTTCATGTTGATTTTTGCAAGATATTCAGCAACAACAACATTGGCAACATGCAGCCATGCATTATTGTGGTGCAGCATCCAGCCTGCTTCATGGAAATGTGGTCTTTTGTACCTGATATGAACTTGCAATGTTTTCAGGACTTCCCTGTAGTATTGTCCAGTTACTGATGTGTGTGCAAGTACAACATGCTGATAAACCATTCCATGAAGAATGAGATGACCATAACTTTCCCAGCAGAAGTAACCACTTTTGCTTTGTTGAGGGTTGGTGATTAGGGAGATTTCCGCACTGAGCTTTGCTGTTTGCTCTCAGGATCAAAATGATGTAGCCAAGTTTCATCAGCAGTGATTGTGTTTGAAAGAAACTCTGGATCTTCCTCTAACATCAACTTTAACTGCATGTTATCTGTATTGCTGCGGTAGGCGATACTGAACATGTCTGCACCTGCCTGGCTCTCACAAGCGGGAACCAGGAGTACCAACAATGAAACTACTGTGGCATGTTTGTTTCACATTAAGCTAACAGAATATAATAAGATTGAATTTTAGTGTGAAAAATGATCATTCTTTATTGAACAGCCCTCATATAACATAAATTGTGAGTTTTAACAAGGTATACAATTTTTGTGCAATAAAGCTTTTGCCCATTCCCTACAGTTACCAATTAAGCGAAAGTTATCCAGAATGAAGGAAATGCTAAGGACAGTTCCAAAAATTTCATGATATTCTTTCCATTTTTTATGATAATATCTTAATCAAAACAATTAGAGCCATTTTTAGAAAATCAGAAGTTTTGAAAGGTGTTCCATGTAGTCTGCAAGTTAGGATTTTCTTGACCATCTTCCTCTCACAAATATTGTAGTATGTATTACTTGAAAACCTAATTAGTATATGAGTGAATGAATGAATTCCTGTATTTCCTTTAATTGGCACAGGGCCTTTCGAACCATGCAACCTTGAGGCCCATATGCAACAGGTTGAGGATCAGAGGTTTCTTGATCAGAGAGATTTTGGGATGAGTGATCAGCCCAACGTCAGAAGTGAAAGTACGAAAGAGATGAAGTGATAGGAAAGATGATGATATAGCAATTGGTGGGAAGCTGGCGGGGGAAACTGGAGGACCTGGAGAAAACCCGCCCCAGGGCCATGTTGTCCACCACAAATCTCACTTTGTGGTCCCCTGGGATCAAAACCAGGCCACCTTGGTGAGAGCCAAGTGGTCTAACCACTCAGCCATGGGTCAGTCTTAATTAGTGTATAATTTATAAACAATTGTTAAGCTACTATGACCACATACCAATGTTAATCTGTTTGTAAAGCTTGCTTTGATTCAGGTTCTTACCCTTTTATGTACATACATTTGTAAATATTCTGTACCTGTAAATACATCTGTAAATGCTTGTTTATAATCTACTGACATAACCAATTGCTTATTGTAAGCTTAATGGTGAATAAATATCACCACCGCCACCATCATTTACTGCAACTACTATGTAGAGAAAGTTAAAAAAAAGTTTTGTAATTGTTATTTAGTTCTCATCTTTCATTTCATCAAATAGAAATACAAGATCAAGATTACAATTATAAAATCCACACTGGAAAACGCCATATATTCCTAAATCCTGAAAATCCTACCATGTTGCTTGCCATTGATTAGTAATTCGGTCTCCAGACACCTAACCCTAGAACTCTTGTAAGCCATATTTGATAATAATAATAATAATAATAATAATAATAATAATAATGATAATCACTATCACTATCATTATCATTATTATTATAAAAAGTATTAAGAACTTTTATTGCATCAAAAATAATAGCATCACAAATTTTTCCTAATTTGTTTATAAAGAATTTTGCAGCTTCTGGAGATGTTGTTGCTATGTAGAAATAAGTAAAAGTTAACATTTTTTTTAGAGAACGGATAAGAAATATAATCATATCGCTTGTTAATTTTAATGGTTTCAAGAAACAATTTTTTTCATTATTGTTAAAATTTGTATATTTTTGAAGATGCAATAGATGTTTGAATTTAATTGTCTCACTTTTCAACAATTATTTTAAATAAATGACACTACTGTCATTACCTTGTACGTATTATTCAAGTAGATAAGACAAATAACTCTGATTCCCAATTCGGTGTCATGAGTCTCAGATCCTATGCAACCAGCAAACCAATAAAGAGGCAGCCAACTCTTATAGTGGATGAAACACTGAGTTACACACTTCATGCAAGAGGTGTAGCATTTGGTATAACTTTATGCTATATTTCATAATCATGCCGCCAGTTTGTTAACATAAATATTTTGTAACACTTCTTATACTAAGTAAATTACACTTATTTATGCTTTTCAAATAAAAAGATGTCTGGTCTGCAGCAAATAAGATGTGTTTGCTTGCTCAGCATTGACGCCTCATTATCCCCACTTTTTTCATATTTTCCTCTCTCTCTCTTTCACCCACCCTATCCTAAAGTATACAAAGCACCTTAGCACCAGACAAAAGGGAACACAAACTGAATTTTACTAACTTTTATTGTAATGCAATTGGTAAAATCAAAATTCGAAGGAAGTGTGTGTGTGTGTGTGTGTGTGTGTGTGTGTGTGTGTGCCGGTGTGGGTGTGTGTGTGTGTGTGTGTTTTTTTATTTTGATTTTTTTTTTACCTGAAATGCTCCTTTCCTTAGGAATACTACATGTCTCATTTTATTTACATTATATACAACTTTTACAATAATTTTACAATGATTTTACATATCTTGTATTTTTTTGAAATGTTTCCTACAATATTTTACAATATTCTTATTAAAATAGTTGCAATTAAATAGCAAGTTTTATTGATATAAAAATTATTTGTGGTTGGTTTATTGACACTCGTCACTTACTTTTTCATATATTTATGAGAGACTAGTTTCAAAGGCCCTGGCCTCCATTTTCAATCTCTTCCCAACTGGCAACTGTTGTTATCTGCTCTCTCTGGTGGTGGAACTATGAACTTTTTTGTCAAATTATCTGCTGGCGGGATTTCAAAGTACATTACGCGATCCTTATTTTTCCAGATGAATATGTTCTCCCATTACTTTCTTGGAAGTGTTGAAAACAGTGTTGTTATGATAAATTAACTTTAAAGAGAGTCGATTAAAGACACTATGTTGTTGATAAAGACAACAATGTGTTGTTTAGTGTCTTTAATCGACTCTCTTTAAAGTTAATGTTCTCCCATGTTGTCAATCTATTTTGGTTTATCACTCCTTTTAATAATTTTGGAATGAAAACCATGACATTGATCCAAATCCAAAATTATTAAAAGGAGTGATAAACCAAAATAGATTGACAACATGGGAGAACATATTCATCTGGAAAAATAAGGATCGTGTAATGAACTTTGAAATCCCGCCAGCAGATAATTTGACAAAAAAGTTCATAGTTCCACCACCAGAGAGAGCAGATAACAACAGTTGCCAGTTGGGAAGAGATTGAAAATGGAGGCCAGGGCCTTTGAAACTAGTCTCTCATAAATATATGAAAAAGTAGGTGACGAGTGTCAATAAACCAACCACAAATAATTTTTATATTAATTTTGACGTCACTGTTACTAAATTCCTCCAAACACACATCAAGTTTTATTGAATTTTTATGCTTCATTTGCCCATTTCTATAGTATAGTATAGTCTAGTGTGTGTTTGTGTGTGTGTGTGTGTGTGTGTGTGTGTGTGTGTGTGTGTGAGCGTGCGTGCGTGCGTGTGTGTGTGTGTTAAATGCTTCAATTATAGTTTATGAATTACATTTTTGCCTAATCCATTGGGAACTGCCAGTGACTCATCCATATCCCTGTCAATGTCACATCAAGAGACAGTTTGTCAGTGTCACAGTCTTCATTGTCTTAGTCTTGCTAATTTATGATGATAGGGTCCAAAATGTTGTCACATGCTATATCTTCCCCAAAGTCATCTTCTTGTACTTTTTCTTCATGTCTCACACAGTTTTCACAACCTTGTTGTGTTACTTTGTCAATTTCTTTGTGAATAAGTCATTCAACATGAGTTATTTGTGTTATTTCTGTTTCCAAACCTCTGTTTGAGCCCACACTAACTCAATTGTATTGTATTTTATTTGTAAGGGTAAGGGGGCTGGCGTATTAACTTGTGTTCCACTTCAGTTGCAAGTTGATCCAACTGATACACCTTTTCCTGGTTTTTAAATTGAAGAATTACTGAATAATACTGATTCGAATTCTGAAGCAATCATAAAAATATCACGTGACGGTTCATGCTCTGCAGATGCAGCATTCTACAGACTAACAAAAAGTGAACGTTTGTTCTCTCTCAAATTTAACAAATACCTTGACTTGTCAAAGTAATTCTTTTAGAACACCATGTCAATAGTTTTCATTTCATTCTGAGCAATTACAAATATATGTACACACATACCAACCAATAATGATGGTCATTTTAGAACTTGCATTGCGATACATCATTATAATATATGGGTACTTTTTTATTTGTATTATGAAAACTATTTGAGTTAAAAATATGGAGCTTTTATGATTGTGTTAGAAACATTACTCCCTAACTTCCCTGGAGATCACTTTTTGCAAAATTTTAATTTTTCTCTTAGAGCAAATAACATTTATTAGAGATGGATTCACATGGCACTTGTCACACTCTACTGTAGGGTAATGCAATATGACAATATTGCAGGACTCCGATTGGTTGCTGGCCTGATAGCATTCTAGGACAAAAACCATCCCATTTGAAAGTCACAGTAGGTTTAACCTTACATTTATATTATTACTGGGCCCATTTTACTACTTTAGTCTTCCTCCATGATCTAGGAGGAACATGCTTGCCTCTAGATCTTGAGGTTGTGTCTAACTTGCAGCTGCAGAAGAACAGGCACACAAACATCAAGTTTAAAGAATTATTAAACTATTTTACAATTTGAATTCATAAATTGTCTTCTTGTATGTAGTAATATACATTTACATTTCTATAGTCTTGATTTTAAATTTTAAGAACAGTAACAATTTCACAATTAGAATTTACCAATCACTCCATTGCCTTTGATATAAACTTAGAAAAACTATAACAGTTTCACTATTAGAACTACCAAATCAGCACTTAAAGGACATTCAAAACATTGTCAATGAATTAGATGAAAAAGAAGCTTCCTCCATTGCCAAGGTTAAGAGACCACTCAAGTGCCCCACTATTGCAGCTTTCCTTGCTTATATTAGCACGCATTTTGGTTTTATACCAAAAGCTATTCTCCAGCTGGAAAGTACAAGTTTGCCACTGAAAGAAGCTCTAGATATCATTGACCATGTTTTGAGAAAACAAATATCTGGAAAAGTGGAGCTGGATGTCCTTCGAAGCTGCAGAAGATTATTCAACAAAATTCTGGTTTTGGAGACATGCAAATCGTAAACTTAGTATTGCGTGACAATAGGAAATCTTTTACCCCATAACGTTTTGGTATGTATGTAACTATTTACTGCAATGCCAAAAAATAACCTACAAAGCAAACAGTAAACTATATTTTGTGCATTCTTTGATGAATATCTGACACTGTGTAGGTACTTTTGTGAAATAAGTTCATGAATAAATCTTACAAATATGTAGCAGAAAAGAAAAATGATAAGTAAATGTACTAGTAAACAAAACATTTAAAAAGGCTTACTTTAATAGAGGAAAACCTATTTTAATAAACAAAAACTTAAAAAAAAGTCCTATTTTTATAAAGAAAAACATAAAAAAACCTATTTTAAACAGATAGAAAACCTAAAATTAAGGAATATTCTACCTAAAAATCTGGGTTCTAGTGATTATTTTGCCAGATTTGCTTCTGTTTTTAAGATTTAATTTTACCTTTCTCAAAATAAAGCACTTGCCTTTTCCATGCATAAATAAATTTGAAATAAATGTTCTAATATTTTGAGATAAAACGTGCATGCCAGAGGTGTTAACAGAAAATTAGAATAAGCCAAAAATGGATGTCAGTACCCTACTTCCTCAAATATGGTTACAAGGGGATCCTTCACTGTTCCTGGCTACTTGGAAACTCATGTTCTGTCACCGCTCAGTTGAAGGCCAAGCAGACCAATGGAATTTGCCAAGTAACCTAATGTCACAGCCAAGTTTATATCACCAGCAAAGATTTACCACTATACCATCTTTTGTATTGCAGTTCAACTAAGTATATTTGATGGTAGCAGAGCAACAAACGTGGTGTGCATGTTAGCAAACCTTTAACTTATTTAATAAATCTTTCATTTAATATAGGAAAATTTCCAGACTGCTTAAAAATTTCAAAAATAAAACCACTATTTAAAAAAGAATCACAAAAAGAAATAGAAATTTACAGACCAATTTCTCTACTATCAACTTTTTCTAAAATTATCGAAAAAATAATGTTTAGAAGGTTAATGTCCTTCTTTAACAAACACATTTATGGATAGACCAGCAACATGGTTTTCGGAAAGGTAGATCGACTTATACTGCTATTTTGCAATTTCTAGAAGAAGTGTACACAATATGGATAGTAAAAATAAACTTTGTATTGAACTATGTTTAGATTTGTCTAAAGCTTTTGACCTGGTCAATCATGATATATTATTATCCAAATTAAATTCATATGGCATCAGAGGGACTGTAAACAACTGGTTTGCCTCATATTTAAAAGACAGGAAACAGATAGTGGAATTACAATTTTTAGATGCAAAGACTAATACACTTTTTGATGAATATTCTGAAATGAAAATTATAAAATGTGGGGTCTCTCAGGGTTCTATCTTAGGCCCCCTTCTATTTCTAGTTTATATTAATGATATAACACATAACGCAAATGAGGAAAATATTAAACTTACTATTTTTGCAGATGACACTAACATACTCATCACTATATGTGTTTGGAGGAATTTAGTAACAGTGACGTCAAAATTAATTTCACTACTAATTGTAGCTCACCAGAGAGAGAGAGAGAGAGCAGACAACAACAGATGCCAGTTGGAAAGAGATTGAAAATGGAGGCAAATGTCTTTGAAACTAGTCTCTCATAAATATAAACAAGTAAGTAACGAGTATTAATAAACCAACTACAAATAGTTTCTGAGATACTCATCACTGGTAATGATAAAGGTCATTTACTTCAAAATGTAAATGAAATTAATTAAACTATTATGCCATGGATTGATCAAAACAAACTAATTTTATACAAAGATAAAACAGTAGCAATAGGTTTTTCGGCATAAAGTAAATAGAAGTATTACCTTACCTGACTTTAATTTGGATGGCATCAACATTTCATATGTAAAAATTACAAAACTTTTAGGTATGTGGTTAAATCAAAACTTGGATTGGACTGTACATATAGAAGATTTGATTAAAAAGTTAAGTAATCAGTGCTATGCTTTAAAAACATTAAAAATGGTAGCAGACGTAAAGACAGTCCGAATGGCATATTTTGCATATTTTCATTCCCTTATGAATTATGGTATCATCTTTAGGAGTAATTCAAATTAGCCATTAAAGGCTTTTCGAATGCAAAAAAAGAGCCATAAGAATAATAGTGATCCAACCTGCACATGTGAGCTTTAGAGAGTATTTTAAGGAACTGAAAATCATAACCCTGCCATGTTTATACATATACAAAGTTCTTTTACATGTAAAAGCTAGTTTAAGTTGCTTTAAAACACACCAGCATGATACAAGAAACAGTTCAAACCCACTAGCAATTAGTCATAATACCATGTTCTACAAATATTCCTTCACTTACAGTGGTACCCAACTGTACAATAAGTTACCTCTTTATTTAAAACAGATTGACAAACAAAAGATTTTTAAATTGAAACTACATAATTTTTTAAGTGAAGCATGTTTTTATTCTATTCTAGAGTATTTGGAAAGTTAAGTTATATTATTATATTTTGGCATTTACTCTTATACATGTTTTTCTTTGTTGTGTAATTTCTGTATTTAAATTTTGTAAATATTTTTGTTTTTACGTGACCACAATCTTGTATGGAGATTTAAAGCATGAATAAATTGAACTGAATTGAATTGAACTCTTCCAGCTCTGAATCTATGAGGGGGAGTCGTTTATCCATGGCTGAGAGAAGGAAAGGGCAGGTTTTATGTCTTGCAACCTAGTAGGTATAGTACAAAGCACAACATACATTCAAAGTATAAACTTGAAAGAAGCGTAGGGACCGTGAAGCACAAATTAGTACAAAAGTGAATCGAGAATATATTGACACATTGCTTCACTCACACTGTTTATTCACAGGACATGTTTCAAGAGCTCTTGCTCCTATCCTCAGCTGATACTCGACTAGTGCAAGTTGTAGTGGTTTCTTCTTTCTCCGTATTGTCAATAGATGGCGTGATATACTTGTCAAAGATGTCCGGTGGTGGAGTTTCAAAATTCATGACTCTATGACGATTTTTGTTAATGAAGATTTTTTCCCATACGGAAAAATAGACGGAAAAAAAAAGGTCACCCCATAGACCTTTCCGTATGGAAAAAATCTTCATTAACAAAAATCGTCATAGAGTCATGAATTTTGAAACTCCACCACCGGACATCTTTGACAAGTACATCACGCCATCTATTGACAATACGGAGAATGAAGAAACCACTACAACTTGCACTAGTCGAGTATAGTTGAGGATAGGAGCAAGAGCTCTTGAAACATGTCCTGTGAATAAACAGTGTGAGTGAAGCAATGTGTCAATATATTCTCGATTCACTTTTGTACCACAACATACATTCCTCCACTAACAGTAACTTGGTGCTTCCCTTTGTATTCCTAGCTTAGTTTCAGAAAAGACTTGCTTTCTAATAATAGAGATCATTAAGTTGGCATGTTAAAATAATAGGAAATATTTGTGCATTCTCTGTTCTGCAAATTTTACAAATTCTTCACCCTGCAGTACCACTAACCTTGGTTTAGGATGTGACATTTCATATTCTGTCTGACACTATTTATTATATTTTCTCCTCTACTCAATACACCTTCCCACCCAAAAGTAAAGATGAACATGTATTTGTCTCTAATGCTCAGGAATTAATAATGAAATCACTCTTCTTTGCTTCAACATTATTATGTTAAATTTTTCAAAAGTCACTAACTTGTAAATGTTTTCTTGGGACGCTTATTAGATCATTTTGTTTATTTACATTATTTAGTGGTGATTAGCAGGTTCAAACTTGGCCCAGACTGATGTTTCCAAGTGTGCTTAAAAGCAACAACTCCATGTGAGTAGACCTTTTGTATGTAAAAATACTCCTGCAGAACAAAATTCTGGCACACTGGCGGCACTATATAATCCTGGCAATTCACAGCTTTGTTAACAACTAAGATTTTTAACAAATTTAAGCTATAAACATATTAGATGATTACTACTGCCACAATGTTAAATAATTTATTATAAAACTGTTTCTTATTGGTCCTCACCTTTAAGCAAATCTATGATACCCATTTGAATAATTGCACTTGATAATTACAACTACAACAATGTTAAATAATTTATTATAAAATGTTTCTTATTGGTACTCACCTTCAAACCAATCTATGATTCCCACCTGAATAATTGCACTTTAGTTTATGTTACTTCAATGCATCGAGATTTAACTGTATTGGAACACCACAGTGAAGCGAAAAATTATTAAATTTTAGATGAGTCGTATTTTTTACACATCTGCTTCACTTTCGTATTGCTGGAGTATGTTATACATGTTTTTAGGCCTTGGTTAAGTACATACAAAAGTGAAGCACATGTGTAAAAAATACGACTCATCTAAAACTTATTTTTCTAGGGAGTAAACGTTTTTGTTAGTAGAAATACAAAATCAATCATTCCACATCAAAATGAACACACACAAAACTTCACTTTCTCTGAATTTTAATTTACATCTTCCAGACATAAGCGGCCATGCATTTCACATTTTCCAGAAAATCAAATTATTTGTTATTTGCAGTATAACATTTTTCTTATACTTGCAAAATGTTATAACATACAGTTAATTCATTCTTGGCCTATAGAATCGTCAAGGATTAATGCAATATGTAGTTTTGTAGATAAAATCAATTTGGTTTTACTGATTCTAAATATTACCTATAGAGAATAAAATGACAATCAATTTTTAATAGTGTCGCCAGGTCATTGTTGATTGGAGGCAGCGCGGGTAACAAGATCAAAGAGACAGCAGTGCAGTGTGGAGACAAAAGCTTGCCGAAATGTTGGGCCGGAGCAGACGGATTTTCCAAGAGTTCGCCTTTGTTCTAGCCGCTCTCGATTGTTTGAGAAATTTCTGGAATGTTAGAAAAACTATAAAAAGGCAGCCTGCCTGCCAAAGAGAGTCAGTGAGTCGGTAATTGAATGCATGCGGGTAAGCGGCTGTGTTTGTTGAGCTTGTATGTTGTACTGTGTATGAGTATGAAGCGTATTTCTACGGAAATAAAGTACAATTTTTTGTGTTTGTAACTTGGACTTCTGATTTCACGAACCCACAACGTCACCATTGGTGTCAGAAGTGCGACGACATGGAGGCTGCATTGGAAAAGATTTTGGAGAAGATGACGGAAAATGAAAGCAGAAAATGACAACTTCGCTGCGTAAACAGAAGCGGCGAATAACAACCTGGCCGCAGAAATGAAGGAAATGAAGACGGCAAACAACAACCTGCCCGCGGAACTGAAGGAAATTAAGACCGAATTGACCAAGGAAATTAAAGCGGCCAACGAGGTCCCGCCGCAAAATTTGAAGAGCAGTTGGCCGACATAAAGGAGGCCGTCACGGAGCTTGGTGAGCGCGTCGAAGACCTGGCAAGCCGCGTTAACGACCTGGAAGGAAAGGCCGACAGCAGCGTCAAGTCCCTGAACGCCATGGTGGAGGGCGTCGTCAGCAGGAGGTTGAAGGATTTGAAGGCCGACGCACCGGGACGCGACACAACATCGGCGCGCGTCAAACCTCCGAAATATGACGGCGCGTCAACGTTTGAGGTCCTCCGCCACCAATTCGACGCAGTGGCCAAGCACAACAAATGGTCACCAGAGGAGGAGGCCACACAGTTAACAGCCAGCCTCCAGGGACGGGCCGCGGAAGTCCTGAACGCGGTACAGACAACGGCGGCGCCCAAGGACATCTGGGAGGCCCTGGAGAATCGTTTTGGAAACCACCGCTTAGCCGCAGCGTACCGCAGCCAGCTAAAGGCAAGGTCACAGCAGCCGGGGGAGACGCTGCAGGATTTCGCCCTGGTAGTTGAACAACTGGCTGGCAAGGCCCTAGTCGACCTCCCACCAGAGTTCGTATGCCGCGAAGCTGCCTAGACATTCGTTGACGGGGTACGAGACACGGAGATTCGTCAGCACCTAATGCTCGGCGGTTATAAAACCATTCACGAGGCGCTAACGGCAGCATTAAGGATGGAGGCGGCCAAGCTAACAGCTGTCCCGACGTCGAGAACGAGGAGTGTCCGCTACACCGGAGACAGGAGACCACCCCAGGGACGCCGGCGAACACCTAGTGGCCTGTGTTCAGGGTGTGGACAGCCCGGACACCTGGAGAGAGACTGCACACACCAGGAAGAGCAACCGGAAAACGAGAAAGGGCCGTCATGGAGAGGGGCACGTCGGCGCCATCACCACCATCCCCTCGAGTGACACCGCAAGCCGTCAGCCGGCGTTTGGATGAATGCCTCATCGCGGACGGTTGGGTGGAGGGGAAAACGTGCCGCGTGCTGGTGGACACCGGGGCGGCCGTGACCATTATCAGACCTGACGTGGCCAAGGGTTTGCCGACGAGGAAGCCGAGCCGACCATACCAGCTTGTCACGGCATCGGGTGACACCTTGCCTGTGGAGAAGGAAGTCCTGCTAAAGTTGAACTTGGAAAAGAGTGCCGTACGTCTGTGGTTGTACGTCGCGAAGGTGGCTGAGGAGGTGATTCTGGGACTGGATGCCCTCAGGAGCCACGTGGCGACGGTCGACGTCGGCAGGAAGGTCCTGCGGCTCAACGGAGAAGAGGTTATGCTCCGTCAACGCGCCTTGGAATCTGCAGGGTCATCTTGAACAAAGACGTGGTTGTCCCCGGGAGGAGCGAAGTGATGGTGACGGCGCGACAGGAAGGCCAGAGAACCAGGACCATGATGCTGGACCAGAACACGCCCGTACGCCGACTGTGTGTAGCCAGGGCATTGCTGCCGTGCCGAGGAGGTGCCAGTGACATTGCTAAATCCAACGGACACCGATCACGACGTCCAGGCCGGGACGCAGTTGGACACGTGCCAGCCCGTGGTAAGCGTAACAGCAATCGACAAGACGCAGGAGCCGGTGCCGACGCAACACCTGGGGTCCCGGCTAGAAGGCCTAATGGAGAGGGCGGCCGACCACCTGACCGCAGAGCAGCTGGAGAAAGTTCGACAACTGCTGAGACGATACCAGCGCGTCTTCAGCGAAGGTGATAGTGACTACGGCCGCACGGACAAAGTGCTTCACCGCATCGACACCGGGGACGCCCAGCCTATTCGGTAACCACCTAGACGCGTTCCGCTGGCGAAGCAAGTGACGGTACGAGACATGCTGGAGGACATGAGATCCAGGGGAGTGATTGAAGAGTCTGAAAGCCCTTGGTGTTCCCCTGTAGTCTTGGTGACGAAGAACGGCGAGCTACGCTTCTGCATGGACAACAGGAAGCTGAACGCTGTCACCCGGAAGGACTTCTTCCCCTTACCCCGAATTGACGACACCCTGGACACGCTAGCTGGTGCGCAGTGGTTCTCCACCCTGGACCTGAAGTCGGGCTACTGGCAGGTAGCTCTAGACCCGAGAGACAAGGAGAAGACCGCATTCTCGACAGGCCAAGGGCTCTGGCAGTTCACAGTTATGCCCTTTGGCCTCTGCAACGTACCAGCTACCTTCCAACGCCTCATGGAGTCAGTGATGAGAGGACTGACTTACGACGCCTCCCTGCTATACCTAGACATCATCATCGTTCGTAAGACTTTTGAAGACCATCTCGAGAATCTGAGTAAGGTGCTACAGAGATTGCAGGCGACCAACTTGAAGCTGAACGCGAAGAAGTGCCAGCTCTTCCGCAAAGAAGTGAACTACTTGGGCTACGTAGTCTCAGCAACCGGAGTGACCACAGACCCGGAGAAGACACAGGCTGTGAGAGATTGACCTCACCCAAAGGATAAGAAAGAGTTGCGTAGTTTCCCGGGGCTGTGCAGTTATTACGGACGCTTCATAAAGGGGTTCTCTAGCATCGCCAAACCCCTCACCCGCCTGACAGAGTAACACCGGCCTTATGTTTGGACGGAGGGCGCTGAAGACGCTTTCCAGCACCTGAAGAAGACACTGTGCAGTGCTCCAATTTTGGGTTTCCCACAACCGGGTGGCGCCTTCATTGTGGATACCGACGCCAGCGACCATGGCATTGGAGGTGTCCTATCGCAGATCCAGGACGGCCATGAGCGGGTGATAGCCTACTACAGCAACACGCTATCCAAGGCAGAGAAGAACTACTGCGTCACCCGAAGAGAGTTACTGGCGGTAGTAAAGACCTTGGAGCACTTCCACAAGTACCTGTACGATCACCCATTCCACCTGAGGACTGACCATTCCGCCCTAACCTGCCTATTGAGCTTTAGGAACCTGTAGGGCCAGACAGCACGTTGGGTCAAGGCTGCTGGAGTACTTCACCTCGGAACATCGCAGAGGGAAGAGCCACGGTAACGCAGACGCTATGTCCTGAAGACCCTGTCCAGAAGAGTGCGGCCAGTGCAGAAGAGTGGAAGAGAAGGAGCGTGCCGCAGCAGTCCGAGTAGTCACGGCAGTGCCTGCGGACGGCTGGGATAGCGTAGGCCTGAGGAGGGAGCAGCTGGCGGACGCAGACTTGGGGCCACTCTTGAGGGAAGTGGAGGCAGTACTTCCCCGGAGTAAGGTCCCAGAAGTCTTGGAGGAAGTGCACGCCGGTACTTCAGGAGGACACCTGGGAGCGAACCGAACGATTGACAAACTACGGCAGCGCTACTACTGGCTGAGGCTCCGAGCAGACGCTGAGAGATGGTGCCGTCAGTGTCACGTGTGCGCGGCGATTCAAGGCCCCCAGACTAGGAGCCGGTCGCATGCAGCAGTACAACGTCCGAGCGCCGTTCGAACGGATCGCCGTTGACATTGCTGGACCGTTCCCAATATCCGACCGAGGCAACAAGTACCTGATGGTGGTCGTGGACTACTTCACTAAGTGGCCAGAGGTGTATTCCATCCTGAACCAAGAGGCAAGGACAATCACAGACTGCCTCGTGGAACAAGTGTTCTGCCGATTTGGGGTACCGTTAGAGCTGCACAGTGACCAAGGCACCAATTTTGAGTCCAACCTGATGAAGGAGGCACTAGAGAGACTTGGGGTTAACAAGCCCTGCACAACACCTCTACATCCCCAGTCGGATGGCATGATCGAGAGGTACATAAAGACCTCAGAGGAACACTTGAGGAAGGTCATGGCCAGCCATCAGCGAGACTGTGACGTCAAGGTGCCACTGTTGTTGCTGGCCTACCGCTCGTCAACACATCAACACACGACACCACGTAGATGACGCCAGCCAGCTTAATGTTCAGTCGAGAGTTACGCCTCCCTTGTGATCTGGCTTTTGGAAGCCCCCCGGACGCAAAACAGCCAGCAACCGAGTATGTGGAGAACCTGGTGGACCATCTCCACGACATGCATGAGATGGCTCGTCAAAACATCCAGAAGGCGAGCGACCGCATGAAGACCCGATACAACATGCAAGGCAACAGCCAAGGGTTCCAGCAGGGTGTCCTAGTCTGGTTGTACCGCCCTACCCGGACCAAGGGACGATGCCCAAAGCTCCAGCAACCATGGCAAGGACCATACCGGGTGGTGAAGAGGATTAATGATGTGGTCTACCGCATCCAGAAGGTGCCACAAGGGAAGACGTTGGTGGTACACCTGGATCGTCTGGCCCATTACGATATTGCTGTTCGGGACTACCAGCCTTGAGGAGGGAGCAGTGTCGCCAGGTCATTGTTGATTGGAGGCAGCGCGGGTAAGAAGATCAAAGAGACGGCAGTGCAGTGTGGAGACAAAAGCTTGCCGAAATGGTGGGCGGGAGTAGACGGATTTCGCAAGAGTTCGCCTTTGTTCTAGCCGGTCTTGATTGTTTGAGAAACTTCTGGAATTATTAAATTTTAGATGAGTCGCATTTTTTACACATCTGCTTCACTTTCGTACCTATTTTGAGGACATGTTTCGCAAATCTTCGTTTGCATCTACGGCTCTTGTGCGACTGACGCTAGATCCAGCGGTGTGGGTAATTCTGGGGTTGTTGCTGCCATCTGTTGATTTAGTGATGAACTGAAATGTGGGATTCTCTTCTAGCGGGATTTCAAAGTTCATTAGTTGGTTTTTATGTTTTTCTATGTATATCCTCTCCCATATGACGAGTTCACTATGTTTTTGTACGTATTTTAGTAATTCTGTGCTATCTTCAATTTCATGATTTTCAGACCAGAAATGAGCTGCTATTGCGGACTTATCAATATTTTTGTATCTTAAGTGCCTGAAGTGTTCTTTCTTTCTAGTGCCTATGTTCCTTTTTGTCCTTCCTATGTAAATTTTTTCACAGTCTTTACACTTAATTTTGTAAATGCCTGACTTTTCCTCTGGTTTTATCTTATCAGTATTATTACTGTGAAGTAGGTTTTTAATGTTGTAATTGTTTTTTGGTGCCAATGTTATATTGTATTTCTTGAATATTTTTTGGATCTTTTTTGTGGCCCAGGGGTGGTAAGTAAATTTAGCAAATCTAGTTTCTTGTTTTATTGGTGTGAGAGCTGTGATCTGTTTTAATTTCTTTTGAAGTTTGAATAATTTTAGTTTTTTATCTACAAGGTTTTTTCCATATCCATTTTTAATTGCAGTTTTTAAGATTTGATGGTATTCGTTTTGATATTCTTGCTGGCTGAGAGGTAGATTTACTAATCTGTGTGTCAGACTGTTGATGGTTGCATGTTTGTGTGGAATTGGGTTGAAACTATTTGCTTTGATGTAATTATCTGTGTGTGTTGCTTTTCTATGAATGCCAAATTCTAGTTTTTCATTGCCTTTTTTGATTTTAAGGTCTAAAAAAGGTAGAGTACAGTCCTCTTCAGTTTCTACTGTGAATTGTATGCTGGGTTCTTGCAGGTTGAGTAGTTTCAAAGCATCATCTATTAGTTTGTAGGGCACTATTGCAAAGATGTCGTCTACGTATCTGTACCATGTTTTAAACATATGAGGGAAGGCTTTAGTAATATGTGTTTCGAAAAAGCTCATGTATAGATTGGCCAAAAATGGTGATAGCGGGCTTCCCATAGCTAGTCCTGAAATTTGTTTGTAATATTTTCCATCGAAGACAAAATAATTTTGATGTATACATAATTCAGTCATTGCCACATATTCTTCTATTGTATTGGCATCCAGGTTTATAGAATTTAGCCATTTTTTCAGTTGAATCAAAAGTTTGTCTAATGGAATGCTAGGGAAGAGGGAGACCTTTCTTTGTATAACCTACATCTGAAAATTGTAAAATTACTAGGAAACACAGCATGGGACCACCTAGAAGCCAAATCATTTGAACATATCAATTATAAAGTCAAAGAGAAAGTTTATCGTCAAAATAAGAAACTAAAACGTAATCATAATCATTGGCAACCAAAACATAACAAAATTTCAGCAAAGAACACATCCCTAGATAGTGTAATTAATCTCTCAAAGCAAAATTTTAACAACGAAGAAAAAGATGTACTTAACCAAGGCCTAAAAACATGTATAACATACTCCAGCAACCCGGATGAATTCATTGCAGACATAGAATTAGCAGTAGAAGGCTAGGAAACTATGGACAAAAATATAATTAGAAAAAAATCAGCTCCTATATTGGAAAACTTAATAAATAAAAAGACAATAAAACATTTGAAACAAATTCAGATAGTTAAATCTTTAAGGAAAAAGGATGTAATCTTCTCAAGGGCTGATAAAGGGAACAAAATAGTAATCTTAGATACAGCTACATACAAAGAAAAAATGTTAGAGTTACTACAACAAAAAGAATTCCAGGAAATAGATTCTAATCCACTCAACCGATGCATAAAAGGTGTACAAAAAACCATCATTAATAGTAAAATTTTAACAACTACAGAACAAAAAACTATCAAACCAGACAACCCTACCCTTGCAAGAATATATGGTTTGCCTAAAATACACAAACCCAACATACCCATGAGACCCATTGTAAATAATATAAACACTCCTACTTACCTTCTGGCAAAATGGCTAACCAAAAAATTTCAGTCCTTTCCACAATTCCATACTCTGAGTATAAAAAACTCTTTAGACCTGGTAGAAAAAATTCAAAATCTTAAACTAAAACCTCATGACACTTTAGTATCCTTTGATGTCCGCTCCCTCTTCCCTAGCATTCCATTAGACAAACTTTTGATTCAACTGAAAAAATGGCTAAATTCTATAAACCTGGATGCCAATACAATAGAAGAATATGTGGCAATGACTGAATTATGTATACATCAAAATTATTTTGTCTTCGATGGAAAATATTACAAACAAATTTCAGGACTAGCTATGGGAAGCCCGCTATCACCATTTTTGGCCAATCTATACATGAGCTTTTTCGAAACACATATTACTAAAGCCTTCCCTCATATGTTTAAAACATGGTACAGATACGTAGACGACATCTTTGCAATAGTGCCCTACAAACTAATAGATGATGCTTTGAAACTACTCAACCTGCAAGAACCCAGCATACAATTCACAGTAGAAACTGAAGAGGACTGTACTCTACCTTTTTTAGACCTTAAAATCAAAAAAGGCAATGAAAAACTAGAATTTGGCATTCATAGAAAAGCAACACACACAGATAATTACATCAAAGCAAATAGTTTCAACCCAATTCCACACAAACATGCAACCATCAACAGTCTGACACACAGATTAGTAAATCTACCTCTCAGCCAGCAAGAATATCAAAACGAATACCATCAAATCATAAAAACTGCAATTAAAAATGGATATGGAAAAAACCTTGTAGATAAAAAACTAAAATTATTCAAACTTCAAAAGAAATTAAAACAGATCACAGCTCTCACACCAATAAAACAAGAAACTAGATTTGCTAAATTTACTTACCACCCCTGGGCCACAAAAAAGTTCCAAAAAATATTCAAGAAATACAATATAACATTGGCACCAAAAAACAATTACAACATTAAAAACCTACTTCACAGTAATAATACTGATAAGATAAAACCAGAGGAAAAGTCAGGCATTTACAAAATTAAGTGTAAAGACTGTGAAAAAATTTACATAGGAAGGACAAAAAGGAACATAGGCACTAGAAAGAAAGAACACTTCAGGCACTTAAGATACAAAAATATTGATAAGTCCGCAATAGCAGCTCATTTCTGGTCTGAAAATCATGAAATTGAAGATAGCACAGAATTACTAAAATACGTACAAAAACATAGTGAACTCGTCATATGGGAGAGGATATACATAGAAAAACATAAAAACCAACTAATGAACTTTGAAATCCCGATAGAAGAGAATCCCACATTTCAGTTCATCACTAAATCAACAGATGGCAGCAACAACCCCAGAATTACCCACACCGCTGGATCTAGCGTCAGTCGCACAAGAGCCGTAGATGCAAACGAAGATTTGCGAAACATGTCCTCAAAATAGGTACGAAAGTGAAGCAGATGTGTAAAAAATGCGACTCATCTAAAATTTAATAATTTTTCGCTTCACTGTGGTGTTCCAATACAGTTGAATCTCGATATAATTTCTGGAATGTTAGAAAAACTATAAAAAGACAGCCTGCCTGCCAAAGAGACTAAGTGAGTCGGTAATTCAACGCATGCGGGTAAGGGGCTGTGTTTGTTTAGCTTGTATATTGTATTGTGTATGTGTACGAAGCGTATTTCTATGGAAGTAAAGTACAATATTTTATGTTTGTAACTTGGACTTTTGATTTCACGATCCCACAAAGTCACAATATGAATATGTTTTCAAACTTTAAAATCATATTCATAGCGATAATAGTATTCTCTGGAAAATACAAAAGAAATATGTGATATATTTTCCCTTACGTTTGTTAGTATTAGAATGGATTCTTCTTTCAAAGTATGCGTTTAAACACTTAATATGTGTTAACACGTAGAGTTTCAAAACATAAACTGCTGACTGAGAGTTTTATGCTGCAGTGGCATGCCAGCCAATACTAATGGAATATGAATGTGATACACCATTACTTGGTGCAACTTAGTAACAGAAACCTTATATTCTATGAAGTCTCTCTCCACTGTTTCATTTTAAACGTTATGCTTGTGTTCAGCTTTTGAGTTGGAAGTTCATATTTAGCTACATATGTGGTTTATGAAAATGCATAATGTGTGAACTGAACAAACATAGGTATCACTATATTATCAATCCATTTAATGTTTCCAAGCATAATATAAAGCATAACACCTAAAAATCGACAACTTAGCTCTGTCACCATATCTAAAATATGTGATGTGCTGAAAAAAATTTCTGAAGTACCATCCAATGCTAACAGTAATTGTGTTCTACAAAGTGCTATGAATATTCCAGAAGGGGTTTGAAGTACTGCAAGCGACATTGAGAGCTCATCTTCAGGTGGTTGTTTTTTAACTTACATGCAAATGTTTCTAAGTTAAATGAAAGCTTAGTGATTTTGGGTGAATTGTCCACTGAGAAAAGGAAACCAACCAAGTACCATATCCACAGAAAATATTGAAACCTACTGAAATGTCCCTTATAAAGCAAAATAATTCATACTGAGATGAAAAATTAACAATCAATTTCACTATCAAACAGAAACGCTTCGTAGCATGCAACTGATGACAAGGATTTAAAATTATAATCACTGGTTTTGAAGACTTGCCACATAAAGAAATTTGGCTACTCTGATACATTAGTGTATGATTAAGAGGGCAAATCAACTTGCTGCAGAGAAGGAAATATTGTTAACACCTGCATGTAAAGTTGAAAAACAACTAGACCACCAGCAGTGCTAGAAGTCCTTGAACTTACATTTCAGTTGAAGTAAATAAAATGACGGAGAATGGCAAAAAGCTACAGAAATAAAAATGAGACTGGTTATGCACACTATCTGAATTTTAAGAGAAAATGTTGAACAGTGATAATTTGCCAAGTTAAAACCTAAACAATGTATTTTACCTTGATTTTGTAGAACTTATATCACGAATACCTGTGCCTACCATGAAAATGTTACATTGATGATTGATGGTGCAGTTATTCAAAAACTGACCAAAGGAAACAGTACAGTTAAAAGTTATTATAAAAGTACCATACCTCAAATAATACAACCCTCTGTCTCAGAATTATCAGAATTTAGGAATGCCCAGTTTGTCCTGGAACTGTTAACTTCACTACATACTGACAAGAACCTTTTGATGCATTAGACGTACAATATATTAGATATAAACAGTGGATGACTGCGGACAGAACACGGTTGTAAACTTTGGAATCTTTGCTACAGGTATATTTGGAGCAATTTTAAATTATATAAATTATTGAATACATCTTGTATGTCTAGCCCAGCAACAGTCTTTGTTTCAGGCAAATCTTAAGAAAGGAGACCGAGGAAGAAGATTGTATCAACATTTGATTTTCATTTCAGACAAAACTGATAAACCTTTTTTTTTTTTAAGGGAAAAACATTTTAAGAACACTTTTCCTTTTTTAACTGTACCTGCTCTATATTAGAATAAGCAATTTTATAATTTGTACTACTATAAGGCTGAGTTAGATATTCTTGCTAAGTAGCATTTGTATGCCACATCACATGGAAAAGATGGAATATACTCCCATATGGGTACATGACTCACGGCTGCCACACTGCTTATGTACATAGTTCCTTTATTGTATAACTTGGAGAAATACATATAACAAATACAGGGGTGGCTCCGGGGATAGTGCTTCTGTGACATGGCACTGCCTTAAAATGAGGGAGAATAAAATATAAATTATCTGTATACTCCTAATACAGTCATACTTATCACTGTTCTGCACTCAATGTAATGTCCTGCCTAACAACTGTAACTAACATGAACAGAGGTAGTTTTTTTTACTAAGTAGGCCATTTTCTACATTATTGTTAATAGACAATGTAAAACTGAAATTCATGGGAAGATATGCTCCTGATCTGCACATAAATATATAACAAAAAGGTGATGATTAACCGCATAAGAATTAAATAGTATATTTACACGTAAAATAGATGGTTCTTGGATGTAAAGCAAAAAATACTCTATTCTGTTCTTCAAGCGTTTTGTTTGGTGGCAATAATCACTAGTCAAAAACAGTGTGGTGGATTTAGTTAAGCTAAGCTGAGACATTAACATACCTGCATAAGTATCTTAAGTTGATATGTTGTCAGTAAACCTTTTGTAACTTTTTCAGTAGCTTGATATTTGCTTGACAAAGAAGTCAGCTAAATTTCTGAGTCAAATGAGTGTGATTAGTTCCACATTGTAGATTGCAGGTAGTCCCGGTCGAAAAGAGAAATGCAGTGAAAAGAAGTCACTACTATCCATGATGTACATACTGCATCACATAGATGAACATCATTTCAACCATTTCTTCCATTCACTGTTGAATATCACATACTTGTCGCTAAAAAATGTTGATCTTTAAAAATAAAAAAAATATCTGCCAAGAAATGCTGACTCTTCTTTTCTCCATGCTTCAGCCACCCCTGAACAGGTATACATTGCAGATACATTTATGGCAATTATATATATGCACACTTGTTTCCAATAAATGAGTAGCATGACAACATGACAGCCATCATATTGTGACTTTGTGGGTTCATGGAATTAAAAGTCCGATTTGCCGAAATTCTAAATGATTTTATTTCCATAGAAATACACTTATAGATTACAGCAACATTACGTTACGTGCACAATCAGTCTACCAAGGTCAATGATAATAACAAACAGCTTACTCAACTTCCACTGTTTACAACATCAACACTCTCAGCTGTTCTCAACTAACACACACCTCTCGTTTTACAACTCATCTCTTTCTTATATACCTCATTCATAATTCGAGACTGTTCTGTACAATCACTAGATGTTTCTAGAATAAACAAGGCATCTAATGATGTAATCTGAATATTCTATCACCTTCCAGGAGTGTGAAACCCTATCTGGGCCGGCAAGTCCTTTATCTCTGTGATATATTAAGCGTATGTTTATTTGCCAACTGTTTGTGTAAAAAGCCGCACGATCGTAGATAGCGGCTTCGTGACAATATGCATCCACCTAAGACATCCTGGGGGCATTCCTTTTGCTGTCAAATTGTTCCCAACATTGGCACTCCAAATATAGTAGAAGGTATACAGTGCTTCTAAAATCTGAAATGGAAAACAGAATACAAACAAGGAAGTAAAACACTGCCACTGATTTAGGACTCTTTAAGCCACAAAGCACAGCCGAAGGACTGAGGACCTCAAGCCCCAAAGTGTAGCTGAGGAATTTTTTATAAGTCAAGGAGTGTATGAGGTTGGATTAGGTTAGGTGAGGACCTGGGATACTTTACATTTGGTTTCTACTGTATTTGTGTGGATAGAAATTGTCAGTCATCCCCTTTTCTTTTGGATGGTGTTGTACTAAAACTCCACTAATTTATTTTCTTTTCTCCAAATCAGGGAGGAAAGAATGTAGAAATTTGATACTGGCAATCGTTGCATACCACTTCTTATACATACTGAGGCTTTTACAGTTACTGCCAATCACACGCTTATTTACCTTATTTGCTTCATTTCCATACAATGCCAACACACATTTAGCAACCAATTGCCTTCTCTCATTTCAATATTGGCACTAGTTGAGGATATGAGTTCTGTGGGAGGACATCTAGTTTATTATTTTGACTAAATAATCTCAAATGCAACACTGAAAAAAGACATCAATGCAAATTAGCCTGTCAGACAAGACTCACTTCAATATTAACCTTCAGATAAATCATTCTTACATAAGAGACATAGGTGAAAATAAATTGCTGGGACTATATATAAACAGTAAATTTATGTGTACTAAACATTGATTATCTGTGTAAGAAAATTAGTATATCAATATTTCTAATAGACATTTTAAGACAATTGGAGATACCAACATACTAAGAATGCTGTATTATGGGGTTATCTATCCACATCATATGGATTTTAAATATTGGGAAACTATCCAAGGGTTCATTTGAACAAACTATTGTCACCCGAACATCGGAATTCCCGAGAGACCCGGCAGGTGGCAGGTAGGGACCAGATGGGAAGCATTCAGCCACGCCTACCCATTTATCTGTGTAGTGCTGAGGGGATGGTTGGAAAAGCATCACTAGCCGCCTCTTTCCCCTCCCCCCAGGGGGTGTTGACAGCCGGGACACCTGGAGAGAGACTGCCAACACCAGGAAGAACAGCCGGAAGAATGAATAAGGCCCGGCGTGGCGAGAGGCACGTCGAAGCCATCCACATCATCTTCTCGAGTGACACTGCGCGTCGTCAGCCGGCGGATGGATGACAGGCTTATCGCGGATGGTTGGGTGAGAGGGAAGACATGCTGCGTGCTGGTGGACACCGGGGCAGCCGTTCAATAATTTTTTTTTTTTTTTGCACAAACTCAAAATGTTCTTTATTTCCACGGAATTACAGTTGGAACACTTGCCGATTACATAGAATTACGTAGCGCACACAATTACAATTCACCAGTTCGTCTGTCACATGTCCACTCCACACTCACAATTACGTACAACTCCTCTGATACACGTACACAGTCTTTCAGTCCGTTCGCTAGCATGGCGCTCCTCACAGCTGCTCGCCAAGAACTGAACTCTCCTCCAGCCCGGCGCATCGCTTATATAAGACCAACTGACCAATCTAGAAGGTTCCGGGTTAGATGAAATATCCCAACTGTTCCAGACGTCAGGGGGAGGGGAAAGGGGCGGCTAGTGATGCTTTTCCAACCATCCCCTCAGTTAGCGCTACACAGAAAAATGGGTAGGCGTGGCTGAATGCTTCCCGTCTGGCCCCTATCTGCCAGCTGCCGGTTCTCTTGGGAATTCCAATGTTCGGGTGACACTATTTATCCTACAGAAAAGGTGTATTAGATTAATTTTTAACTTGAAAGATAATGACTCTTGTGAAGGTATATTCACATAAAATAAAATGTTTACACTGTATTCATTATATGTACATAAGACAGTTCTCTTTGTTATAAATAAACTAAATGTGAAGAATACTGATGTACATGACAATACCAGACATAATAAAGACTACTTTAGAGACTGGATTACCAAAAAATCTAGTGATAGACATTTCTATAATGGGACAGATCTTGTTTAATAGACTGCCAAATGCTATTAAGTCACTTCATTCATTCATTTTATTGCATCCGTTTGATTATGAATACATAATATGGAATTGTCAAGGATACATATGCATTTTACATATGATTAATTAAATTACAATAAATTACTTATATATAAACTAGATTTACATTAATAATATACATATTTCAATTCATTCCTTATTTACTTTTTTTTATTTTTAAAATGCAATAATTCAACTGTATAAAAACAAATATTCAGTAGGAATTTATGAAGTTGCTTTTTGAAACTTCCTATTGTCTTTTTATTTTTTTATTTCTGATGGTAAGCTATTGTAAAATTTAATGCCTTGATGGTAGTAGCTGTTTTCATATAATTTGCTATGATGTGGAGTTAGATGTAATTTACCTTTAGCTCTTGTGTCGTGGTTATGTATTTCCGAATTGGTATTAAAACTTTTGATGGATGTTTGCATTTGTACAATGGTTTCATATAAATACACACATGGCACTGGTAATATGTTTAAAAATTTAAAATATGGCTTACAGCTAGAGGTGTTAGATAAATTGAGCATGATTCTATTCATCTTTTTCTTGATCCGGAATATTTTTATAGTTTCGTTGCTATTTCCCCATAATGATATTCCATATGATATAAGTGAATGAGCTTTTGCAAAATAAACTTTTCTTAGTGTTTGTATATCAACTAAACCTTTTAGTGCCAATATCTGATAAGTCTAGCTGAGTTTTTTTTTAATAATTCTTGTATATGTAGACCCCAATTTAAATTTTGATCAAACCCAAGTCCTAGAAATTGTATTTTATTGGCATATTTAATCTCTTCTCTATCTAGCACAAATTTTGCATGGTTTTCTTATTTATTAATTTTATGTTGAAAACTGAGTGCTAAACATTTTTCTTTGTTGATGCATAGTTTGTTTACTTTGAACCAAGATGTTACATATGTGGATAAGCTATTAGCATTTGTATTTAAGACGTCAGGATTTTTATTAGAGATTAAAATACTTGTGTCATCGGCAAATAAGGAGAACGTTATATTCTGATTCAGCTCATGATTTGTGAAGTCATTGATATATAGTAAAAAAAGTAAGGGACCCAAAACTGAACCTTGTGGAATGCCACTTTTAATTTTATGTATATTTGAATATGTTCTTAAAATTCTTTTCTTCTTTTATCAAAATACTCAATTTCTACTACTTGTTTTATGATTGCGCAAATACGAGCTAAACCATTCACATGCCACCCCTCTGATTCCATATTTATATAACTTATTAAGAAAGACATTATGGTCTACGAGGTCAAACACTTTTGAAAGATCTAAGAATATTCCGCAGCAGTGTTCAGAATCATCTAGCTTTTTGTAAATTTCATTTATAAAGTGGATTAATGCTGAAGTCATAGATTTCCCTTGTTGGAAGCCAAACTGTGAACCAGATATTATGTTATATTTTAAGATAAATCTTATCATTCTTGTATATATAACTTTTTCCATTACTTTGCTACAGACAGATAAAAGCGAAATTGGTCTGTAGTGTTTAACTTCTGTGTGTGCTCCTTTTTTAAAAATTGGTTTTACTTTAGCTATTTTTAGACATTCAGGAAAACATCCATTTTTCATTGATACGTTTATCATATAACACAGGGGTTTAACTGCATGTTTGTTGTATGCTTTTAACAAATGGTTCAAAGCAATTTCAAAACAAATTAAAATATTTCTTAATAGATAAATGTCAAATTTGATGATTTGTAAATAGGTATCTGTTTTTACATCTGTTTATATACTATATGTACTTCAGTTTTAAGTTTGTAAATAAGTGTTTTTTATATTTTTTATTATACCTATTGTATTTTGTAGCAATATCAGAAGTTTGTTAAAGTACATTGACTGATAATGAGGACAGATAGTTTCTGCATATAAGTAATGTTGCTTAAAAGGAAAGTCAGGTGGATCCTTGTGCTTAAACCATTCTTCAATTTCTCCAGTTTACTATACAGCTATTCTGTACTCACTAATGCGAGTATTTCTCAGCTATTACTGTCATACACCAATACAGGAGTGATGGTGCCGAAGATGCCACTACAACACGAGCAATGAGAGCGAGTCTACAGCCCTCTCAGCATCACATTAGAATTTACAAAATTTATTTGGGCAAAAGAACATAAAGTTAATGTTTTTCCTTGTGCATCAACATAAGTAGCATAATAATTAGTTTAAGGCAAGATACAGCAGTGTGAAAGTTTTGAAAAAAAAAAAAAAAATGTTATTTAGCATAGTAAAGAAAGACTTGTCTTACAGACAATAAATTACTACTCTCAGTAGGTACATTACTCGAATTCTCTTGCCTGTGGGTAAATTCACTGCACGTACCCCACCTAATTTGGACCAGGTTGGAAGAGAAACTTTGATAAAGTAATGGAAAAATTTGTGGCCTATTATGTGTGACTTTCCAGAAAACAAGATTGAAGAAGAAGGAGAAAAAATAAGTGTGGAAGAAGATTTTATAAACATCTTTAAAACTATTGATGGCTGTTCCGATATTGATGAAGACAATGACAACTGGAGGTAAATCGACAATGATGAAAGCTAAAAACTGATTACGGAGGAAGGCATTATTGCATCATGCAGTGTTAATGAAAATGAAGGGTATTCAGATTCAGACAGTGTTGATGAACAAGCTGTGGTTATGACCCATGTACAAGCGGTAGCAAACATAGAGAAATTCATGCTTTATTTTGAGGATCAAGTCAAAACATTGACAAATGAACTTCTAATGTTAAAGCGGATGCGAGATCGAACTTCTCGTAAGTGATACACTAAACTGAAACAGCAGAAGCTCACTGCATTTTTTACTAACAACTAGTTTGTAGCTATAATGTGTACAGTGCAAATACATAGGCTATTACAGTACATACAGTGTATGTGTTTGCAGGTGGAAGTGTACCGATAGCAATTTCTAAATTCTATTAAAAATATTTTGGTGATGTACATGTCTTTTTTATTGTTCTTCTGTCATTCTCTGGATAACCTGGATTTTTGTTAACTCGGATCAGCCCTGATCCCAGTAAATGACGTTCTACTGTACTTTAAAGCTGCATTCATTTATTCCATTAACCAATAGTGTAATAGTATTCAGAAAGTATTCATTTGAAGCTGAAGAGAGGGAGGGGGAAAATGAAATGAAATGTCTAGTGTTTAACGCCCGCTTTTACTACATACGGCATCGCCGGTGGAGGGAGGGGGAAGAATTGTATTCAAATTGTATTAATAAACATTTGGAAATCAGTTTTTTCACACACATCACTTTACACTTTCATTTTTGAGAGACTATAGAACAGTTCCTTCCAAACTAGTCCTTCAAAAATTAAAAAGTGGCGCAATGTGAAAAAACTTACTAAGTTTCTCCAAACATCAGGTCATTTAAGCTGTAGTTAAATTGTGTCCCATAAGTTAATACAAATTTTGAGTGTTCCTCAACTGTACAACACAAGTAAATAAAGTTTATGTGAAAAATAAGTTTATGTGAACAATTATTGCAATTAAAGTGCTGTACACAATTCATAAGGCATCTAATGACAGACTGCTGTTACTTTACAGACATGCTTTGCTGCAATGCTGCTTTGCACCACTTTTTAAGTGATTTTATTTAAAATTACTATGAAAAATGCCATATTTGTTTCATAGAAATATGTATAAAAAGGCAATAGGGAGTCTGTTTATACTCTTATAGAAATTTAAAGAAATGGGTTCATAGCGATATACAGTTTTTGAAGGTTTGGTCTTTAAAAAACGATGTAAATTGATAATTATATTGTAAAAATAAATATTAAATAAAAAATTATACATTAAGCTTTATATTGAACTTTGTACCATAATTTTATCACTTATCCACTTATTCCAACAAAAAGTTAGAGAGGTGTGCACTTTTCATAAGCAGCATTGCACAGTATTTTTTAACATATTGCAATTTTAAAAAATTAAGAATAGATGTTCTTTAATATGTGGTAACTTTAAAAAATTAAAAATTTACAAGATAATCCATGGACAAAACTTAAAGAGAATTGGTATCATGACAAATATTGCGTGACTTGACTTGGAATGATCCAAATGCAGGTATGAAAGACTTGTGGATAAACCACAGGCAACAAAATCAAACCTAAATTAACTCTAAAACTATTTGTAGTCTGTTTTTACACTACATCACTTACATTTTTTTTTTTTTTTTTTTTTTTTTTTTTTTTAGGGACTAGTTTCAAAAGCTGTTGCTACCATTTTGAACCTTGAAGGTCCAACTATTGCTGAAAATGGAAGCAACAATTTTCAAAACTGATCATTATTCACCCTTGTCTTGAGTTTGAATGATGCAATGTACTAAACTTGTAACACTGCCACAAAATATTGATATGGCATTACATTGTACTTATAAATAAAAACACTTTTCTTTCAGGTGTAACAGAAAGTAAATTATATTTTCACAGCATATGCTCATACACTTATGGTTGAAATGCATAAAACTACCAATCACAAAATACCAAACTTTTAGAAGTGATGCTCCCATGTTAATCATTGCTAACATGAGATGATCACTGCATCACATAGTGGGAGGCCAAAGAAAAACTGCTCTCCCAAATATTTACATTGTCGGCAGCTACTATTGGTGCATTTTTCATACTCTGGCTGTCTAACTCATACCACATTGTTACTGATGACACAGAAAGTTGACTTACCTGAGCTTCGTCATGACTACTAAAGCTCACATAACTTTTTGCATCATAAGTAGCAATACAGAATTAGAACATACAATCAAGTGAATACATGAATGAAATTTAGGCTAGTATGAAAAATACACTTTATACAATAGTCATTCATAATTGTTTCATTTGACACTAATAGGTTTTGTAATGATTGTTGACCCAAGTCACTATTTCTGTTTACAAGAATGTTTCATGAATAATTTATGATTATATCATAGTTAATCTTAAATCTTGAAGCTTTATGTAAAGTTCAAGATCTTGCAATAATTTTTTCATAGAAACATCCTGTACAAGAATTCTGTGTGAATCTGTAGCCAGCTAACAATAGAACGTTGAATTACACAGAAAAATGGGAACTATAACACTTAATACGTAAAAAACATAAGATAGCAACAGTGAAGTAACAAATATATCTAGTATTAGAAAGTGATGTAAACAATGTTTACGAATCTAGTCTCTTTAATTCCGTGGAAATTTTCATCAATTTCTTAAAAGATAAGTGAAGTTTGTGTCAAATAATTATATTTTATAAAATAATAACACTTGTTTGAGACTTTAATTTATTTCTTCTACTGTCCAGATGGCAAAACATTTTATATATTTGTGCAACTAACTGAATAATTGTAATCGGAAAAACTATATGTAGTTGTTTATTAATTTTTAGATGAGTCGTATTTATTACCATCTGCTTCACTTTCGTACCTATTTTGAGGACATGTTTCGCAAATCATCGTTTGCGAAACATGTCCTCAAAATAGGTACGAAAGTGAAGCAGATGGTAATAAATACGACTCATCTAAAAGTTAATAATCATTTCGCTTCACTGTGGTGTTCCAATACAGTAAAATCTCGATATATGTAGTTGGTTTATTGATACTTTGTCACTTACGTTTTTATATCGAGGGACTAGTTTCGAAAGCCTTTGCCTTTGCACATCTTGTACACAAATTCTGTGTGAATGTAGCCAGCTAACAATAGAATGTGACATTTCACAGGAAAATGGGAATAATAACACTTAATATGTAAAAAACAGAAGCTAGCAGCAGTGAAGAAACAAATATGTCTAGTTAATTGATGGAAATGAATCATTTCTTTACACTATCTCTATATAGGCTAAGGTTTTTGATAGATAGAGTCAACATGAAAAATTCAATGCCATGGCAGGGATTTGAACCACGGATCTCCAGATTTCCGTCCATTCGCTCTAACCCAATAAGCTACCATGGCCAACTTGCTGTCACGACATTAAATTCTCCCTTTGACTCGTATATTTCCCCAGTAAATCACTAGACGCTCTCACGTCCGAGATACACCGTTTGTAGCGACTTACTATCGTACGCACTTGAGTCACAGGCTTCATCATTTAACTCTTATTATTTTAGATAACTGATGGAAATTAATAATTTCTTCATACTAGCCGTATACAGGCTAAGGTTTTTGATAGATAGAGTCAACATGAAAAATTCAATGCCATGGCCAGGATTTGAACCACAGATCTCCTGGTTTCCGCCCAGTCGTCTAATCCAATTGAGAATTTAATGTCATGACGGCAAGTTGGCCATGGTAGCTCATTGGGTTAGAGTGACTGGACGGAAACCAGGAGATCCGTGGTTCAAATTCCGGCCATGGCATTGAATTTTTCATGTTGACTCTATCTATCAAATATATGTAGTATTAGACTGATGATGTAACAACGTTTACGAATCTAGTCTCTAAAATTCTTTGGAAATTTTCATCAATTTCTTAAAAGCTACGTGAAGTTTGTGACAAATAATTATATTTTATATAATAATAACACTTGCTTGACACTTTAATTTATTTCTTCTACTGTCCAGATGGCACATCATTTTATATATAACCCAAATAATTGTAATCAGAAACACTATATGTATTCGGTTTATTGACAGTTCGTCATTTGCATTTTTATATATAGGAACTAGTTTCGGCAGCCTTTTCAAAGGCTTCTGAAACTAGTCCCTTCATAATATAAAAACGTAAGTGATGAAGTATCAATAAACCAACTACATATATATTAATTTTTAGATGAGTCGTATTTATTACACATCTGCTTCACTTTCGTACCTATTTTGAGGACATGTTTCGCAAATCATCGTTTGCATCTACGGCTCTTATGCGACTAAAGCTTGATCCAGCGGTGTGGGTAATTCTGGGGTTGCTGCTGTCATCTGTTGATTTAGTGATGAACTTAAATGTGTCTTCAATTTCATGATTTTCAGACCAGAAATGAGCTGCTATTGCGGACTTATCAATATTTTTGTATCTTAAGTGCCTGAAGTGTTCTTTCTTTCTAGTGCCTATGTTTCTTTTTGTCCTCCCTATGTAAATTTTTTCACTGTCTTTACACTTAATCTTGTAAATGCCTGACTTTTCCTCTGGTTTTATCTTATCAGTATTATTACTGTGAAGTAGGTTTTTAATTATTAAATTTTAGATGAGTCGCATTTTTTAACACATCTGCTTCACTTTCGAAAGTGAAGCAGATGTGTTAAAAAATGCGACTCATCTAAAATTTAATAATTTTTCGCTTCCTTGTGGTGTTCCAATACAGTTGAATCTAGGTTTTTAATGTTGTAATTGTTTTTTGGTGCCAATGTTATATTGTATTTCTTGAATATTTTTTGGAACTTTTTTGTGGCCCAGGGGTGGTAAGTAAATTTAGCAAATCTAATTTCTTGTTTTATTGGTGTGAGAGCTGTGATCTGTTTTAATCTCTTTTGCAGTTTGAATGATTTTAGTTTTTTATCTACAAGGTTTTTTCCATATCCATTTTTAATTGCAGTTTTTAAGATTTGATGGTATTCGTTTTGATATTCTTGCTGGCTGAGAGGTAGCAAGAATATCAAAACAAATACCATCAAATCTTAAAAACTGCAATTAAAAATGGATATGGAAAAAACCTTGTAGATAAAAAACTAAAATCATTCAAACTTCAAAAGAGATTAAAACAGATCACAGCTCTCACACCAATAAAACAAGAAATTAGATTTGCTAAATTTACTTACCACCCCTGGGCCACAAAAAAGTTCCAAAAAATATTCAAGAAATACAATATAACATTGGCACCAAAAAACAATTACAACATTAAAAACCTACTTCACAGTAATAATACTGATAAGATAAAACCAGAGGAAAAGTCAGGCATTTACAAGATTAAGTGTAAAGACAGTGAAAAAATTTACATAGGGAGGACAAAAAGAAACATAGGCACTAGAAAGAAAGAACACTTCAGGCAATTAAGATACAAAAATATTGATAAGTCCGCAATAGCAGCTCATTTCTTGTCTGAAAATCATGAAATTGAAGATAGCACAGAATTACTAAAATACGTACAAAAACAGTGATCTCGTCATATAGGAGAGGATATACATAGAAAAACATAAAAACCAACTAATGAACTTTGAAATCCCGCCAGAAGAGAATCCCACATTTAAGTTCATCACTAAATCAACAGATGACAGCAGCAACCCCAGAATTACCCACACCGCTGGATCAAGCTTTAGTTGCATATAAGCCGTAGATGCAAACGATGATTTGCGAAACATGTCCTCAAAATAGGTACGAAAGTGAAGCAGATGTGTAATAAATACGACTCATCTAAAAATTAATAATTTTTCGCTTCACTGTGGTGTTCCAATACAGTTAAATCTCAACTACATATAGTTTTTCCAATTAATTTTGATGTCACTGTTACTAAATTCCTCCAATCACGCATAACTGAATAATTGTATTCCGCTTCTTACAACAAAACTTCTACAACCATTGCAGAAATTGCTACACACGCCAACATCTATTTTGTCGTTCATTAGATCATTATCAGCAGTGCAACAAATGTCATTAGCAACAGTATCACTTCACTTAACACTTTCACTATTATTTCACTTTGTGCTTGGACTTAAAGCATCAACACCAGACACCCATTATCCTCACAATCACAGAAATACTTGAATTCCAACTTGCCATTACTTGGCATTGTTCTGTGCTGTGGCATAGTGGGCTAAGGCATCATGCCTTGGCTCCCTGCTAAGGAAAGCAACCCAGGATCGATCCCATCCCTGGGTTGCGGAGTTTAAGTCCCAGGTATAGGACTGGTGCCCACTCAGCATCGTGAGGAAGTTGAGGAGCTTACGACAGGTAAGCGGCCCTGATCACTAAAGTCAACATTCCGGCTGAGGGATGCCAAGATGCTGACCACATCTCCTCCCCGTATCAATTGGATGATCGCCCACCTCTACCTTGCATGAGTGAGTGTGAGGCCGGCAGATGGGTTGGCAGCTTCCGGCCCTATATGGGCTGTCGCACCCTGGGTTACTGTTACTGATAACTTGTCATTGTGTTCTACCTAAAAGTAAACAAAAATACAATGCAATATGTAGCAGCATTTATATGCAATTTGCAGTCTGTTAGACAATTTTAAATGTCTCCTATTATATGGTATTATGGAAACATAATACATATAGTATGATGGTATTATCTAGGTTTAAAAACATGTGTAGACTATTCCAACCAAATTGAAGAATATTATTGCTGACATCCAAATTGCTACACAAACACTTAATGAAGAAAGTAGAAACACAGTAAAAAACAAATGCTCCAAAATAGCAGAACAGATTAAAAATGAAACGAAAATTAATTTTAGTAGCCAAATTATAAAAGCCCTTAAAAAGAAACCAGTTATTTATACTAAAATAGACAAGGGAAATAAACTAGTAATTTTGGACAAAGAAGATTACACGAAGAGAATGGAAGATTTGTTGGAATGCAATAATTACCAAAAAGCAGAAACTAGCCCTTTAAAGTACTGCATTGAAACCACAAATAAAACTCTAAAAGAAAGCAAAATAATCAACAAAAAAGAATTTCACAAAATTAAAGTAGATAACCCAACATTACTAAGAGTATATGGGCTGCCAAAAATGCATAAAACAGGGAAAGGCATGAGACCTATCACTAGTAGCATAAATGCCCCCACATATAATTTGGCCAAATGGTTGCTAAATAAATTTAATAGTTTCCCAAAATTCGAAAGTGCAATTTAAAAAAACTCTTTATATTTAGTAGGAAAAATCAAAGATATAAATTTGGACAAAAATGACAGACTGGTTTCATTTGATGTCACATCTTTATTTCCAAGCATACCAACAGAAAAATTACAGACCAACACCACTGGCCACAACCCAATTACACATAAACATGCAATAATAAACAGCCTTACACACAGACTACTCAACATACCCATGGAAAAAGAAGAATATTTCAAAGAACAAAAAACAATACTAAACACAGCAGAAGAAAATGGATACAACAAAAGTTTGGTGTTGAAGAAAATTAGAAAAGCTAAACTAAAGAAAACCATTAAGGTAGCAACCACATTTACAAAAGAAAAAGAAAGCAACAGCATATTCAGTTCATTCACATATCACCCAAAAACAATTAATAAATTTAAAAAGGTCTTCAAGGAACAAAATATCACCTTGGCATCTACTAATAGACACTCAATTTTAAAATTGCTAAATTCAAAAACAAAAGATGAAATCCCATCAGTTAACAGATCCGGAATATACCAGATAATTTGTAGGAATTGTGATAAATGCTACATAGGTCAAACTAAAAGAAATCTAAAAACCGGAGTCAAAGAGCACTTTAGAAACATCAGATTGAAACAAGAAGATAAGTCAGCAGTAGCATTTCACTTTTGGAATGAAAACCATGACATTGATCCAAATCCAAAATTATTAAAAGGAGTGATAAATCAAAATAAATTGACAACATGGGAGAACATATTCATATGGAAAAATAAGGATCGCGTAATGAACTTTGAAATCCCACCAGTAGATAACTTGACAAAGAAGTTCTTAATTGCACCACCAGAGAGAGAGCAGACAACAGATGCCAGTTGGAAAGAGATTGAAAATGGAGGCGAATGCCTTTGAAACTAGTCTCTCATAAATATAAACAAGTAAGTGACGAGTATTAATAAACCAACTACAAATAGTTTCTGAGATTAATTTTAGCGTCACTGTTACTAAATTCCTCCAAACACATATAACTGTTGTTTTTACTTAATTCCAGATAAGAAAATGATTATGAACGAAGTGGGTGGAGTTCTAGGAATATTAATGAAGGTAAGTAGTGTAATTGAAGGGATCATCAATATAGGAATGAATGCTAAAATGATAAGAATAACATGTAAATGTAGATACCTGAATCCTAGTGTGAAATGATAAATACAATTAAAAAAAAAAAAAAAAAACCAAACAAATGGAGAGAGGAAAACGAATGTATATTTAGAGACAGATGTGGTATTAAGAGAACTGGAAATCCAGGACACTGCAGTTTTGTGCGTGTAGTGATTTGAGTGAAATGATTAAACGTTCGCTAGGGAAGACTACAACATTTGTATGAAATAATATTCATAAATTATAGGATGATGACATTTATGATAATAGTTTTAAGTAATATTGTGTTTGTGTACTATATGTAAGGTATTGTTTAAGTTAATATGTAATTATCTCCACTCGTTCACTACTGACGACGCATACATCACTATACATACACGCATACACCAACCCGCTCACACAATGATGGGATAGTCCGAGAATTTCGAAAGTGACTTTTAATATAAAAGCCCTGTTCTAAATTATCAGAAGAGCATATGATACATTTCCTGTTAGGCATAACATTGGCACAATAACTGCGAAAGTCATATTAAATGCATTATTATGGGCAGATAGATACCACAATATGAACTAAGCTAAGTTATAACAAATATAGAGGATAACGATTAAATATACAAGTGCAGAAACTAAACAGGCAATCCCAATACATATATTTTATTGCAAGCACGTGAACCCAAAGTGTAAAGAAAGTCGGGAAAATGAACACTTACCCTCACAGGAATTTTCCTTGTGCTGAGCCGACAAAGGTGGCATTGTTTGAGAATCGCCCAAAGGCTAGACCCTAATTGCCTGCCGGTGCATTGGTCTGCACATGATACGTGATGACAGAATAGACACCGGGGATTTAAGATACACATTTTCAAACGTGCTTTTGCATTAATTACCTAGATCGTGGGAAAGTACAAGTTGCATGGAATACATGCCTCAGAAACTAGAAATTGCGATGAAATTTAAGAGTAGGGATGAAACACAACCTATAAGGAACGAGTAACAGGTCACATGACCTCTAAAGTGTCCAAAATTTGGCGAAAGGAAGGGGAAATTTGTGCAATGGCAACGTTTGATGTTTGCTAGGAAAAACACTCTGTTCTGGCGAGTGAAAGGAACAACACATATTAGTTGGTTATCACACTCTGTAGTGATGATGATGATGAGTATAAGGGAGCTCAACTGCAGAGGTCATCAGCGTCCTTTTTAAAAGAAACTGGTCATGGCAAAAGGCAGATATAAATTATTCTAAAACACTTTAAATATGTCAACAGAATGACAAAAAACACATACACGTTAAAAAAAAAATAAAAACAATAGAAATGTCATCTAAAAAGCCATAAATTCTATTTGCTAAATCCTAAAATCTAATCTCGAAAAGATACTAAAAACCTTCTTCACTACTGCATTATCGTCCGCTAGCATTTCTGCAAAGCTGACCGGCAGCTGCAGAGACGTCCTAAGGTCTGCTAGGTGAAAACACTCTAGCAGCACATGTCGTACAGACAACGATTCATTGCAAAACGGACACAGTGGAGAAGGCTCCTTTTTAAAAAGAAAACTATGAGTAAAAAAGCAGAGCCCAATTCGTAACCGAGCCAAACTCACCTCCTCGCGACGAGATGACCGACAGGAGGTAACCCAGGGAATCGGAAGTTCTTTGACAGATCTAAGTTTATTATTGCGGAGAGCAGACCACTCTTCCTGGCAGCAGGTTTGCACAGCTCTCCGCAACACGGACCTAAAGTCTTCCGATGTCACAGATGGTATTCGAACCCTGGGCTTCATGATAGCCGTATTGGCAGCTGAATCCGCCATTTCATTCCCCCGCAAGCCTACGTGACCAGGGATCCATGCACACACCACGCTAACGCCAGAAGCGTGTAAAACATGGAGGGCATCCTGTATACGCTGCACAATAGGGTGGTAGTTGTACAGCTGCCGTAGGCTTTGAAGTGCACTGAGGGAATCACTCAGGATTAAGCAGTCCCCCAACTTTCGTCGATGTACGTGTAAAATGGCCCGGTATATTGCATAAAGCTCTGCAGTAAAAATGGAAGTGCTAGTGTGGAATCCGAATGTATATGGTTCGGTTCCACACACGTAAGCACAACCAACACCATTTGAGTTCTTGGAGTCATCAGTATAAATTACAAAATGGTCCTCATATCGCAATAAAAATTCTAAAAAACATGTGCGGATACTAGACATAGACATGGTAGATTTATCATATTTAGTCATGCCCGGATCAACCGGGGACGCTCTGCACAACCAAGGAGGGTATGTCCTCTCCCCCCTAGGATACATCTTGGGCATTTCAGTATCAAGATGTCTAAGGAGCTCCCGGAAACGAAAACCAGGTGGCTTTGGTTTAATAGTAGTGTTCCTATAAGGCACGTCCAGAAAGGTATTAAAAAACAGCGTAAACGATGGATGTTTGGGCATGCAATTAAGTCCACAGCCATAATTGGCTAATAACATGTTGCGCCTGTACTGCAGAGGTTCTGCAGACTCAGCATACAGGCTTATAACTCGGCTCGTTGGAAATGCACCAACTGCTACAGGTATGCCACAATTATGGACTGTGTCTAATCTCTTCAGCACAGATGGTCGTGCTGAGCCATAAATGATACTACCATAATCTAATTTGGAACGGATGAGTGCCCGATAAAGTCGCAATAACACTGTACGATCCGCTCCCCACGATTTTCCACTTAGTACCCGCAAGATATTTAAAGATCGGTCACATCGTGCTTTCAGTTGTGCAATATGCGACGACCAACTAAGTTTTCTATCAAATATCAATCCAAGGAACCTCGTCTCATCTGCAAAAGGTAGTAGATCAGCGCCTAGCCGGAGCCTTGGAGGTAGTCGACTCTGCTGATGCCAGAAGTTAACACAGATGGTTTTCTCAGCGGAGAATCGGAAGCCGTTTTTTAAACTCCAACTCTTAAGGTTGTCCAAGGTGGTCTGAAGACGGTGCTCTAAAAACAGAGTGCGCTGAGATGTACAGTAGACGGCAAAGTCGTCTACAAATAGGCATGACGAGACACCCGGAGGTACACATTTCGAGATAGAATTAGTTGCAATAGCAAACAACGTAACACTAAGTACCGCTCCCTGTGGTACACCGTTCTCTTGTTCATCACACACACTCTGTAGTGGCAAGTGAAGGGGGCAACAAGTACAAAAAGTTCATCAGAGTCCGTGTTCGCGAATGGACGGAGCAACACACGTTAAGTGGTTATCGAACACTCTGTGTTAGCGAGTGAAAGAAACTGCACACATTACAATATCATTAAGATTTTTCTAAACTCAGTTGTTGTATAATCCTCCGGAAATACTCTATTGCGCAAAGTAATGCTCTCAACGTCCAAAAAAGACAACGCACACTCAGCTTCATACATCACTAGGCGCGTGCTAGATATTTACGAGTTCACTCGCGACTGTGATTCAGACTAGCCACCATGTCACGTACACAGCAACGTGGAAATCCTAAATCTCATGCCTAATGTGCGAATAACATCAACACAACAGTGACAGTAGAGAGGACGACTTGGATAAATAAACTTGACATTCAATGGTCGTGGTGTCTTCTATGTGATAATACCCATACACTGTCAGGACGCACACACTCCCTGAAATTCAAAAGAGAGAACCCATACAGACCTACCCTGAGAAAAAAACCCAACCTGTTGTAAACCTCCCATCCGTAGCCCTCACCCGTCACATATCCTATCATATGAGGTGTTGAGTGCCAGGAGGGCTCAACGAGGTACTAAACGGGCAACTACCACCTCAATCTATACCCTTCTGATCTAATTTTTCTTTATCTTCCAACAAATAATCAAAATATATTAAATTATGATCACTCATTGATTGATTCTGTGTCACTTTCCAATTTTTAATCTTTTTTTTCAGCTTTCCATGATGCTAATGTAATATCTATATTCTCTTCTGCCCCTGCTCTATTACTGAACGTTGGTGGATTATGATTTTGATTTATTACATAATGAGTGCTTTCCTAAAATTACCCATCTGCAAAGTCATTAAAAAAATATTCATAAAACTGATGTGGCTAGTGCACATAAGACACCACTACATATATTAAGAATATAAAACAATGAAATACTCAGCTAATAAATAATTATAAAAAATACAAAAGTAAACAAACTAATAACAGGGAAAGCTAAATAAAATGGTTATTGAAAACATTGCCAATTCAAAATATAGTAAGGAAACATAGAAAATTGTAATCAAAGCATTAAAGCAATAAAACCTGATCTTAAACTCAGGAGGCCACAAGTTTGAAGTCTAATATATATGCCAAATTATTAAATAAGTATTTTGTACAGGTCAAAGAAGAAAATTGTGAGGTTACCCCATAAATGAAGGAAGCTGAAGAGAAATTATTTAAATATGGTGTTATGGTAGCACTCCATCTCTCTCTCTCTCCCTCCACTATAACTCCCAGACAAAGTAATCAAAGAAATAGATAAATTACACCCAAAAACATTCCAAAAATGAGATGAGCTTCCCCTCTTTCTTGAATAATTAAAAGAAATGTGTGAACCACACAAAACACCAGTCATCTGATACAGGCATGTTTCCTGACAAGATGAAATATGCACATGGATATTCATTTATGAAGGTGGAAACTCTGAACTTAAAAACTTTCAAACTATCTCAGTTCTTTCAACATTTGTGATTATCCTTGAAAAAAATTTAAAGCTACAATTATTAAAATTAAAATTAAATATTAAAATGAGTCAACTCTGTATACACTTTTCTCCACTTACAAGTTTTATATGAAGACTGGTTCCTGGGAACTTCTTCCCTATTCTCAGTTCTGCGGTCGACTGATGGTGCAAACGGTGTCTGCTTCTGGCTTCGTCTTGTGCTGCCATCTGATAATCTGGTAAGTTTGGTGACGCCAAACTAGACATCCAACCACATCTGCATTAATAAACCCCATAAATGAAATTTCCTAAATGCTAGATGAAAGCCAACAAACATCATTATTAACATGCAATAATTCAAAGACGTTTGACTGTATAAACCATGAGATATTGCTAAATTAATTAAATTTCTATTAATAAATAGTTTAAAAACAGATGTGAACACTAAGGCAAGTAAACCACCAACTCCCCCCTTTTTAAGACATTTTCATATACACAGAATCTGCCAAAACCTGTCAGAGACATAGTTTAGTACTTGGGATCAATTCCACCAGGCCCTGCATAGCAAATGTGAACACATAAATTACAAGTATAATTAAATATACTGAGAAGCCCTAAGACAAAAAGTGTAGCTGGGATATTGAGAGCCCTAAGCCCCCAAACATACTGATGTTCTCATATAAACAAAGGACTATATCAATTGGGAAAGCATAGCTTAAACAATGGTGTAACTAAAACCAATAATTCCCAATTACTCAGTAACTCCGGATTAATATGCACCTACACTGAATTCACTAATGTAAGCCCTTCTCAATCTTCAGTAACCATTAGCCATATGGAAACGGAAATTAATGAAATTAACCCCATGTATTAAACAATGTCCCCCAGTTAGGGCTATACTTTGATATCACTAGACCCTGTCATCTAGCTTATTCTATTAATATTCTGTATACTCCAAAGTCCCAAAATAATATTCTTTCATTGAATACCCACTTGATATACACTAGAATACACTGAAAACCCCTTATTACTCCTCAGAACCTATTAAAAACCAAACATGAGAATAAAAAGAATTTTGCATTAAAATAGAAAGAATTAGTTGATTAATGACACCAGTGATATAGAAGGAAACTTGCCTATGAAATATGTTCCGGAAAATTTAAATGTGAATGTTTAGTATTATTTATCAACTCAATTTTTTTATTTTAATGTGATTCCAACAACTGCCATCAGATTCCAATTTTTATTGATAAAAAGTACTTTAGTTTCAAATTCAATGGTAGCTCCAAATCTCAAAAACCAACAAATGAACACATTCACCCGAGCCATCATGGAAACATTCTCACAATTGTCTGTCTACTTGTTGCCAAGCATTTGAACACCGGTGGAAGGTGGCATGTTATGGACACTAAGCTACAAAGCATACCCAAGGGATGATTTTTATAAGAGAAACATAACAGTTGCTGCCACAGGCTGCAACTTCAAAGTAACAGGAAAGTATAGCCACAACATCAATGTAGGCTGAACACCAGTGTTCTCCAACAATGCCAACACTCATTTTGTGGTATATGCTAGCTAGTGTTAGCATCTGTTTACCTAACTGCCCTTCTTTATTGTTGCGAAACTGATCGTGATAGCGCGGCTTGTGTACACAAAAAACCTGGAGATAAGGAGTATGCCGGAAGAAATAATGATAGCGCAAGATAAAAGACCTGCCGGCACCGATAGGGTTACGCTTTTGGTAGGTGATAGAACATTCGATTCCTGCTTGGTCCAGAAATACCTCGAATTTACGAAATAGGTATTTAAGGACGTGACGGCTCACAAAGAGTGAGTGGTGAAACAGTGTTGTGAAATGAGAGACAGCCAGCTGTGTTGTTGTAACTAGAGCTAAGGATGTAATCTGCTGTCACTGTTTGTTATTGTGATCGACCTTGGTAGACTAATGGTGTGTGTAACGTAATGGTGCTGTAATCTATCAGAGTATTTCTACGAAAATAAAGGAGATTTTTAATCTCTGCAACTCGGCCTTTTAATTCTACGAACCCACAAAGTCACAATATGCTGCCTGCTTCGCCTATGAGTTATGTTTCTGAAATAGCCCCTATGATTTCATACAGGAAATATCTTGCACTGCTTCCCACTTGAATAATTTTAAATTTACAGCTACCTTCAGGTATATGGACCAGAAATTGCTCAACCTAACCTAACCTAGCCCCCCCTTTCCCTTGTGGTGTACAAGGAGCGTGTTTGACTACATTCAAGAGGTCTTGAGTTCGAATCTCTCTCAGGGAGAGTAATCTAGAGTAAGGTTTTTTTTCCGGAGTTTTCTCATATCGTGAAAGATGGCGGGCTATAACATAGGACACTGTGATCACCTACCCACCCACCCACTAACCTAATCACAAATCAGTGTTATACAGATACTAATCCAAATTAAACCGAGCTGAATTTTGATAACACAAGACCCTGCCATCCCGTAGATACCTGCACACCCACTAACCCAACTTACATGGGCTAAATTTCGTATATACACACGAACACACCACTAACCTAATCACTAATCAGTATTATACTTGCTTCATATCTGAATTATTGATATTTAAATTGAAATATACAAATATTGCACTTGGATTAACCATTTTAGCGAACGCTTAAGGCATGTCAGTGACTTCGGAAGCTCCCAAGTTTTATAAATATGCTACATTTTCTGCTTTACTTGAAACACATAGGAAACGCCACAGGGAAACGCTAAGATAGGTTATACACTTGAATCACTCACAACTTAGCAAAGATTGATGCATAAACAATAGTAAATCCAATGTCATACTATAAATTATTAATATTTTAATAGTGAAATACAAATATAATGCCAGCTTGAACCACAAACCAACACCAACTCCAATACTCAGACCTTAATACAGATTCCAAGATGGCGCCCATCGAAGCCCAGCGACTCTGGTTACTCTTAAGCATTTATCACTTTATACTTTCAACCAAAACGTGTAATAACATAAATAAAAAGCACATTGACAAATCCTAATCGTTTATCACATATAGTAACACGTTGCACTGCTATTTCCTACCTTATACTTCTAATCAAAATTTAACTTATAAGGCATGACAACTCATAAGCATTTAACACTTTGCACAGTAAAAACGTAGAGGAAAACATGATTAAATGAAACAAAAGTTAAGTTTTTCTTGAACACAACAGAAATGGTATAATCAAGAACACATGCACAAGAAAAGAAAGAAAGAAAGAAAAAGAAAGAAAGAAAGAAAGAAAGAAAGAAAGAAAGAAAGAAAGAAAGAAAGAAAGAAAGAAAAAGAAAACGAAAAAGCTAACCTGAAATATTTACTTGCTGCTAAGTTTGAGCTCCTTCCTCACGAAGTTCATCACTGGCTTTTCTTCTGGTTTCTCTATTTTGCACTTTCTTGGATAAGTGTTCAGATACATTCTTTTTCATTTAACATTTTGTGTAATTGTTCATAAATATGTTTGCCAGCACTTTCACACACTTCTTCACTTTGACAAGTAAAGGCTCATTTATATTATTTTCTTTTTTGTGTGAGTGTTCTAAGCCAGGGGTGCTTGTACATCTTTGTTAAAAATTGCATTAGATACACAGGATGTGGTAATGTCAATACATTAGTTTTTCTTATTGTATAGTTCTGGATATGCATATGAAATGTTTATAGCCCATATCAAAACATCTGGAGAACATTTAATCCAACTAGCACAGGCTAGCTCCAGCTGTTCTAAAGCAAACTTTATGTTACTGGACTGTATCATCATCTGCAGCAAGTAATAAAGTTTCTTTTATATTGTTTACATAGTTACCTTTTCTGGTAAGGACATACCTACTGCTTATACTATAATATTTAAGAGAACTCACCAGATTGTCCAGTTTACTCCATCTGTCAAATTTGAGGGTGGCAGTTCCCTCACATTGCAAGAACCATCTAAAATTTTTTTCACTGGCAAGTTCATAATATTTCAAAACACACTCACTTTTAGGTTATGAAGTATTTTGAAACTCACATTAAGAGTAGGAACATCAGTGAAGGTGGGATTTTGAATGTTATTGAAAAGAACATAACTAATCATCATTAATAATGACTATGAATGTGTTAAAATCTTTCCTCACCACTTCGATTTTTAAGGACTCAAAACTGCCAATAACATCTTGTGCACACCAATTATTAACATTCTCTTCACTCTCGGCAAAATGTCTTGCATATGTTCTTCAGGATTTCGTCTTTTCTGCTTGAGCTTTACTGTGTGATAGGATGGCTGATTCTTAAAAATCGTAGGTTAGTCATCATCAGCTAATTTTGTTACTTTTTGAGGGACACGAATTGGTTTACCATCATTTGCTGGAAAAATGTCTTCCCTAACCACAAAGTATGTTCCAAATAATGAACTCAAACTACAGTTTTGTCATTTACTTCAAAATTTTTACGATGTATGTTCCTGATCCACTTATCCCATAAAGATTTTTCTTTAGCAAATTTAAATATTGTCGTATGAGGTTCACTACCATAATTAGATTTGCAGTCGGGAACAGAATAAGAACGATCCTTTCGACAATATTTCACACTACTATATATTTACATAAACTTTATAACTTAATGTTATGTTAAAAACTCACTATAAACTAACTCGTTGGTCACTAGTTACAACTTTAATGTGAATTACACTAATTCTGCAAACACACAATCAAAGTAAACAAACCCATGCTTCACTCGGTGGACATAACCATAACATAACATGCTGGGCCACGAGCGGCGCCATTTTTGCTACAATCGATACTCGTATTATGGTCTGAGTATTGGAGTTGGTGTTCCACAAACTATAGAACAGTATTTCGTATTTCGATCAATCGTCGATCGATCGATTGATCGATTCTCTCTCGTCGACTGCTAATAATTGATCCTTAAACTGCATTTGTTCTATTGTTAACAGTGTTACTTTTCTTTTGTTTAAGTATATCCATGCAAATCAAAATTATCAATAGCTATTAATTTCTTTTATTTCACTCACTTCTTCCTGAAGGTTCTTTATCTCGGCGAGCTTATGATTTAATTTTGTCTGCAGCTTCATCCGAGATTCCAACTCTTTTTCAACTGAAGAATTGCAACAGCTCCATAAAACCTGGGCCTACATTTTGGAGTATTGGGAAGAGGTACCTACTAATGATGAATCATCACTACTAGCTGGCATTTTCCATAGATTTTGTGCCACATTTCCGAAGTTCACTAATGGCTTCTCACAGCACATTTCTGTTTATGCTGCTGTTATGAAGCAGCATTTTGTGAAGGAAACTTCGTATATAAATTTGTGTATCAATATTGAAGCTGTGCATTTTCTACACAGTCTCAACTCATTGTGCTTTCAACACAATCCAGCAGTTACACAGGACCTTAAATTATTTGTTCATCACTGTGGTCAACTTTTATATATAAACCTGAATATTCTCACTTCAAATAGAGATTAACGATGTTCAATGCCTCTGCTGAGTTTACTCGCATGAAGTTCAGTACAATCAAGCACCTGATGAAAAACTGCCCATCCTTTAATTCTCTTGTATGTTCCACGCTATTCTCATGAAGGTTTAGGCAGTTGAGCCAGGTAACTAACACATTTTCGCACAGAGGAAGAATCATGACTGGTTATGCAAAACAGCTTAGGCATTACTATTGAAAAATAATGCATCACAGTATACAACATGCTCAGAATATTCATATCAAAGTGTTTTCTCTAAAAAACTTACTTTACTTCACACAACAGTCTCAAGCAATTTTAAAAACAAGCAAAACAATAAATTATTGAGCAATTTGGACTCAGGAAAGAATACAAACATGCAATATATTATGTAGTAGAGGATACAAAAGTAACAAGATAACCCAGAGGAAAGCAGTGCAAAATTCTAATACTGAAAAAACCTAAAGCACTGCAGGAAGAAATCAAATTTACAGTCTCATAAGGAACGTTCTATCCAAATGGACAACAACATGTGAAAGTTAAATCCCAGAACAAACAAACAGAGTACTTCAAAGAGACCCGTTAATTCCACTAGTATTCACCATCGCCTGAGCAAACGTGTCAAGAATCATAGCATCAGATGAAACAAACTGGATAGTTTTCTTTTATTGTTAGTACTAACGCTAAGACTTTCATGATCTAGAAATCACCAAAATGCAAAATAAAATATGTGGTTATGTTCTGAAATTCACATATTCACAGCAGGATAAAATTTGTAACCTAACAACAATATAAGGCAAAATTTCATCTGTAAAATACATTTCTAAGTTTATGGCAGTGAAATATTCATTTAAGAATAAAATGTAAATGAAAAGCAAACAAAACTGAAATTCAATGTTGTAGTTTGCTTTATATTTTATTAAATGTATCAGAATATATAATGTGATTTTTTAGATGCTGCTTTTTACTTTAGGGTATGAGCCCTGAATTGCAATATACACTGTATAACTTGTGCAAATTATTTTAATAATACATGGTACCTATTGTTTGTACTTGGAACAATAATTTGTTATAAATTTATTGCTAGAATAGTTCAAACTGTGCATGTACAATAGAAAAGTTTGGAATGAGGTAACTATTAATAAATATCTTGTAATATATTACTGTGTAGAAATTAAAAACAGTTGATTAGGAGATAAATGAAAGGAAACTAATAAAATACATAAAACCCTGTGATTACACTCCCAATTTTAATGCTATCCCATTCATTATGTTCTATCTGTAAAATCCCTACATATTCCAAGTCACTGCATAACTTTATGCCATTTAATGCTTCTGAGTCCCGCTGTTAACACTGTTTTATGGTTAAAAAATGAATAAAAATATATATAGATGTGTACATAATTTTCAAAATGTGTAATGGTTTTAACATAAAAGCAAAGTAATTTACACTTTCAAAAGGCTTGCTTTCGTGTGTTTCTTGGGATTTCATTGAATTTTATACAGTATGTAGGGAGTTGTAGTACAGGCATAGAACGGCAAAGGGAAAGTGTTACTCTGTAAGCAAGCAATTACGAATTCTGCAGAAGTACGATGCAAATTCCACCCTAAATCAAAAATATCACGCATAATCTCTGGAAATTCTCTCATCTAGTCTACGAACAACAGAAAAAAAATAATGAATGTGTAGTGTTTAATGCCCACTTTTACTACATGCATCACCACAGGTGGTGACACTGATAATACATGAAATGAAGATGGAGCACTGGTGGAATAAGATAGCGGGGGAAACTGGAGATCCCGGAGAAAATCTGCCCCTGTGCCATGTTGTCCACCACAATTCTCACTTTGCAGTCACCTGGGATCCAACCCGGGCCCCCTTGGGACAGTCAAGCAGTCTAACTGCTGGGCCATGGCATGGCTGCAGGTAAAACAATAGGAATGCTATAACCACTGCAGTGAGTGGTGGTTGTAAATGTAAGAAAGTAGGCAGCAGTGAATATGAGAACATTAAAGTAATTCTTATTGAATGGCTGCAGTAGTTTTGTGATGCTTCAGTACCATTTTTAGTCCCTAAAGAGAAAGCACGAGAAATAGCAGGCAAATTAGACACAGACCTTTGATTCATGATAAGAGATGGCATAGCACATCGGCACATCAGTGGTGAATCAGAATTGGTTGGTCAGTGGCAAACAATAATTCAAGAATTTTGTCCATAAGAAATGATCTCTTGTTCGTTTCTAAGTGTAATCTACCCAAATCTTAGGAAATAAAATTGATTATGTTGCCTTTTCTATTAAATTGTGTGATAATTGCATTTTCATTTTGTGTACTGTTATTATTACATGTTTAGGGCACAGTTCTTTAAGTGAAATTATGGGGTTATTACTGTAATTCCATTTAGGAGGTATAGGAAGGGGAACATGCTATACCAGATGCTTCAGTAAACTTATATGTACAGCTTGTGTAAAATTTGTCATTTCCCCACTTTTGAAGCAAAGATGCACAATAGCACTGACTAGTCTACTTGTATAATAAGAAAAGTGAAGGTCAGTGTTCCACTTGTTGTGAGTATGATAAAGTACAATGTGTTGTTATATGACTGCCTATGTGTTCTGATAACTGTCCTAGTTCTTTGCTGCCCACCATTCTCACCAAATCTCTGCTTGCATACATAAAGTTTCACAATACTTTACACAAGCTGTATCGGTACAGAAGATGCAAGATGTAAATGAGTATCTAGATGTATATTAAACAGTTTAATTTTACGAATGGTTGAGAAGATGAATTACCATGAGTTAGATTTAAACATTTTTGGGAAATGACTGCCTAAATGACTAATCCTCCACCAAATTATCTGCATGGAGTAAACAGAAATATTTTATGTTGAGAAGAACCTAAGTTTACTAATCACAGAGTATAGAGAATAATTACTCCCATGCATTATTAAAAATCTGGTGTACATACTCACATGGCTTTCTCTACTTCTACACAAACTAATCTTACAAATGCTTACTCCTCCATCTGCTTTGTGTTTATTGACATAAACATCTGCAGAAATCATCTTATTGCTAATTTCTTTGTAGTTGCAAAGGGAATATGGAAATACAGTAAGCCTTAAAAAATAGTAAGTCTTTTAAAGCTGGTTGCTAAGTGATGGCTTTGAAATTATGTCGTCTTTGCAGGACCAAGAAATACAAAATAAATGACTTTCATTTGAGTACTATAAGTGTTAGAAAATTCAGTGAAATAATAAGGAATATTTCTGAAATGGTTCATTCTAAAATAAAAATGTACGAGGGCTGTTCAATAAAGAATAATCACAATTTTTCTTGACAATTTACCTTTACTCATCCTCATAACTTTGATGGTCCTTCTCAAAATAGTCTCCCCTGAATGCGATGCACTTGTCCCAGCATTTCTGCCAGTCTTCAAAGACATGCTGGAAACCAGTTTTTGAGAGATCCTTCAAAATTGCCACCACAGCCTTCACCACTGCTTCTGATGATGGATAATGCCTCCCACGAAGGCATTTCTTCAAGTTAGGGAATAGAAAAGAGTCACATGGGGCTAAATCTGGACTATAGGGAGGGTAAGGGATGCACTTCATGTTGATTTTTGCAAGATATTCAGCAACAACAACATTGGCAACATGCAGCCATGCATTATTGTGGTGCAGCATCCAGCCTGCTTCATGGAAATGTGGTCTTTTGTACCTGATATGAACTTGCAATGTTTTCAGGACTTCCCTGTAGTATTGTCCAGTTACTGATGTGTGTGCAAGTACAACATGCTGATAAACCATTCCATGAAGAATGAGATGACCATAATTTCCCAGCAGAAGTAACCACTTTTGCTTTGTTGAGGGTTGGTGATTAGGGAGATTTCCACACTGAGCTTTGCTGTTTGCTCTCAGGATCAAAATGATGTAGCCAAGTTTCATCAGCAGTGATTGTGTTTGAAAGAAACTCTGGATCTTCCTCTAACATCAACTTTAACTGCATGTTATCTGTATTGTAGCGGTAGGCGATACTGAACATGTCTGCACCTGCCTGGCTCTCACAAGCGGGAACCAGGAGTACCAACAATGAAACTACTGTGGCGTGTTTGTTTCACATTAAGCTAACAGAATATAATAAGATTGAATTTTAGTGTGAAAAATGATCATTCTTTATTGAACAGCCCTCATATAACATAAATTGTGAGTTTTAACAAGGTATACAATTTTTGTGCAATAAAGCTTTTGCCCATTCCTTACAGTTACCAATTAAGCGAAAGTTATCCAGAATGAAGGAAATGCTAAGGACAGTTCCAAAAAATTCATGATATTCATTCCATTTTTTATGATAATATCTTAATCAAAACAATTAGAGCCATTTTTAGAAAATCAGAAGTTTTGAAAGGTGTTCCATGTAGTCTGCAAGTTAGGATTTTCTTGACCATCTTCCTCTCACAAATATTGTAGTATGTATTACTTGAAAACCTAATTAGTATATGAGTGAATGAATGAATTCCTGTATTTCCTTTAATTGGGACAGGGCCTTTCGAACCATGCAACCTTGAGGCCCATATGCAACAGGTTGAGGATCAGAGGTTTCCTGATCAGAGAGATTTTGGGATGAGTGATCAGCCCAACGTCAGAAGTGAAAGTACGAAAGAGATGAAGTGATAGGAAAGATGATGATATAGCAATTGGTGGGAAGCTGGCGGGGGAAACTGGAGGACCCGGAGAAAACCCGCCCCAGCGCCATGTTGTCCACCACAAATCTCACTTTGTGGTCCCCTGGGATCAAAACCAGGCTACCTTGGTGAGAGCCAAGTGGTCTAACCACTCAGCCATGGGTCAGTCTTAATTAGTGTATAATTTATAAATAATTGTTAAGCTACTATGACCACATACCAATGTTAATCTGTTTGTAAAGCTTGCTTTGATTCAGGTTTTTACCATTTTATGTACATACATTTGTAAATATTCTGTACCTGTAAATACATCTGTAAATGCTTGTTTATAATCTACTGACAAAACCAATTGCTTATTGTAAGCTTAATGGTGAATAAATATCACCACCGCCACCATCATTTACTGCAACTACTATGTAGAGAAAGTAAAAAAAAAGTTTTGTAATTGTTATTTAGTTCTCATCTTTCATTTCATCAAATAGAAATACAAGATCAAGATTACAATTATAAAATCCACACTGGAAAACACCATATATTCCTAAATCCTGAAAATCCTACCATGTTGCTTGCCATTGATTAGTAATTCGGTCCCCAGACACCTAACCCTAGAACTCTTGTAAGCCATATTTGATAATAATAATAATAATAATAATAATAATAATAATAATAATAATAATAATAATAATAATAATAATAATAATAATAATAATAATAATAACGATAATCACTATCACTATCATTATCATTATTATTATAAAAAGTATTAAGAACTTTTATTGCATCAAAAATAATAGCATCACAAATTTTTCCTAATTTGTTTATAAAGAATTTTGCAGCTTCTGGAGATGTTGTTGCTATGCAGAAATAAGTAAAAGTTAACATTTTTTTTAGAGAACGGATAAGAAATATAATCGTATCGCTTGTTAATTTTAATGGTTTCAAGAAACAATTTTTTTCATTATTGTTAAAATTTGTATATTTGTGAAGATGCAAGAGATGTTTGAATTTAATTGTCTCACTTTTCAACAATTATTTTAAATAAATGACACTACTGTCATTACCTTGTACGTATTATTCAAGTAGATAAGACAAATAACTCTGATTCCCAATTCGGTGTCATGAGTCTCAGATCCTATGCAACCAGCAGACCAATAAAGAGGCAGCCAACTCTTATAGTGGATGAAACATTGAGTTACACACTTCATGCAAGAGGTGTAACATTTGGTATAACTTTATGCTATATTTCATAATCATGCCGCCAGTTTGTTGACATAAATATTTTGTAACACTTCTTATACTAAGTAAATTACACTTATTTATGCTTTTCAAATAAAAAGATGTCTGGTCTGCAGCGAATAAGATGTGTTTGCTTGCTCAGCATTGACGCCTCATTATCCCCACTTTTTTCACATTTTCCTCTCTCTCTCTTTCACCCACCCTATCCTAAAGTATACAAATCGCCTTAGCACCAGACAAAAGGGAACACAAACTGAATTTTACTAACTTTTATTGTAATGCAATTGGTAAAATCAAAATTCGAAGGAAGTGTGTGTGTGTGTGTGTGTGTGTGTGTGTGCGCGCCGTGTGCATCTGTGTGTGTGTGTGTGTGTGTGTGTGTGTGTGTGTGTGTGTGTGTGTGTGTGTGTGTGTGTGTGTTTTTTATTTTGATTTTTACCTGAAATGCTCCTTTCCTTAGGAATACTACATGTCTCATTTTATTTACATTATATACAACTTTTACAATAATTTTACAATGATTTTACATATCTTGTATTTTTTTAAAATGTTTCCTACAATATTTTACAATATTCTTATTAAAATAGTTGCAATTAAATAGCAAGTTTTATTGAATTTTTATGCTTCATTTGCCCATTTCTATAGTATAGTATAGTCTAGTGTGTGTTTGAGTGTGTGTGTGTGAGCGTGCATACGTGCATGTGTGTGTGTGTTAAATGCTTCAATTATAGTTTATGAATTACATTTTTGCCTAATCCATTGGGAACTGCCAGTGACTCATCCATATCCCTGTCAATGTCACATCAAGAGACAGTTTGTCAGTGTCACAGTCTTCATTGTCTTAGTCTTGCTAATTTATGATGATAGGGTCCAAAATGTTGTCACATGCTATATCTTCCCCAAAGTCATCTTCTTGTACTTTTTCTTCATGTCTCACACAGTTTTCACAACCTTGTTGTGTTACTTTGTCAATTTCTTTGTGAATAAGTCATTCAACATGAGTTATTTGTGTTATTTCTGTTTCCAAACCTCTGTTTGAGCCCACACTAACTCAATTGTATTGTATTTTATTTGTAAGGGTAAGGGGGCTGGCGTATTAACTTGTGTTCCACTTCAGTTGCAAGTTGATCCAACTGATACACCTTTTCCTGGTTTTTAAATTGAAGAATTACTGAACAATACTGATTCGAATTCTGAAGCAATCATGAAAATATCACGTGACGGTTCATGCTCTGCAGATGCAGCATTCTACAGACTAACAAAAAGTGAACGTTTGTTCTCTCTCAAATTTAACAAATACCTTGACTTGTCAAAGTAATTCTTTTAGAACACCATGTCAATAGTTTTCATTTCATTCTGAGCAATTACAAATATATGTACACACATACCAACCAATAATGATGGTCATTTTAGAACTTGCATTGCGATACATCATTATAATATATGGGTACTTTTTTATTTGTATTATGAAAACTATTTGAGTTAAAAATATGGAGCTTTTATGATTGTGTTAGAAACATTACTCCCTAACTTCCCTGGAGATCACTTTTTGCAAAATTTTAATTTTTCTCTTAGAGCAAATAACATTTATTAGAGATGGATTCACATGGCACTTGTCACACTCTACTGTAGGGTAATGCAATATGACAATATTGCAGGACTCCGATTGGTTGCTGGCCTGATAGCATTCTAGGACAAAAACCATCCCATTTGAAAGTCACAGTAGGTTTAACCTTACATTTATATTATTACTGGGCCCATTTTACTACTTTAGTCTTCCTCCATGATCTAGGAGGAACATGCTTGCCTCTGGATCTTGAGGTTGTGTCTAACTTGCAGCTGCAGAAGGACAGGCACACACACATCAAGCTTAAAGAATTATTAAACTATTTTACAATTTGCATTCATAAATTGTCTTCTTGTATGTGGTAATATACATTTACATTTCTATAGTCTTGATTTTAAATTTTAAGAACAGTAACAATTTCACAATTAGAATTTACCAATCACTCCATTGCCTTTGATATAAACTTAGAAAAACTATAACAGTTTCACTATTAGAACTACCAAATCAGCCCTTAAAGGACATTCAAAACAATGTCAATGAATTAGATGAAAAAGAAGCTTCCTCCATTGCCAAGGTTAAGAGACCACTCAAGTGCCCCACTATTGCAGCTTTCCTTGCTTATATTAGCACGCATTTTGGTTTTATACCAAAAGCTATTCTCCAGCTGGAAAGTACAAGTTTGCCACTGAAAGAAGCTCTAGATATCATTGACCATGTTTTGAGAAAACAAATATCTGGAAAAGTGGAGCTGGATGTCCTTCGAAGCTGCAGAAGATTATTCAACGAAATCCTGGTTTTGGAGACATGCAAATCGTAAACTTAGTATTGCGTGACAATAGGAAATCTTTTACCCCATAACGTTTTGGTATGTATGTAACTATTTACTGCAATGCCAAAAAATAACCTACAAAGCAAACAGTAAACTATATTTTGTGCATTCTTTGATGAATATCTGACACTGTGTAGGTACTTTTGTGAAATAAGTTCATTAATAAATCTTACAAATATGTAGCAGAAAAGAAAAATGATAAGTAAATGTACTAGTAAACAAAACATTTAAAAAAGGCTTACTTTAATAGAGGAAAACCTATTTTAATAAACAAAAACTTAAAAAAAAGTCCTATTTTTATAAAGAAAAACATAAAAAAACCTGATGTGTGTTTGGAGGAATTTAGTAACAGTGACGTCAAAATTAATATAAAATTATTTGTGGTTGGTTTATTGACACTCGTCACTTACTTTTTCATATATTTATGAGAGACTAGTTTCAAAGGCCCTGGCCTCCATTTGTTGGGAAGAGATTGAAAATGGAGGCCAGGGCCTTTGAAACTAGTCTCTCATAAATATATGAAAAAGTAAGTGACGAGTGTCAATAAACCAACCACAAATAATTTTATAAAAAAACCTATTTTAAACAAATAGAAAACCTAAAATTAAGGAATATTCTACCTAAAAATCTGGGTTCTAGTGATTATTTTGCCAGATTTGCTTCTGTTTTTAAGATTTAATTTTACCTTTCTCAAAATAAAGCACTTGCCTTTTCCATGCATAAATAAATTTGAAATAAATGTTCTAATATTTTGAGATAAAACGTGCATGCCAGAGGTGTTAACAGAAAATTAGAATAAGCCAAAAAAGGATGTCAGTACCCTACTTCCTCAAATATGGTTACAAGGGGATCCTTCACTGTTCCTGGCTACTTGGAAACTCATGTTCTGTCACCGCTCAGTCGAAGGCCAAGCAGACCAATGGAATTTGCCAAGTAACCTAATGTCACAGCCAAGTTTATATCACCAGCAAAGATTTACCACTATACCATCTTTTGTATTGCAGTTCAACTAAGTATATTTGATGGTAGCAGAGCAACAAACGTGGTGTGCATGTTAGCAAACCTTTAACTTATTTAATAAATCTTTCATTTAATATAGGAAAATTTCCAGACTGCTTAAAAATTTCAAAAATAAAACCACTATTTAAAAAAGAATCACAAAAAGAAATAGAAATTTACAGACCAATTTCTCTACTATCAACTTTTTCTAAAATTATCGAAAAAATAATGTTTAGAAGGTTAATGTCCTTCTTTAACAAACACATTTATGGATAGACCAGCAACATGGTTTTCGGAAAGGTAGATCGACTTATACTATTATTTTGCAATTTCTAGAAGAAGTATACACAATATGGATAGTAAAAATAAACTTTGTATTGAACTATGTTTAGATTTGTCTAAAGCTTTTGACCTGGTCAATCATGATATATTATTATCCAAATTAAATTCATATGGCATCAGAGGGACTGTAAACAACTGGTTTGCCTCATATTTAAAAGACAGGAAACAGATAGTGGAATTACAATTTTTAGATGCAAAGACTAATACACTTTTTGATGAATATTCTGAAATGAAAATTATAAAATGTGGGGTCTCTCAGGGTTCTATCTTAGGCCCCCTTCTATTTCTAGTTTATATTAATGATATAACACAACGCAAATGAGGAAAATATTAAACTTACTATTTTTGCAGATGACACTAACATACTCATCACTATATGTGTTTGGAGGAATTTAGTAACAGTGACGTCAAAATTAATTTCACTACTAATTGTAGCTCACCAGAGAGAGAGAGAGAGAGAGAGAGAGAGAGAGAGAGAGAGAGAGAGAGAGAGAGCAGACAACAACAGATGCCAGTTGGAAAGAGATTGAAAATGGAGGCAAATGTCTTTGAAACTAGTCTCTATAAATATAAACAAGTAAGTAACGAGTATTAATAAACCAACTACAAATAGTTTCTGAGATACTCATCACTGGTAATGATAAAGGTCATTTACTTCAAAATGTAAATGAAATTAATTAAACTATTATGCCATGGATTGATCAAAACAAACTAATTTTATACAAAGATAAAACAGTAGCAATAGGTTTTTCGGCATAATGTAAATAGAAGTATTACCTTCCCTGACTTTAATTTGGATGGCATCAACATTTCATATGTAAAAATTACAAAACTTTTAGGTATGTGGTTAAATCAAAACTTGGATTGGACTGTACATATAGAAGATTTGATTAAAAAGTTAAGTAATCAGTGCTATGCTTTAAAAACATTAAAAATGGTAGCAGACGTAAAGACAGTCCGAATGGCATATTTTGCATATTTTCATTCCCTTATGAATTATGGTATCATCTTTAGGAGTAATTCAAATTAGCCATTAAAGGCTTTTCGAATGCAAAAAAAGAGCCATAAGAATAATAGTGATCCAACCTGCACATGTGAGCTGTAGAGAGTATTTTAAGGAACTGAAAATTATAACCCTGCCATGTTTATACATATACAAAGTTCTTTTACATGTAAAAGCTAGTTTAAGTTGCTTTAAAACACACCAGCATGATACAAGAAACAGTTCAAACCCACTAGCAATTAGTCATAATACCATGTTCTACAAATATTCCTTCACTTACAGTGGTACCCAACTGTACAATAAGTTACCTCTTTATTTAAAACAGATTGACAAACAAAAGATTTTTAAATTGAAACTACATAATTTTTTAAGTGAAGCATGTTTTTATTCTATTCTAGAGTATTTGGAAAGTTAAGTTATATTATTATATTTTGGCATTTACTCTTATACATGTTTTTCTTTGTTGTGTAATTTCTGTATTTAAATTTTGTAAATATTTTTGTTTTTACGTGACCACAATCTTGTATGGAGATTTAAAGCATGAATAAATTGAACTGAATTGAATTGAACTCTTCCAGCTCTGAATCTATGAGGGGGAGTCGTTTATCCATGGCTGAGAGAAGGAAAGGGCAGGTTTTATGTCTTGCAACCTAGTAGGTATAGTACAAAGCACAACATACATTCAAAGTATAAACTTGAAAGAAGCGTAGGGACAGTGAAGCACAAATTAGTACAAAAGTGAATCGAGAATATATTGACACATTGCTTCACTCACACTGTTTATTCACAGGACATGTTTCAAGAGCTCTTGCTCCTATCCTCAACTGATACTCGACTAGTGCAAGTTGTAGTGGTTTCTTCTTTCTCCGTATTGTCAATAGATGGCGTGATGTACTTGTCAAAGATGTCCGGTGGTGGAGTTTCAAAATTCATGACTCTATGACGATTTTTGTTAATGAAGATTTTTTCCCATACGGAAAAATAGACGGAAAAAAAAAAGGTCACCCCATAGACCTTTCCGTATGGAAAAAATCTTCATTAACAAAAATCGTCATAGAGTCATGAATTTTGAAACTCCACCACCAGACATCTTTGACAAGTACATCACGCCATCTATTGACAATACGGAGAATGAAGAAACCAGTACAACTTACACTAGTCGAGTATCAGCTGAGGATAGGAGCAAGAGCTCTTGAAACATGTCCTGTGAATAAACAGTGTGAGTGAAGCAATGTGTCAATATATTCTCGATTCACTTTTGTACCACAACATACATTCCTCCACTAACAGTAACTTGGTGCTTCCCTTCGTATTCCTAGCTTAGTTTCAGAAAAGACTTGCTTACTAATAATAGAGATCATTAAGTTGGCATGTTAAAATAATAGGAAATATTTGTGCATACTCTGTTCTGCAAATTTTACAAATTCTTCACCCTGCAGTACCACTAACCTTGGTTTAGGATGTGACATTTCATATTCTGTCTGACACTATTTATTATATTTTCTCCTCTACTCAATACACCTTCCCACCCAAAAGTAAAGATGAACATGTATTTGTCTCTAATGCTCAGGAATTAATAATGAAATCACTCTTTTTTGCTTCAACATTATGATGTTAAATTTTTCAAAAGTCACTAACTTGTAAATGTTTTCTTAGGATGCTTATTAGATCATTTTGTTTATTTACATTATTTAGTGGTGATTAGCAGGTTCAAACTTGACCCAGACTGATGTTTCCAAGTGTGTTTAAAAGCAACAACTCCATGTGAGTAGACCTTTTGTATGTAAAAATACTCCTGCAGAACAAAATTCTGGCACACTGGCGGCACTATATAATCCTGGCAATTCACAGCTTTGTTAACAACTAAGATTTTTAAAAAATTTAAGCTATAAACATATTAGATGATTACTACTGCCACAATGTTAAATAATTTATTATAAAACTGTTTCTTATTGGTCCTCACCTTTAAGCAAATCTATGATACCCATTTGAATAATTGCACTTGATAATTACAACTACAACAATGTTAAATAATTTATTATAAAATGTTTCTTATTGGTCCTCACCTTTAAACCAATCTATGATTCCCACCTGAATAATTGCACTTTAGTTTATGTTACTTCAGTGTATTTATTTTTAATCAGATTCAACACTTAAAATTTATTTTTCTAGGGAGTAAACGTTTTTGTTAGTAGAAATACAAAATCAATCATTCCACATCAAAATGAACACACACAAAGCTTCACTTTCTCTGAATTTTAATTTACATCTTCCAGACATATAAGCGGCCATGCATTTCACATTTTCCAGAAAATCAAATTATTTGTTATTTGCAGTATAACATTTTTCTTATACTTGCAAAATGTTATAAAATACAGTTAATTCATTCTTGGCCTATAGAATCGTCAAGGATTAATGCAATATGTTGTTTTGTAGATAAAATCAATTTGGTTTTACTGATTCTAAATATTACCTATAGAGAATAAAATGACAATCAATTTTTAATAGTGTCGCCAGGTCATTGTTGATTGGAGGCAGCGCGGGTAACAAGATCAAAGAGACAGCAGTGCAGTGTGGAGACAAAAGCTTGCCGAAATGGTGGGCCGGAGCAGACGGATTTTCCAAGAGTTCGCCTTTGTTCTAGCCGCTCTCGATTGTTTGAGAAATTTCTGGAATGTTAGAAAAACTATAAAAAGGCAGCCTGCCTGCCAAAGAGAGTCAGTGAGTCGGTAATTGAACGCATGCGGGTAAGCGGCTGTGTTTGCTGAGCTTGTATGTTGTATTGTGTATGAGTATGAAGCGTATTTCTACGGAAATAAAGTACAATTTTTTGTGTTTGTAACTTGGACTTCTGATTTCACGAACCCACAACGTCACCATTGGTGTCAGAAGTGCGACGACATGGAGGCTGCATTGGAAAAGATTTTGGAGAAGATGACGGAAAATGAAAGCAGAAAATGACAACTTCGCTGCGTAAATAGAAGCGGCGAATAACAACCTGGCCGCAGAAATGAAGGAAATGAAGACGGCAAACAACAACCTGCCCGCGGAACTGAAGGAAATTAAGACCGAATTGACCAAGGAAATTAAAGCGGCCAACGAGGTCCTCGCCGCAAAATTTGAAGAGCAGTTGGCCGACATAAATGAGGCCATCACGGAGCTTGGTGAGCGCGTCGAAGACCTGGCAAGCCGCGTTAACGACCTGGAAGGAAAGGCCGACAGCAGCGTCAAGTCCCTGAACGCCATGGTGGAGGACGTCGTCAGCAGGAGGTTGAAGGATTTGAAGGCCGACGCACCGGGACGCGACACAACATCGGCGCGCGTCAAACCTCCGAAATATGACGGCGCGTCAACGTTTGAGGTCCTCCGCCACCAATTCGACGCAGTGGCCAAGCACAACAAATGGTCACCAGAGGAGGAGGCCACACAGTTAACAGCCAGCCTCCAGGGACGGGCCGCGGAAGTCCTGAACGCGGTACAGACAACGGCGGCGCCCAAGGACATCTGGGAGGCCCTGGAGAATCGTTTTGGAAACCACCGCTTAGCCGCAGAGTACCGCAGCCAGCTAAAGGCAAGGTCACAGCAGCCGGGGGAGACGCTGCAGGATTTCGCCCTGGTAGTTGAACAACTGGCTGGCAAGGCCCTAGTCGACCTCCCACCAGAGTTCGTATGCCGCGAAGCTGCCTAGACATTCGTTGACGGGGTACGAGACACGGAGATTCGTCAGCACCTAATGCTCGGCAGTTATAAAACCATTCACGAGGCGCTAACGGCAGCATTAAGGATGGAGGCGGCCAAGCTAACAGCTGTCCCGACGTCGAGAACGAGGAGTGTCCGCTACACCGGAGAGAGGAGACCACCCCAGGGACGCCGGCGAACACCTAGTGGCCTGTGTTCGGGGTGTGGACAGCCCGGATACCTGGAGAGAGACTGCCCACACCAGGAAGAGCAACCGGAAAACGAGAAAGGGCCGTCATGGAGAGGGGCACGTCGGCGCCATCACCACCATCCCCTCGAGTGACACCGCAAGCCGTCAGCCGGCGTTTGGATGAATGCCTCATCGCGGACGGTTGGGTGGAGGGGAAAACGTGCCGCGTGCTGGTGGACACCGGGGCGGCCGTGACCATTATCAGACCTGACGTGGCCAAGGGTTTGCCGACGAGGAAGCCGAGCCGACCATACCAGCTTGTCACGGCATCGGGTGACACCTTGCCTGTGGAGAATGAAGCCCTGCTAAAGTTGAACTTGGAAAGGAGTGCCGTACGTCTGTGGTTGTACGTCGCGAAGGTGGCTGAGGAGGTGATTCTGGGACTGGATGCCCTCAGGAGCCACGAGGCGACGGTCGACGTCGGCAGGAAGGTCCTGCGGCTCAACGGAGAAGAGGTTATGCTCCGTCAACCCGAAGAGCGCCTTGGAATCTGCAGGGTCATCTTGAACAAAGACGTGGTTGTCCCCGGGAGGAGCGAAGTGATGGTGACGGCGCGACAGGAAGGCCAGGGAACCAGGAACATGATGCTGGACCAGAAGACACCCGTACGCCGACTGTGTGTAGCCAGGGCATTGCTGCCGTGCCGAGGAGGTGCCAGTGACATGGCTAAATCCAACGGACACCGATCACGACGTCCAGGCCGGGACGCAGTTGGACACGTGCGAGCCCGTGGTAAGCGTAACAGCAATCGACAAGACGCAGGAGCCGGTGCCGACGCTACACCTGGGGTCCCGGCTAGAAGGCCTAATGGAGAGGGCGCCGACCACCTGACCGCAGAGCAGCTGGAGAAAGTTCGACAACTGCTGAGACGATACCAGCGCGTCTTCAGCGAAGGTGATAGTGACTACGGCCGCACGGACAAAGTGCTTCACCGCATCGACACCGGGGACGCCCGGCCTATTCGGTAACCACCTAGACGCGTTCCGCTGGCGAAGCAAGTGACGGTACGAGACATGCTGGAGGACATGAGATCCAGGGGAGTGATTGAAGAGTCTGAAAGCCCTTGGTGTTCCCCTGTAGTCTTGGTGACGAAGAACGGCGAGCTACGCTTCTGCATGGACAACAGGAAGCTGAACGCTGTCACCCGGAAGGACTGCTTCCCCTTACCCCGAATTGACGACACCCTGGACACGCTAGCTGGTGCGCAGTGGTTCTCAACCCTGGACCTGAAGTCGGGCTACTGGCAGGTAGCTCTAGACCCGAGAGACAAGGAGAAGACCGCATTCTCGACAGGCCAAGGGCTCTAGCAGTTCACAGTTATGCCCTTTGGCCTCTGCAACGCACCAGCTACCTTCCAACGCCTCATGGAGTCAGTGATGAGAGGACTGACTTACGACGCCTCCCTGCTATACCTAGACATCATCATCGTTCGTAAGACTTTTGAAGACCATCTCGAGAATCTGAGTAAGGTGCTACAGAGATTGCAGGCGACCAACTTGAAGCTGAACGCGAAGAAGTGCCAGCTCTTCCGCAAAGAAGTGAACTACTTGGGCCACGTAGTCTCAGCAACCGGAGTGACCACAGACCCGGAGAAGACACAGGCTGTGAGAGATTGACCTCACCCAAAGGATAAGAAAGAGTTGCGTAGTTTCCCGGGGCTGTGCAGTTATTACGGACGCTTCATAAAGGGGTTCTCTAACATCGCAAAACCCCTCACCCGCCTGACAGAGTAACACCGGCCTTATGTTTGGACGGAGGGCGCCGAAGACGCTTTCCAGCACCTGAAGAAGACCCTGTGCAGTGCTCCAATTTTGGGTTTCCCACAACTGGGTGGCGCCTTCATTGTGGATACCGACGCCAGCGACCATGGCATTGGAGGTGTCCTATCGCAGATCCAGGACGGCCATGAGCGGGTGATAGCCTACTACAGCAACACGCTATCCAAGGCAGAGAAGAACTACTGCGTCACCCGAAGAGAGTTACTGGCGGTAGTAAAGACATTGGAGCACTTCCACAAGTACCTGTACGATCAGCCATTCCACCTGAGGACTGACCATTCCGCCCTAACCTGCCTATTGAGCTTTAGGAACCTGTAGGGCCAGACAGCACGTTGGGTCCAGAGGCTGCAGGAGTACGACTTCACCTCGGAACATCGCAGAGGGAAGAGCCACGGTAACGCAGACGCTATGTCCTGAAGACCCTGTCCAGAAGAGTGCAGCCAGTGCAGAAGAGTGGAAGAGAAGGAGCGTGCCGCAGCAGTCCGAGTAGTCACGGCAGTGCCTGCGGACGGCTGGGATAGCGTAGGCCTGAGGAGGGAGCAGCTGGCGGACGCAGACTTGGTGCCACTCTTGAGGGAAGTGGAGGCAGTACTTCCCCGGAGTAAGGTCCCAGAAGTCTTGGAGGAAGTGCACGCCGGTACTTCAGGAGGACACCTGGGAGCGAACCGAACGATTGACAAACTACGGCAGCGCTACTACTGGCTGAGGCTCCGAGCAGACGCTGAGAGATGGTGCCGTCAGTGTCACGTGTGCGCGGCGATTCAAGGCCCCCAGACTAGGAGCCGGTCGCATGCAGCAGTACAACGTCGGAGCGCCATTCGAACGGATCGCCGTTGACATTGCTGGACCGTTCCCAATATCCGACCGAGGCAACAAGTACCTGATGGTGGTCGTGGACTACTTCACTAAGTGGCCGGAGGTGTATTCCATCCCGAACGAAGAGGCAAGGACAATCACAGACTGCCTCGTGGAACAAGTGTTCTGCCGATTTGGGGTACCGTTAGAGCTGCACAGTGACCAAGGCACCAATTTTGAGTCCAACCTGATGAAGGAGGCACTAGAGAGACTTGGGGTTAACAAGCCCCGCACAACACCTCTACATCCCCAGTCGGATGGCATGATCGACAGGTACTTAAAGACCTCAGAGGAACACTTGAGGAAGGTCGTGGACAGCCATCAGCGAGACTGTGACGTCAAGGTGCCACTGTTCTTGCTGGCCTACCGCTCGTCAACACATCAACACACGACACCACGTAGATGACGCCAGGCAGCTTAATGTTCAGTCGAGAGTTACGCCTCCCTTGTGATCTGGCTTTTGGAAGCCCCCCGGACGCAAAACAGCCAGCAACCGAGTATGTGGAGAACCTGGTGGACCATCTCCACGACATGCATGAGATGGCTCGTCAAAACATCCAGAAGGCGAGCGACCGCATGAAGACCCGATACAACATGCAAGGCAACAGCCAAGGGTTCCAGCAGTGTGTCCTAGTCTGGTTGTACCGCCCTACCCGGACCAAGGGACGATGCCCAAAGCTCCAGCAACCATGGCAAGGACCATACCGGGTGGTGAAGAGGATTAATGATGTGGTCTACCGCATCCAGAAGGTGCCACAAGGGAAGACGTTGGTGGTACACCTGGATCGTCTGGCCCATTACGATATTGCTGTTCGGGACTACCAGCCTTGAGGAGGGAGCAGTGTCGCCAGGTCATTGTTGATTGGAGGCAGCGCGGGTAACAAGATCAAAGAGACGGCAGTGCAGTGTGGAGACAAAAGCTTGCCGAAATGGTGGGCGGGAGTAGACGGAATTCGCAAGAGTTCGCCTTTGTTCTAGCCGGTCTTGATTGTTTGAGAAATTTCTGGAATGCTAGAAAAACTATAAAAAGGCAGCCTGCCTGCCAAAGAAACTAAGTGAGTCGGTAATTGAACGCATGCGGGTAAGGGGCTGTGTTTGTTGAGCTTGTACTTAGTTACTTACTGTTACTTAGTTACTTGGTGCAACTTAGTAACAGAAACCTTATATTCTATGAAGTCTCTCTCCACTGTTTCATTTTAAACGTTATGCTTGTGTTCAGCTTTTGAGTTGGAAGTTCATATTTAGCTACATATGTGGTTTATGAAAATGCATAATGTGTGAACTGAACAAACATAGGTATCACTATATTATCAATCCATTTAATGTTTCCAAGCATAATATAAAGCATAACACATTATTATAAACCTAAAAATCGACAACTTAGCTCTGTCACCATATCTAAAATATGTGATGTGCTGAAAAAAATTTCTGAAGTACCATCCAATGCTAACAGTAATTGTGTTCTACAAAGTGCTATGAATATTCCAGAAGGGGTTTGAAATACTGCAAGCGACATTGAGAGCTCATCTTCAGGTGGTTGTTTTTTAACTTACATGCAAATGTTTCTAATTTAAATGAAAGCTTAGTGATTTTGGGTGAATTGTCCACTGAGAAAAGGAAACCAACCAAGTACCATATCCACAGAAAATATTGAAACCTACTGAAATGTCCCTTATAAAGCAAAATAATTCATACTGAGATGAAAAATTAACAATCAATTTCACTATCAAACAGAAACGCTTCGTAGCATGCAACTGATGACAAGGATTTAAAATTATAATCACTGGTTTTGAAGACTTGCCACATAAAGAAATTTGGCTGCTCTGATACATTAGTGTATGATTAAGAGGGCAAATCAACTTGCTGCAGAGAAGGAAATATTGTTAACACCTGCATGTAAAGTTGGAGAACAACTAGACCACCAGCAGTGCTAGAAGTCCTTGAACTTACATTTCAGTTGAAGTAAATAAAATGACAGAGAATGGCAAAAAGCTACAGAAATAAAAATGAGACTGGTTATGCACACTATCTGAATTTTAAGAGAAAATGTCGAACAGTGATAATTTGCCAAGTTAAAACCTAAACAATGTATTTTACCTTGATTTTGTAGTACTTATATCACGAATACCTGTGCCTACCATGAAAATGTTACATTGATGATTGATGGTGCAGTTATTCAAAAACTGACCAAAGGATACAGTACAGTTAAAAGTTATTATAAAAGTACCATACCTCAAATAATACAACCCTCTGTCTCAGAATTATCAGAATTTAGGAATGCCCAGTTTGTCCTGGAACTGATAACTTCACTACATACTGACAAGAACCTTTTGATGCATTAGACGTACAATATATTAGATATAAACAGTGGATTACTGCGGACAGAACACGGTTGTAAACTTTGGAATCTTTGCTACAGGTATATTTGAAGCAATTTTAAATAATATAAATTATTGAATACCTCTTGTATGTCTAGCCCAGCAACTGTCTTTGTTTCAGGCAAATCTTAAGAAAGGAGACCGAGGAAGAAGATTGTATCAACATTTGATTTTCATTTCAGACAAAACTGATAAACCCCTTTTTTTTAAAGGGAAAAACATTTAAAGAACACTTTTCCTTTTTTAACTGTACCTGCTCTATATTAGAATAAGCAATTTTATAATTTGTACTACTATAAGGCTGAGTTAGATATTCTTGCTAAGTAGCATTTGTATGCCACATCACATGGAAAAGATGGAATATACTCCCATATGGGTACATGACTCACGGCTGCCACACTGCTTATGTACATAGTTCCTTTATTGTATAACTTGGAGAAATACATATAACAAATAGAGGGGTGGCTCCGGGGATACTGCTTCTGTGACATGGCACTGCCTTAAAATGAGGGAGAATAAAATTTAAATTATCTGTATACTCCTAATACAGTCATACTTATCACTGTTCTGCACTCAATGTAATGTCCTGCCTAACAACTTTAACTAACATGAACAGAGGTAGTTTTTTTACTAAGTAGGCCATTTTCTACATTATTGTTAGTAGACAATGTAAAACTGAAATTCATGGGAAGATATGCTCCTGATCTGCACATAAATATATAACAAAAAGGTGATGATTAACCGCATAAGAATTAAATAGTATATTTACACGTAGAATAGATGGTTCTTGGATGTAAAGCAAAAAATGCTCTATTCTGTTCTTCAAGCGTTTTGTTTGGTGGCAATAATCACTAGTCAAAAACAGTGTGGTGGATTTAGTTAACCTAAGTTGAGACATTAACATACCTGCATAAGTATCTTAAGTTGATATGTTGTTCAGTAAACCTTTTGTAACTTTTTCAGTAGCTTGATATTTGCTTGGCAAAGAAGTCAGCTAAATTTCCGAGTCAAATGAGTGTGATTAGTTCCACATTGGCATTGTAGATTGCATTTAGTCCCGGTCGAAAAGAGAAATGCAGTGAAAAGAAGTCACTACTATCCATGATGTAGATACTGCATCACATAGATGAACATCATTTCAACCATTTCTTCCATTCACTGTTGAATATCACATACTTGTCGCTAAAATATGTTGATCTTTAGAAATAAAACGTCTGCCAAGAAATGCTGACTCTTCTTTTCTCCATGCTTCAGCCACCCCTGAACAGGTATACATTGCAGATACATTTATGGCAATTATATATATGCACACTTGTTTCCAATAAATGAGTAGCATGACAACATGACAGCCATCATATTGTGACTTTGTGGGTTCGTGGAATTAAAAGTCCGATTTGCCGAAATTCTAAGTGATTTTATTTCCGTAGAAATACACTTATAGATTACAGCAGCATTACGTTACGTGCAAAATCAGTCTACCAAGGTCAATGATAATAACAAACAGCTTACTCAACTTCCACTGTTTACAACATCAACACTCTCAGCTGTTCTCTACTTACACACACCTCTCGTTTTACAACTCATCACTTCCTTATATACCTCATTCATAATTCGACACTGTTCTGTACAATCACTAGATGCTTCTAGAATAAACAAGGCATCTAATGATGTAATCCGAATATTCTATCACCTTCCAGAAGTGTGAAACCCTATCTGGGCCGGCAAGTCCTTTATCTCTGTGATATACTAACCGTATGTTTATTTGCCGACTGTTTATGTAAAAAGCCGCACGATCGTAGATAGCGGCTTTGTGACAATATGCATCCACCTAAGACATCCTGGGGGCATTCCTTTTGCTGTCAAACTGTTGCCAACATTGGCACTCCAAATATAGTAGAAGGTATACAGTGCTGCTAAAATCTGAAATAGAAAACAGAATACAAACAAGGAAGTAAAACATTGCCACTGATTTAGGACTCTTTAAGGCACAAAGCACAGCCGAAGGACTGAGGACCTCAAGCCCCAAAGTGTAGCTGAGGAATTTTTTATAAGTCAAGGAGTGTATGAGGTTGGATTAGGTTAGGTGAGGACCTGGGATACTTTACATTTGGTTTCTACTGTATTTGTGTGGATAGAAATTGTCAGTCATCCCCTTTTCTTTAGGATGGTGTTGTACTATAACTCCACTAATTTCTTTTCTTTTCTTTAAATCAAGGAGGAGAGAATGTAGAAATTTGATACTGGCAATCGTTGCATACCACTTCTTATACATACTGAGGCTTTTACAGTTACTGCCAATCACACGCTTATTTACCTTATATTTGCTTCATTTCCATACAATGCCAACACACATTTAGCAACCAATTGCCTTCTCTCATTTCAATATTGGCACTAGTTGAGGATATGAGTTCTGTGGGAGGACATCTAGTTTTTTATTTTGACTCAAATAATCTCAAATGCAACACTGAAAAAACGACATCAATGCAAATTAGCCCGTCAGACAAGACTCACTTCAATATTAACCTTCAGATAAATAATTCTTACATAAGAGACATAGGTGAAAATAAATTGCTGGGACTATATATAAACAGCAAATTTATGTGTACTAAACATTGATTATCTGTGTAAGAAAATTAGTATATCAATATTTCTAATAGACATTTTAAGCCAACTGGAGATACCAACATACTAAGAATGCTGTATTATGAGGTTATCTATCCACATCATATGGATTTTAAATATTGGGAAACTATCCAAGGGTTCATTTGAACAAACTATTGTCACCCAAACATCGGAATTCCCGAGAGAACCGGCAGGTGGCAGGTAGGGGCCAGACGGGAAGCATTCAGCCACGCCTACCCATTTATCTGTGTAGTGCTGAGGGGATGGTTGGAAAAGCATCACTAGCCGCCTCTTTCCCCTCCCCCAGGGGGTGTTGTCAGCCGGGACACCTGGAGAGAGACTGCCAACACCAGGAAGAACAGCCGGAAGAATGAGTAAGGCCCGGCATTGCGAGAGGCACGTCGGCGCCATCCACACCATCTTCTCGAGTGACACTGTGCGTCGTCAGCCGGCAGATGGATGACAGCCTTATCGCGGACGGTTGGGTGAGAGGGAAGCCATGCCGCGTGCTGGTGGACACCGGGGCAGCCGTTCAATAGTTTTTTTTGTTGCACAAACTCAAAATGTTCTTTACTTCTACCGAATTACAGTTGGAACACTTGCCGATTACATAGAATTACGTAGCGCACACAATTACAATTCACCAGTTCGTCTGTCACAGGTCCACTCCACACTCACAATTACATACAACTCCTCTGATACACGTACACAGTCTTTCAGTTCGTTCGCTAGCACGGCGCTCCTCACAGCTGTTCGCCAAGAACTGAACTCTCCTCCAGCCCGGCGCATCGCTTATATAAGACCAACTGACCAATCTAGAAGGTTCCGGGTTAGATGAAACGTCCCAACTGTTCCAGACGTCAGGTGGAGGGGAAACGGGCGGCTAGTGATGCTTTTCCAACCATCCCCTCAGTTAGCGCTACACAGAAAAATGGGTAGGCGTGGCTGAATGCTTCCCGTCTGGCCCCTATCTGCCAGCTGCCGGTTCTCTTGGGAATTCCAATGTTCGGGTGACACTATTTATCCTACAGAAAAGGTGTATTAGATTAATTTTTAACTTGAAAAATACTGACTCTTGTGAAGGTATATTCACATAAAATAAAATGTTTACATTGTATTCATTATATGTACATAAGACAGTTCTCTTTGTTATAAATAAACTAAATGTGAAGAATACTGATGTACATGACAATACCAGACATATTAAAGACTACTTTAGAGACTGGATTACCAAAAAATCTAGTGATAGACATTTCTATAATGGGACAGATCTTGTTTAATAGACTGCAAAATGCTATTAAGTCACTTCATTCATTCATTTTATTGCATCCGTTTGATTATGAATACATAATATGGAATTGTCAAGGATACATATGCATTTTACATATGATTAATTAAATTACAATAAATTACTTATATATAAACTAGATTTACATTAATAATATACATATTTCAATTCATTCCTTATTTATCTTTTTTTTATTTTTAAAATGCAATAATTCAACTGAATAAAAACAAATATTCAGTAGGAATTTATGAAGTTGCTTTTTGAAACTTCCTATTGTCTTTTTATTTTTTTATTTCTGATGGTAAGCTATTGTAAAATTTAATGCCTTGATGGTAGTAGCTGTTTTCAAATAATTTGCTATGATGTGGAGTTAGATGTAATTTACCTTTAGCTCTTGTGTCGTGGTTATGTATTTCCGAATTGGTATTAAAACTTTTGATGGATGTTTGCATTTGTACAATGGTTTCATATAAATACACACATGGCACTGGTAATATGTTTAAAAATTTAAAATATGGCTTACAGCTAGAGGTGTAAGATAAATTGAGCATGATTCTATTCATCTTTTTCTTGATCCGGAATATTTTTATAGTTTCGTTGCTATTTCCCCATAATGATATTCCATAGGATATAAGTGAATGAGCTTTTGCAAAATAAACTGTTCTTAGTGTTTGTATACCAACTAAACCTTTTAGTGCCAATATCTGATAAGTCTAGCTGAGTTTTTTTAAATAATTCTTGTATATGTATACCCCAATTTAAATTTTGATCAAACCCATAGTCCTAGAAATTGTATTTTATTGGCATATTTAATCTCTTCTCCATCTAGCACAAATTTTGCATGGTTTTCTTTTTTATTAATTTTATGTTGAAAACTGAGTGCTAAACATTTTTCTTTGTTAATGCATAGTTTGTTTACTTTGAACCAAGATGTGGATAAGCTATTAGCATTTGTATTTAAGACGTCAGGATTTTTATTAGAGATTAAAATACTTGTGTCACGGCAAATAAGGAGAATGTTATATTCTGATTCAGCTCATGATTTGTGAAGTCATTGATATATAGTAAAAAAAGTAAGGGACCCAAAACTGAACCTTGTGGAATGCCACTTTCAATTTTATGTATATTTGAATATGTTGTTATGAATTCTTTTCTTCTTTTATCAAAATACTCAATTTCTACTACTTGTTTACGATTGCGCAAATACGAGTTAAACCATTCACATGCTACCCCTCTGATTCCATATTTATATAACTTATTAAGACAGACATTATGGTCTACGAGGTCAAACACTTTTGAAAGATCTAAGAATATTCCGCAGCAGTGTTCAGAATCATCTAGCTTTTTGTAAATTTCATTTATAAAGTGGATTAATGCTGAAGTCATAGATTTCCCTTTTTGGAAGGCAAACTGTGAACCAGATATTATGTTATATTTTAAGATAAATCTTATCATTCTTGTATATATAACATTGCTTTATTTTGAGGCTCAAGTCAAAACATTGACAAATGAACTTCTAATGTTAAAGCAGATGCGAGATCGAACTTCTCGTAAGTGATACACTAAACTGAAACAGCAGAAGCTCACTGCATTTTTTACTAACAACTAGTTTGTAGCTATAATGTGTACAGTGCAAATACATAGGCTGTTACAGTACATACAGTGTATGTGTTTGCAGGTGGAAGTGTACCGATAGCAATTTCAAAATTCTATTAAAAATATTTTGGTGATGTACATGTCTTTTTTATTGTTTTTATGTCATTCTCTGGATAACCTGGATTTTTGTTAACTCGGATCAGCCCTGATCACAGTAAATGAGGTTCTACTGTACTTTAAAGCTGCATTCATTTATTCCATTAACCAATAGTGTAATAGTATTCAGAAAGTATTCATTTGAAGCTGAAGAGAGGGAGGGGGAAAATGAAATGAAATGTCTAGTGTTTAACACCCGCTTTTACTACATACGGCATCGCCGGTGGAGGGAGGGGGAAGAATTGTATTCAAATTGTATTAATAAACATTTGGAAATCAGTTTTTTCACAGACATCACTTTACACTTTCATTTTTGAGAGACTATAGAACAGTTCCTTCCAAACTAGTCCTTCAAAAATTAAAAAGTGGCGCAATGTGAAAAAACTTACTAAGTTTCTCCAAACATCAGGTCATTTAAGCTGTAGTTAAATTGTGTCCCATAAGTTAATACAAATTTTGAGTGTTCCTCAACTGTAAAACACAAGTAAATAAAGTTTATGTGAAAAATAAGTTTATGTGAACAATTATTGCAATTAAAGTGCTGTACACAATTCATAAGGCATCTAATGACACACTGCTGTTACTTTACAGACATGCTTTGCTGCAATGCTGCTTTGCACCTCTTTGTAAGTGATTTTATTTAAAATTACTATGAAAAATGCCATATTTGTTTCATAGAAATATGTATAAAAAGGCAATAGAGAGTCTGTTTATATTCTTATAGAAATTTAAAGAAATGGGTTCATAGCGATATACAGTTTTTGAAGGTTTGTTCTTTAAAAAATGATGTAAATTGATAATTATATTGTAAAAATAAATATTAAATAAAAAATTATACATTAAGCTTTATATTGAACTTTGTACCATAATTTTATCACTTATCCACTTATTTCAACAAAAAGTTAGAGAGGTGTGCACTTTTCATAAGCAGCATTGCACAGTATTTTTTAACATATTGCAATTTTAAAAAATTAAGAATAGGTGTTCTTTAATATGTGGTAACTTTAAAAAATTAAAAATTTACAGGATAATCCATGGACAAAACTTAAAGAGAATTGGTATCATGACAAATATTGCGTGACTTGACTTGGAATGATCCAAATGCAGGTATGAAAGACTTGTGGATAAACCACAGGCAACAAAATCAAACCTAAATTAACTCTAAAACTATTTGTAGTCGGTTTTTACACTACATCACTTAGTTTTTTTTTTTTTTTTTTTTTTTTTTTTTTTTTTTTTTTTTTTTTTTTTTTTTTTTTTTAGGGACTGGTTTCAAAAGCTGTTGCTACCATTTTGAACCTTGAAGGTCCAACTATTGCTGAAAATGGAAGCAACAATTTTCAAAACTGATCATTATTCACCCTTGTCTTGAGTTTGAATGATGCAATGTACTAAACTTGTAACACTGCCACAAAATATTGATATGGCATTACATAGTACTTATAAATAAAAACACTTTTCTTTCAGGTGTAACAGAAAGTAAATTATATTTTCACAGCATATACTCATACACTTATGGTTGAAATGCATAAAACTACCAATCACAAAATACCAAACTTTTAGAAGTGATGCTCCCATGTTAATCATTGCAAACATGAGATGATCACTGCATCACATAGTGGGAGGCCAAAGAAAAACTGCTCTACCAAATATTTACATTGTCGGCAGCTACTATTGGTGCATTTTTCATACTCTGGCTGTCTAACTCATACCACATTGTTACTGATGACACAGAAAGTTGACTTACCTGAGCTTCGTCATGACTACTAAAGCTCACATAACTTTTTGCATCATAAGTAGCAACACAGAATTAGAACATACAATCAAGTGAATACATGAATGAAATTTAGGCTAGTATGAAAAATACACTTTATACAATACTCATTCATAATTGTTTCAGTTGACACTAATAGGTTTTGTAATGATTGTTGACCCAAGTCACTATTTCTGTTTACAAGAATGTTTCATGAATAATTTATGATTATATCATAGTTAATCTTAAATCTTGAAGCTTTATGTAAAGTTCAAGATCTTGCAATAATTTTTTCATAGAAACATCCTGTACAAGAATTCTGTGTGAATCTGTAGCCAGCTAACAATAGAACGTTGAATTACACAGAAAAATGGGAACAATAACACTTAATACGTAAAAAACATAAGATAGCAACAGTGAAGTAACAAATATATCTAGTATTAGGAAGTGATGTAAACAATTATTAAATTTTAGATGAGTCGTATTTTTTACACATCTGCTTCACTTTCGTACCTTAAGAAACATAGGCACTAGAAAGAAAGAACACTTCAGGCACTTAAGATACAAAAATATTGATAAGTCCGCAATAGCAGCTCATTTCTGGTCTGAAAATCATGAAATTGAAGATAGCACAGAATTACTAAAATATGTACAAAAACATAGTGAACTCGTCATATGGGAGAGGATATACATAGAAAAACATAAAAACCAACTAATGAACTTTGAAATCCCGCCAGAAGAGAATCCCACATTTAAGTTCATCACTAAATCAACAGATGGCTGCAACAACCCCAGAATTACCTACACCGCTGGATCTAGCTTCAGTCGCATAAGAGCCATAGATGCAAACGATGATTTGCGAAACATGTCACTCAAAATAGGTACGAAAGTGAAGCAGAGGTGTAAAAAATACGACTCATCTAAAATTTAATAATTTTTCGCTTCACTGTGGTGTTCCAATACAGTTTAATCTCGATGTAAACAATGTTTACGAATCTAGTCTCTTTAATTCCGTGGAAATTTTCATCAATTTCTTAAAAGATAAGTGAAGTTTGTGTCAAATAATTATATTTTATAAAATAATAACACTTGTTTGAGACTTTAATTTATTTCTTCTACTGTCCAGATGGCACAACATTTTATATATTTGTGCAACTAACTGAATAATTGTAATCGGAAAAGCTATATGTAGTTGTTTATTAATTTTTAGATGAGTCGTATTTATTACCATCTGCTTCACTTTCGTACCTATTTTAAGGACATGTTTCGCAAATCATCATTTGCGAAACATGTCCTCAAAATAGGTACGAAAGTGAAGCAGATGGTAATAAATACGACTCATCTAAAAGTTAATAATCATTTCGCTTCACTGTGGTGTTCCAATACAGTAAAATCTCGATATATGTAGTTGGTTTATTGATACTTTGTCACTTACGTTTTTATATCGAGGGACTAGTTTCGAAAGCCTTTGCCTTTGCACATCTTGTACACAAATTCTGTGTGAATGTAGCCAGCTAACAATAGAATGTGAAATTTCACAGGAAAATGGGAATAATAACACTTAATATGCAAAAAACAGAAGCTAGCAGCAGTCAAGAAACAAATATGTCTAGTTAATTGATGGAAATGAATCATTTCTTTACACTATCTCTATATAGGCTAAGGTTTTTGATAGATAGAGTCAACATGAAAACTTCAATGCCATGGCAGGGATTTGAACCACGGATCTCCTGGTTTCCGTCCATTCGCTCTAACCCAATAAGCTACCATGGCCAACTTGCTGTCACGACATTAAATTCTCCCTTTGACTCGTATATTTCCCCAGTAAATCACTAGACGCTCTCACGTCCGAGATACACCGTATGTAGCGACTTACTATCGTAAGCACTTGAGTCACAGGCTTCATCATTTAACTCTTATTATTTTAGATAACTGATGGAAATTAATCATTTCTTCATACTAGCCGTATATAGGCTAAGGTTTTTGATAGATAGTCAACATGAAAAATTCAATGCCATGGCCAGGATTTGAACCACAGATCTCCTGGTTTCTGCCCAGTCGTCTAACCCAATGGAGAATTTAATGTCATGACAGCAAGTTGGCCATGGTAGCTCATTGGGTTAGAGTGACTGGACGGAAACCAGGAGATCCGTGGTTCAAATTCCGGCCATGGCATTGAATTTTTCATGTTGACTCTATCTATCAAATATATGTAGTATTAGACTGATGATGTAACAATGTTTACGAATCTAGTCTCTAAAATTCTTTGGAAATTTTCATCAATTTCTTAAAAGCTACGTGAAGTTTGTGACAAATAATTATATTTTATATAATAATAACACTTGCTTGACACTTTAATTTATTTCTTCTACTGTCCAGATGGCACATCATTTTATATATAACCCGAATAATTGTAATCAGAAACACTATATGTAGTCGGTTTATTGACACTTCGTCATTTGCGTTTTTATATATAGGAACTAGTTTCGGCAGCCTTTGCAAAGGCTTCTGAAACTAGTCCCTCCATAATATAAAAACGTAAGTGATGAAGTATCAATAAACCAACTACATATAGTTTTTCCAATTGATTTTGATGTCACTGTTACTAAATTCCTCCAATCACGCATAGCTGAATAATTGTATTCCGCTTCTTACAACAAAACTTCTACAACCATTGCAGAAATTGCTACACACGCCAACATCTATTTTGTCATTCATTAGTTCATTATTAGCAGTGCAACAAATGTAATTAGCAACAGTATCACTTCACTTAACACTTTCACTATTATTTCACTTTGTGCTTGGACTTAAAGCATCAACACCAGACACCCATTATCCTCACAATCACAGAAATACTTGAATTCCAACTTGCCATTACTTGGCATTGTCCTGTGCTGTGGCATAGTGGGCTAAGGCATCATGCCTTGGCTCCCTGCTAAGGAAAGCAGCCCAGGATCGATCCCATCCCTGGGTTGCGGAGTTTAAGTCCCAGGTATAGGACTGGTGCCCACTCAGCATCGTGAGGAAGTTGAGGAGCTTAGGACAGGTAAGCGGCCCTGATCACTAAAGCCAACATTCCGGCTGAGGGATGCCAAGATGCTGACCAGATCTCCTCCCCGTATCGATTGGATGATCGCCCACCTCTACCTTGCATGTGTGAGTGTGAGGCCGGCAGATGGGTTGGCAGGTTCTGGCCCTATAAGGGCTGTCACACCCTGGGTTACTGTTACTGATAACTTGTCATTGTGTTCTACCTAAAAGTAAACAAAAATACAATGCAATATGTAGCAGCATTTATATGCAATTTGCAGTCTGTTAGACAGTTTTAAATGTCTCCTATTATATGGTATTATGGAAACATAATACATATAGTATGATGGTATTATCAAGGTTGTGCGGGCCAACCCAGGGTCATGGGATTAAATTCAAATCATACGCCTTTATCAGAACCTTAACATGGATTTATTTTCTCGTTTGTTCTTTTTGCTACACTTTGCATAGACCAACCAGACAGATAATGGTAACTATATACTTCTGGTCCCGAATCTGGGAGAAAGAGCCCCATAAAAACACAGGGCTCACCAAAAGACCAAATATAAAAAAAACTTAAGAGAAAAATCGGGAAACCCGAATTGGAGCACTCACCCTAAGAAACGCCCACGCGACACCAACCAGGCACACACACTGCTCTCCCGGTTCGAAGGAGCCACCCAAGAAGCCTCGGGCACCGCAGCGCCCCCAGAGAGAAACGGCGGAAAGCCCAAAACAACAAGACGGCAGCGCCCTCGAACCGGAAGGGCATAAAAAATGTGCCGGGGAGAAAACAAACGGCACAAACACCCCCTCCCCATCGGAAACCCAGGGTGGAGAAGCCAAACGGAAAGAAAGGAAAGGCTGAAAGAAACCAAGGAAAGGAAGAAAGCCATTCCAGGCCCCGGAATGATGAAGCCCGAAGAAGGAAACCCTAGGAGAGTCGGACGAGCACCAAACATCATAGAAAGTCTGCCCTGGGTAGCAATGAGTATGAGTATTGCGTACACTTGTTGAGTCTTTCCACCTTCACAGCTGTGACATACCATACGTCACACTTACACGGAGAACACTGTCTCTATTTTGCACACACAGTCGTGACGTAGAGCGCAGGTGTGAAACTGAGTTTCCTTTTTTACACCCTCACAACCGTGACATACCATACGTCACTCTTACACGGAGAACACTGTCTCTTTTTTGCACACACAGTCGTGACGTAGAGAGCAGAACACTGCCGGCAAGTCTTTCAGGAGCAGAAGTGAACAGAGGCAAAACGTTACCAAAGGGCAGCAGGTTAGTCCTCTGAACGCCTTACAACAGCCAGGAAGGTCACGGAAGGGTGACCAAAGCAAAGACGGATGACGTGGTTTGAAGTCGAAGAAGTAGAAGCGAAGCTAGCTCCCACGTGGCGACTCTCCCAAGGTTGAGAAAAAGCGTGGCAAACGTGAAGGTCACTGTCACACCGGATCCTCCGGGCGGGGCTGGCACGAGGCGGAAAAATCAAGGATGGCAGAACAGGCAAGTATCACGGAAGGAGATGAGGAGGCTGAAACATAAAACAAAGCCAGAAACGGAACCAGAAGCAGAAGTGGTAACATAAGAATATTAACCAGCCAAATTTGTAAAATATTTTTAGGTCATAAGGGGCAGAAATAACTTTGAAGGACAAGTAATAAATATTTTGAAACCAGTAACAGCAATAAATCTCTTTAAATAAATACAATAAGGATAAATACCATTGAAGTGACCAATACTAATAAATACCTTTCAAGTAATAAATATTTTCAAACGAGTAACAGTAATAAATATCTTTAAATAAATAACAATAAGGATAAATACCATTGAAGTGACCAATACTAATAAATACGGGCGCCGGGGTAGCGCGGTGGTTTCGTTCGCGGCTCCCGTTCTAAGGGTCCCGAGTTCGATTCCCGGCTCTGGGGTTGGCGATTTTAAGTCGGCCCTATCCACGCCTTCACCTCTGTCTAGCACACGTGAAGTATCCCCTATGCCCAACGTGGTTCGGAGTCCACGGTAAAAACTGTAGGTCCTCTCACCTCACCGCCATCTTCACTATCACCCTATCATCGGAGGTAATGGACACCGCCCTCTGGGTGCCTCCACCTGAGAAATGGGTCCGGTCATCACTTGGTGGGGTGAGGTTACCCCGAAGGCCAAGGTTGCCATGTGGGGAGTGTTAGTAACTAACTAACTATACTAATAAATACTTTCCAAGTAATAAATATTTTCAAACGAGTAACAGTAATAAATATCTTTAAATAAATAACAACAAGGATAAATACCATTGAAGTGACCAATACTAATAAACACTTTCCAAGTAATAAATATTTTCAGCAAAACAATAATCCAAATTTTAACCATAAAGAAAAAAAATACCTTTAGACAATATTGAGCACATCGACATAATTGGACACATTGTATATATACACATACACCCAAACATATATAAACAAGTAAATAACACACAATCATGGGTACCCAACAACCTTTTTTAAATAACACTCACACATAAGGAAAACACACACACAGAAAGAAAGAGAAAGAGAGAGAGATATGCCGGCATAGAGAGAGAGAGAGAGAGAGAGAGAGAGGAAGGAGAAAGTGAGTACATGCCTTGGCAGCATGCCGCGCGAGCGCCACACAACACTCACACAACCGTGCCCCGAGGTCAAGGGCGCGGAAGCAAAACAAACACGGCAACGTAAACAGACACTGAAATGCCAAAACAAACAGAGTAAAGCCAAAACAGACATCAAATCATAGCGTCAGGGCACGGTTTTAGCTGAGTGATGTGCGCCCGACGCAATTCATGGGTTTTACAGTGCTCCAGAGTAACGGACACGCCCTTAAAAATGTTAATGATCTTATAGGGGCCAGAGTAACGCAGAGCTAATTTAGCAGCAAAAGCGTCCTTACGCGAACTTATAGGGAAAGATTTACACATGACCAGTTGACCGACCGCGAAAGGAGAGGGTTTTCTATTTTCTTCATAACGCCTTTTGGTGAGCTCATGCGCACGTTTTAAATTATTAAAGGCTCTCCTCCAGTTCTGTCTAATAGTTTCGGGAGAAAAGGTCTGAGGAAGTAGATCATTTAAGGACCACATATTCGCCAAAGGGGAACTGGGTACAAAAGCAAACATTAAACTGAAGGGGGTGGTTTGGTGAGCTTCATGACGAGCAGAGTTAAAAGCAAACTGCAATTTTCCCTAGTTAGTATCCCACTGATTGTGGTGCTCATGATGGAAAGCAATCAAAGCGGATTTCAAATTTCTATTAACCCTCTCGGCTTGGGAAGGATTAGGGTAATATGGGGTGGTAGTGATATGTCTTACCCCCCACTGAAAACAGAATTGTTTGAACCAATTGGAAGTGAACTGCGAGCCATTGTCAGACACAACGTAATGTGGAGCACCAAAAGCAGCCAAGATGTTATTCAGGACCTTCGTAGCAGAACGAGCCGTGGCACGTGGCACGGCCGAAATCCACACGAACTTAGAAAAGGCGTCAACAACCACAAGGGCATAAGTATTACCTTGAATCGACCGGGGAAATGGGCCTATAAAATCTACAAATAATTTTTCCATCGGCTTAGATGCCACTTCAGACGCGAGACCACCCCACGTGGTTCGCTGCGCCGGCTTAGCCATGGAACAAATATTACAAGCTTTAACACGGGTCGCAATATCGCGATCCATGCCTTTCCATATAAAGCGCTCACGTATTTTATCGCGAGTCTTGTTTACACCAAGGTGCCCACCAAAGGGTGAAAGATGAAAGTAAGCAAATACCATGGGAATGATACTATCGGGCAAAACGATCTTAAATTTGCCGTCAAAATTAGCACGCGCCATAAGAACACCATCACGTAAGCAATACGGCGGGACAGGATGGCCGTCCTCAAACTGCTGTATAATCTGATTAATGCAGGCATCCCTGCGCTGATGGTCAGCGATGCTGGTAAACATTTCGGGGAACGACAGACAGGCGTTAGAGCCAGAAACCGTCCCCGAAGATGGTAACAGGGGCGGTTCCTCAGAAAACATACGTGTAAGGGCGTCAGCAACTACATTATCAGAACCACGAATGTGCCTCGGTGTAAACTTAAACGCACCAATCCGCACGCCCCAACGGGCGAGCCTACCGGTTTTACGTGGTGTCCCTAACGCCCACGTGAGAGCCTGGTTATCACACTCCAATATGAAAGATACATGTTCCAGGTAGGGTTTATACTTCTCGAGACCAAACAAAACTGCCAAGGTTTCGAGCTCATAGATGGAAAACTTGCGTTCAGCTTCAGATAGAGTTCGCGAAGCATAGCAAATGGGACGGCGCCCCTCCGGAAAATCCTGGAGAAGAACCGCCGCCAGGGAATAACTAGAAGCGTCAGTCTGGAGAATAAAAGTTCTATTGAAATCTGGAAACGCCAAAACAGGAGGAGAGGAAATGGCGGACTTAAGGTCTTCGAACGCACGCTGTTGTTCGTCACCCCAGACGTACTTAATACCCTTCCACCGAAGGCGATTCAACGGTTCAACCCGGGCAGCGAAGGAAGGAATAAACCTGGAAAAGAAATTCACCATACCAACAAAACGAGCCAATGCACGTAAGTTCTTAGGGGGTGGAAAATTGCGCACGGCTTTGGTGCGTTCTAAATCAATAGTAATGCCGGCGGGCGACACCCAATGACCCAAGAAAGAAATCTCTGTGGTAGTAAACTTCACTTTAGACCTTTTAACCGTGAGGCCAGCCTTCTGTAAGCGATAAAACACCACACGTAAATGTAAGATATGGGAATCAAAATCAGGAGAGTACACTACTAGGTCGTCTAAATAGTGGTAAAGAAATTTAAATTTAATGTCAGAAAACAAATTGTCCAAGAGACGGGAAAGTACCTGCGCACCGGTAGCAATCCCAAAGGGAATCCTATTAAACTCATACAATCTCCACGGAGATGAAAAAGCAGTCACGTGTTTACATTCATCCGACAAAGGGATCTGATGATAGGCGCTGTTTAAATCCAGAGTCGTAAACACGCGTGCACCAGCAAAGTGATGGGCGGCAGTATGGAGGTCTGGCATGGGAGTAGATTCAATAAGTATTTTTTTATTGAGTTGGCGATAATCCACGACAGGACGGAAATCATTGTCACCCTTAGGAACTAAGAAAACCGGGCTACTATAAGACGAAGTGGAAGGTCTAATGATACCCTTATCCAACATATCATTGATTTTAGCCTTCAAAATGGCCATTTTGGGTGGTGTCAGCCGGTACGGAGAAAGCTTAACAGGGGACGGGTCGGTCAGCTGAATATCGTAGGTAATAAGATGAGTAACACCCAATCGGTCGGAAAACAAGGAGGAAAATTCCTGAACCAAACCTTCCACCACTGCGGCTTGTTGATGAGTCAAATGAGACAAGGAAATATCTGCCTCACGCTCGTCTAATAGCGTGACGTTACCTAGACGAGGACGAGGTGGAACGTCGTATAGTTTCTCCTGAAAAGGTACACTACTTCCAGTCGCGAACCCGAAAGTGGCTTGTTTCTTCGCAAAATCTAAACACAAACGGGAGCGTGACATAAAATCGGCCCCCAAGATTACAGAATAGGGTAGAACAGGGACCAAATAGCACTCATGTTTCCAAGTGAACTTAGGAAAGCGGATAGTACACCTAACCTTGCTAGACACGTTAAAGGACTGACCATTAACTGCCAAACATTGCACCTGACAGCTCACCTCCTTGGGACACGAAGGCGCCAATGTATTGCGAAAATATACTTGATTAATGAGAGAAAATGAGCTACCGGAATCAAGGAGGGCTAAAACGCTCACCTTACCGACAACAACCTGCACAAGAGGTTTAATAGAATGGGGTAGAGCCAAAATGCGCCGTGATGAAGCCAAACTCGCGCTCATGGCAGGCAACTTCTGGCGTGAAATGGGGCGCTGCCGGAACTGACTATCACGTCCAGATTTCGAAGGGTCCATGCCCGTTGGGCGAGGAAAACTACAGTTCTTAACCATATGTCCTACCTCCTGACAACGGTAGCATCTTACCCGGGGCCCGTGAGTTGATGACCCAGGTCGGACGCCGGGTGTTAAACCATCTCCACGATTCGCTCGTGGTGGGGGAGGTGAATTCAACACTTCACCTAAGCGAGATCGATCTACAGAAGAACACTCATTAAGCAGGGGCACTAAAGATTCCAATGCCGTGAACGTATTAGGGCGTGTCGCGAAAACAAGACTGGAGCGAGCTTCGGGATTCAAACCCGAAATGATGACGTCACAAACTGCCTGCTCCGTATCTGGGAGACGTAAGGCCAAGGCCACGTCTCTGACCCGTTCCATATACTGGACAAACGGTTCGGCCAGACCTTGAGGTCGTAAATAATGGTCTTGCAATAATTTTAACGATTCACGACGCGGGATAAAGAATTCCAAAACCAAAGCATGAAAAGTACTTAAAGGGTCAGCTGATTGCCTTGCTCTAAGCAAAAGATTCAAAACTACACCTTTGACCTTGGTCGCAACTGCCTGCATGGTTAAATCGGAAGAAACCGAGTGCACCATGGCTACCTTGTTAAGCTTTACTAGGAATTTCAAAAACGTGAAAGCCGACAGCACATCCGACACCTCGAACATATCCACTGCCTCCACCAGCTGTTGTAAAGGGTGTATGATTTTTAAGGCACGAAATGGCATCGAAAGAGAAGCTACGGGACTCACAGCCGGGAAAGACGAGGTCTCCGGAAAATACAGCTTAGCGTCTTCTCCCCCTTGACGAGCCATGGCGTTAAATTTCTCGAGGAGTGCCTCAAAATTTTGTTTGAGTGTCTTAACACGAGGTAAAACCTCGGAACGCGGAAAATAGTTAATGAGATAATCTAACCTGTTGATATAATGCTGGATGCGCGCCAATAAACGAACCTGCTGTCCTCTTGACGGGGTCCCCTCACGCTCCAAATCTTGGATAACCTCACCCAACTCTAAAAGCGCTTCAGAACACACTTGAGGGGAATTGGCAACTAAATCATGCTTATCAGGTAAAGCAATGAACGGTTTGTCCTTGACAAGACGCAATGCGTCTAATATGGCCGACCAGTCGGCCGCAGGAGAGACCTGCCCACCACGAATTAACAACTCAAAAATCAGCTCACCTTTACGCAAGCGGTCAACATTTGCTAAGGAAGTCGCCATTCCTCCCTGCCAAAGGATACAGTAGTAGGCACAAAGAAAGTCAAAAGCAACAAACACGAACGCGCGGAAACCAAGCCGAGAGCCAAGCGTCAAATGAACTACGCTCTGCTACCAATTTGTGCGGGCCAACCCAGGGTCATGGGATTAAATTGAAATCATACGCCTTTATCAGAACCTTAACATGGATTTATTTTCTCGTTTGTTCTTTTTGCTACACTTTGCATAGACCAACCAGACAGATAATGGTAACTATATACTTCTGGTCCCGAATCTGGGAGAAAGAGCCCCATAAAAACACACGGCTCACCAAAAGACCAAATATAAAAAAAACTTAAGAGAAAAATCGGGAAACCCGAATTGGAGCACTCACCCTAAGAAACGCCCACGCGACACCAACCAGGCACACACACTGCTCTCCCGGTTCGAAGGAGCCACCCAAGAAGCCTCGGGCACCGCAGCGCCCCCAGAGAGAAACGGCGGAAAGCCCAAAACAACAAGACGGCAGCCCCCTCGAACCGGAAGGGCATCAAAAATGTGCCGGGGAGAAAACAAACGGCACAAGGTTTAAAAACATGTGTAGACTATTCCAACCAAATTGAAGAATATATTGCTGACATCCAAATTGCTACACAAACACTTAATGAAGAAAGTAGAAACACAGTAAAAAACAAATGCTCCAAAATAGTAGAACAGATTAAAAATGAAAAGAAAATTAATTTTAGTAGCCAAATTATAAAAGCCCTTAAAAAGAAACCAGTTATTTATACTAAAGCAGACAAGGGAAATAAACTAGTAATTTTGGACAAAGAAGATTACACGAAGAGAATGGAAGATTTGTTGGAATACAATAATTACCAAAAAGTAGAAACTAGCCCTTTAAAGTACTGCATTGAAACCACAAATAAAACTCTAAAAGAAAGCAAAATAATCAACAAAAAAGAATTTCAAAAAATTAAAGTAGATAACCCAACATTACCAAGAGTATATGGGCTGCCAAAAATGCATAAAACAGGGAAAGGCATGAGACCTATCACTAGTAGCATAAATGCCCCCACATATAATTTGGCCAAATGGTTGCTAAATAAATTTAATAGTTTCCCAAAATTCGAAGGTGGAAATTTAAAAAAAAAACTCTTTATATTTAGTAGGAAAAATCAAAGATATAAATTTGGACAAAAATGACAGACTGGTTTCCTTTGATGTCACATCTTTATTTCCAAGCATACCAACAGAAAAATTACAGACCAACACCACTGGCCACAACCCAATTACACATAAACATGCAATAATAAACAGCCTTACACACAGACTACTCAACATACCCATGGAAAAAGAAGAATATTTCAAAGAACAAAAAACAATACTACACACAGCAGAAGAAAATGGATACAACAAAAGTTTGGTGTTGAAGAAAATTAGAAAAGCTAAACTAAAGAAAACCATTAAGGAAGCAACCACATTTACAAAAGAAAAAGAAAGCAACAGCATATTCAGTTCATTCACATATCACCCAAAAACAATTAATAAATTTAAAAAGATCTTCAAGGAACAAAATATCACCTTGGCACCTACTAATAGACACTCAATTTTAAAATTGCAGAATTCAAAAACAAAAGATGAAATCCCATCAGTTAACAGATCCGGAATATACCAGATAATTTGTAAGAATTGTGATAAATGCTACATAGGTCAAACTAAAAGAAATCTAAAAACCGGAGTCAAAGAGCACTTTAGAAACATCAGATTGAAACAAGAAGATAAGTCAGCAGTAGCATTTCACTTTTGGAATGAAAACCATGACATTGATCCAAATCCAAAATTATTAAAAGGAGTGATAAATCAAAATAAATTGACAACATGGGAGAACATATTCATATGGAAAAATAAGGAACGCGTAATGAACTTTGAAATCCCACCAGTAGGTAATTTGACAAAAAAGTTCTTAATTGCACCACCAGAGAGAGAGCAGACAACAACAGATGCCAGTTGGAAAGAGATTGAAAATGGAGGCGAATGCCTTTGAAACTAGTCTCTCATAAATATAAACAAGTAAGTGACGAGTATTAATAAGCCAACTACAAATAGTTTCTGAGATTAATTTTAGCGTCACTGTTACTAAATTCCTCCAAACACATATAACTGTTGTTTTTACTTAATTCCAGATAAGAAAATGATTATGAACGAAGTGGGTGGAATTCTAGGAATATTAATGAAGGTAAGTAGTGTAATTGAAGGGATCATCAATATAGGAATGAATGCTAAAATGATAAGAATAACATGTAAATGTAGATACCTGAATCCTAGTGTGAAATGATAAATACAATTAAAAAAAAAAACCAAACAAATGGAGAGAGGAAAACGAATGTATATTTAGAGACAGATGTGGTATTAAGAGAACTGGAAATCCAGGACACTGCAGTTTTGTGCATGTAGTGAGTTGAGTGAAATAATTAAACGTTCGCTAGGGAAGACTACAACATTTGTATGAAATAATATTCATAAATTATAGGATGATGACATTTATGATAATAGTTTTAAGTAATATTGTGTTTGTGTACTATATGTAAGGTATTGTTTAAGTTAATATGTAATTATCTCCACTCGTTCAATACTGACGACGCATACATCACTATACATACACGCATACACCAACCCACTCACACAATGATGGGATAGTCTGAGAATTTCAAAAGTGACTTTTAATATAAAAGCCCTGTTCTAAATTATCAGAAGAGCATATGATACAGTCCCTGTTAGGCATAACATTGGCACAATAACTGCAAAAGTCATATTAAATGCATTATTATGGGCAGATAGATACCACAATATGAACTAAGCTAAGTTATAACAAATATAGAGGATAACGATTAAATATACAAGTGCAGAAACTAAACAGGCAATCCCAATACATATATTTTATTGCAAGCACGTGAACCCAAAGTGTAAAGAAAGTCGGGAAAATGAACACTTACCCTCACAGGAATTTTCCTTGTGTTGAGCCGACAAAGGTGGCATTGTTTGAGAATCGCCCAAAGGCTAGACCCTAATTGCCTGCCGCTGCATTGGTCTGCACATGATACGTGATGACAGAATAGACACCGGGGATTTTAGATACACATTTTCAAACGTGCTTTTGCATTAATTACCTAGATCGTGGGGAAGTACAAGTTGCGTGGAATACATGCCTCAGAAACTAGAAATTGCGATGAAATTTAAGAGTAGGGATGAAACACAACCTATAAGGAACGAGTAACAGGTCACATGACCTCTAAAGTGTCCAAAATTTGGCGAAAGGAAGGGGAAATTTGTGCAATGGCGACGTTTGATGTTTGCTAGGAAAAACACTCTGTTCTGGCGAGTGAAAGGAACAACACATATTAGTTGGTTATCACACTCTGTAGTGATGATGATGATGATGATGATGATGATGATGATGATGATGATGATGATGATGATGATGATGATGATGATGATGATGATGATGATGATGATGATGAGTATAAGGACGCTCAACTGCAGAGGTCATCAGCGCCCTTTTTAAAAGAAACTGGTCATGGCAAAAGCCAGATATAAATTATTCTAAAACACTATAAATATGTCAATAGAATGACAAAAAATACATACGCGTTAAAAAAAATAAATGTCATCTAAAAAGCCATAAATTCTATTTGCTAAATCCTAAAATCTAATCTCGAAAAGAATCTAAAAACCTTCTTCACTACTGCATTATCGTCCACTAGCATTTCTGCAAAGCTGACCGGCAGCTGCAGAGACGTCCTAAGGTCTGCTAGGTGAAAACACTCTAGCAGCACATGTCGTACAGACGATTCATTGCAAAACGGACACAGTGGAGAAGGCTCCTTTTTAAAAAGAAAATTATGAGTAAAAAAGCAGAGCCCAATTCGTAACCGAGCCAAACTCACCTCCTCGCGACGAGATAACCGACAGGAGGTAACCCAGGGAATCGGAAGTTCTTTGACAGATCTAAGTTTATTATTGCGGAGAGCGAACCACTCTTCCTGCCAGCAGGTTTGCACAGCTCTCCGCAACACGGCCCTAAAGTCTTCCGATGTCACAGATGGTATTCGAACCCTGGGCTTCATGATAGCCGTCTTGGCAGCTGAATCGGCCATTTCATTCCCCCGCAAGCCTACGTGACCAGGGATCCATGCACACACCACGCTAACGCCAGAAGCGTGTAAAACATGGAGGGCATCCTGTATACGCTGCACAATAGGGTGGTAGTTGTACAGCTGCCGTAGGCTTTGAAGTGCACTGAGGGAATCACTCAGGATTAAGCAGTCCCCCAACTTTCGTCGACGTACGTGTAAAATGGCCCGGTATATTGCATAAAGCTCTGCAGTAAAAATGGAAGTGCTAGTGTGGAATCCGAATGTATATGGTTCGGTTCCACACACGTAAGCACAACCAACACCATTTGAGTTCTTGGAGTCATCAGTATAAATTACAAAATGGTCCTCATATCGCGATAAAAATTCTAAAAAACATGTGCGGATACTAGACATAGACATGGTAGATTTATCGTATTTAGTCATGCCCGGATCAACCGGGGACGCTCTCCACAACCAAGGAGGGTACGTCCTCTCCCCCCTAGGATACATCTTGGGCATTTCAGTATCAAGATGTCTAAGCAGCTCCCGGAAACGAAAACCAGGTGGCTTTGGTTTAATAGTAGTGTTCCTATAACGCACGTCCATGAAGGTATTAAAGAACAGCGTAAACGATGGATGTGTGGGCATGCAATTAAGTCCGCAGCCATACTTGGCTAATAACATGTTGCGCCTGTACTGCAGAGGAGGTTCTGCAGACTCAGCATACAGGCTTATAACTCGGCTCGTTGGAAATGCACCAACTGCTATACGTATGCCACAATTATGGACTGTGTCTAATCTCTTCAGCACAGATGGTCGTGATGAGCCATAAACGATACTACCATAATCTAATTTGGAAGGGATGAGTGCCCGATAAAGTCGCAATAACACTGTACGATCCGCTCCCCACGATTTTCCACTTAGTACCCGCAAGATATTTAAAGATCGGTCACATCGTGCTTTCAGTTGTGCTATATGCGATGACCAACTAAGTTTTCTATCAAATATCAATCCAAGGAACCTCGTCTCATCTGCAAAAGGTAGTAGATCAGCGCCTAGCCGGAGCCTTGGAAGTAGTCGACTCTGCTGACGCCAGAAGTTAACACAGATGGTTTTCTCAGCGGAGAATCGGAAGCCGTTTTTTAAACTCCAACTCTTAAGGTTGTCCAACGTGGTCTGAAGACGGCGCTCTAAAAACGGAGTGTGCTGAGATGTACAGTAGACGGCAAAGTCGTCTACAAATAGGCATGACGAGACACCCGGAGGTACTTATTTCGAGATAGAATTAGTCGCAATAGCAAACAACGTAACACTAAGTACCGATCCCTGTGGTACACCGTTCTCTTGTTCATCACACACACTCTGTAGTGGCAAGTGAAGGGGGCAACAAGTACAAAAAGTTCATCAGAGTCCGTGTTCGCGAATGGACGGAGCAACACACGTTAAGTGGTTATCGAACACTCTGTGTTAGCGAGTGAAAGAAACTGCACACATTACAACATCATTAAGATTTTTCTAAACTCAGTTGTTGTATAATCCTCCGGAAATACTCTATTGCGCAAAGTAATGCTCTCAACGTCCAGAAAAGACAACGCACACTCAGCTTCATACATCACTTGGCGCGTGCTAGATATTTACGAGTTCACTCGCGACTGTGATTCAGACTAGCCACCATGTCACGCACACAGCAACGTGGAAATCCTAAATCTCATGGCTAATGTGCGAATAACATCAACACAACAGTGACGAGTAGAGAGGACGACTTGGATAAATAAACTTGACATTCAATGGTCGTGGTGTCTTCTATGTGATAATACCCATACACTGTCAGGACGCACACACTCCGTGAAACTCAAAAGAGAGAATCCATACAGACCAACCCTGAGAAAAAAAACCAACCTGTTGTAAACCTCCCATCCGTAGCCCTCACCCGTCACATATCCTATCATATGAGGTGTTGAGTGCCAGCAGGGCTCAACGAGGTACTAAACGGGCAACTACCGCCTCAATCTATACCCTTCTGATCTAATTTTTCTTTATCTTCCAACAAATAATCAAAATATATTAAATTATGATCACTCATTGTTTGATTCTGTGTCACTTTCCAATTTTTAATCTTTTTTTTCAGCTTTCCATGATGCTAATGTAATATCTATACTCTCTTCTGCCCCTGCTCTATTACTGAACGTTGGTGGATTATGATTTTGATTTATTACATATAAATTTAATTCAGATATAATTTCTTCTCAACAGAACAGTTACAGCAAGTAACTGTGTACTGCTAGTATATAATTATAGTTTTAATTTTAAACAGTGTCCTACATGGATCACATTCTTATCCACCACCATAGATTACATAGTTGCACACAAAATATATGGCCCTGGAGACTACCAGATATTAGCCATGCCTATCAGACCACAGAACATTGTTTCAAATCTTCCAGAAATAGAAAAATTAACAATTCAACTGAAAAAATTAATAACTAAATGTATATATAATAGACAAAATATTAGAGCATTAAAAGCAAAATTAAAAATCATTAAATGGTCTTTCTATGTATATGAACTAACAAGTTCCTCTGAGAACCAATTAACTGTCATAATGAGTGCTTTCCTAAAATTACCCATCTGCAAAGTCATTAAAAAAATATTCATAAAACTGATGTGGCTAGTGCACATAAGACACTACTACATATATTAAGAATATAAAACAATGAAATACTCAGTTAATAAATAATTATAAAAAATACGAAAGTAAACAAACTAATATCAGGGAAAGCTAAATAAAATGGTTATTGAAAACATTGCCAATTCAAAATATAGTAAGGAAACATAGAAAATTGTAATCAAAGCATTAAAGCAATAAAACCTGATCTTAAACTCAGGAGGCCACAAGTTTGAAGTCTAATATATATGCCAAATTATTAAATAAGTATTTTGTACAGGTCAAAGAAGAAAATTGTGAGGTTACCCCATAAATGAAGGAAGCTGAAGAGAAATTATTTAAATATGGTGTTATGGTAGCACTCCATCTCTCTCTCTCTCTCTCTCTCTCTCTCTCTCTCTCTCTCTCTCTCTCTCTCTCTCTCTCTCTCTCTGTCTCTCCCTCCACTATAACTCCCAGACAAAGTAATCAAAGAAATAGATAAATTACACCCAAAAACATTCCAAAAATGAGATGAGCTTCCTCTCTTTCTTGAATAATTAAAAAAAATGTGTGAACCACACTAAACACCAGTCATCTGATACAGGCATGTTTCCTGACAAGATGAAATATGCACATGGATATTCATTTATGAAGGTGGAAACTCTGAACTTAAAAACTTTCAAACTATCTCAGTTCTTTCAACATTTGTGATTATCCTTGAAAAAAATTTAAAGCTACAACTAATTATTAAAATTAAAATTAAATATTAAAATGAGTCAACTCTGTATACACTTTTCTCCACTTACAAGTTTTATATGAAGACTGGTTTCTGGGAACTTCTTCCCTATTCTCAGTTCTGCGGTCGACTGATGGTGCAAACGGTGTCTGCTTCTGGCTTCGTCTTGTGCTGCCATCTGATAATCTGGTAAGTTTGGTGACGCCAAACCAGACATCCAACCACATCTGCATTAATAAACCCCATAAATGAAATTTCCTAAATGCTAGATGAAAGGCAACAAACATTATTAACATGCAATAATTCAAAGACGTTTGACTGTATAAACCATGAGATATTGCTAAAATAATTAAATTTCTATTAATAAATAGTTTAAAAACAGATGTGAACACTAAGGCAAGTAAACCACCAACTCCCCCCTTTTTAAGACATTTTCATATGCACAGAATCTGCCAAAACCTGTCAAGAGACATAGTTTAGTACTTGGGATCAATTCCACCAGGCCCTGCATAGAAAATGTGAACATGTAAATTACAAGTATAATTAAATATACTGAGAAGCCCTAAGACAAAAAGTGTAGCTGGGATATTGAGAGCCCTAAGCCCCCAAACATAGTGATGTTCTCATATAAACAAAGGACTATATCAATTGGGAAAGCATAGCCTAAACAATGGTGTAACTAAAACCAATAATTCCCAATTACTCAGTAACTCAGGATTAATATGCACCTACACTGAATTCACTAATGTAAGCCCTTCTCAATCTTCAGTAACCATTAGCCATATGGAAACGGAAATTAGTGAAATTAACCCCATGTATTAAACAATGTCCCCCAGTTAGGGCTATACTTTGATATCACTAGACCCTGTCATCTAGCTTATTCTATTAATATTCTGTATACTCCAAAGTCCCAAAATAATATTCTTTCATTGAATACCCACTTGATATACACTAGAATACACTGAAAACCACTTATTACTACTCAGAACCTATTAAAAACCAAACATGAGAATAAAAAGAATTTTACATTAAAATAGAAAGAATTAGTTGATTAATGACACCAGTGATAGTGAAGGAAACTTGCCTATGAAATATGTTCCGGAAAATTTAAATGTGAATGTTTAGTATTATTTATCAATTCAATTTTTTATTTTAATGTGATTCCAACAACTGCCATCAGCTTCCAATTTTTATTGATAAAAAGTACTTTAGTTTCAAATTCAATGGTAGCTCCATATCTCAACAACCAACAAATGAACACATTCACCAGAGCCATCATGGAAACATTCTCACAACTGTCTGTCTATTTGTTGCCAAGCATTTGAACACCGGTGGAAGGTGGCATGTTATGGACACTAAGCTACAAAGCATACCCGAGGGATGATTTTTATAAGAGAAACATAACAGTTGCTGCCACAGGCTGCAACTTCAAAGTAACAGGAAAGTATAGCCACAACATCAATGTAGGCTGAACACCAGTGTTCTCCAACAATGCCAACACTCATTTTGTGGTATGTGCTAGCTAGTGTTAGCATCTGTTTACCTAACTGCCCTTCTTTATTGTTGCAAAACCGATCGTGATAGCGCGGCTTGTGTACACAAAAAACCTGGAGATAAGGAGTATGCCGGAAGAAATAATGATAGCCCGAGATAAAAGACCTGCCGGCACCGATAGGGTTACGCTTTTGGTAGGTGATAGAACATTCGATTCCTGTTTGGTCCAGAAATATCTCGAATTTACGAAATAGGTATTTAAGGATGTGATGGCTCGCAAAGAGTGAGTGGTGAAACAGTGTTGTGAAATGAGAGACAGCCAGCTGTGTTGTTGTAATGAGAGCTAAGAATGTAATCTGCTGTCACTGTTTGTTATTGTGATCGACCTTGGTAGACTAATGGTGTGTGTAACGTAATGCTGCTGTAATCTATAAGAGTATTTCTACGAAAATAAAGGAGATTTTTAATTTCTGCAACTCGGCCTTTTAATTCTACGAACCCACAAAGTCACAATATGCTGCCTGCTTCACCTATGAGTTATGTTTCTGAAATAGCCCCTATGATTTCATCCAGGAAACATCTTGCACTGCTTCCCACTCGAATAATTTTAAATTTACAGTTACCTTCAAGTACATGGACCAGAAATTGCTCAACCTAACCTAACCTAGCCCCCCTCCCCCTTGTGGTGTACAAGGAGCGTGTTTGACTACATTCAAGAGGTCTTAAGTTCGAATCTCTCTCAGGGAGAGTAATCTAGAGTAAGTTTCTTTCCGGAGTTTTCTCATATCGTGAAAGATGACGGGCTATAACATAGGACACTGTGATCACCTACCCACCCACCCACCCACTAACCTAATCACTAATCAGTGTTATACAGATACTAATCCAACATAAACCGAGCTGAATTTTGATAACACAAGACCCTGCCATCCCGTAGATACCTGCACACCCACTAACCCAACTTACATGGGCTAAATTTCGTATATACACACGAACACACCACTAACCTAATCACTAATCAGTATTATACTTGCTTCATATCTGAATTATTGATATTTAAATTGAAATATACAAATATTGCACTTGGATTAACCGTTTTAGCGAACGCTTAAGGCATGTCAGTGACTTCGCAAGCTCCCAAGTTTTATAAATATGCTACATTTTCTGCTTTACTTGAAACACATAGGAAACGCCACAGGGAAACGCTAAGATAGGTTATACACTTGAATCACTCACAACTTAACACAGATTGATGCATAAACAATAGTAAATCCAATGTCATACTATAAATTATTCATATTTTAATAGTAAAATACAAATATAATGCCAGCTTGAACCACAAACTATAAAACAATATTTCGTTTTCGATCAATCGTCGATCGATCGATTGATCGATTCTCTCTCGTCGACTGCTAATAATTGATCCGTAAACTGCATTTGTTCTATTGTTGTGTTACTTTTCTTTTGTTTAAGTATATCCATGCAAATCAAAATTATCAATAGCTATTAATTTCTTTTATTTCACTCACTTCTTCCTGAAGGTTCTTTATCTCGGCGAGCTTATGATTTAATTTTGTCTGCAGCTTCATCCGAGATTCCAACTCTTTTTCAACTAAAGAATTGCAACAGCTCCATAAAACCTGGGCCTACATTTTGGAGTATTGGGAAAAGGTACCTACTAATGATGAATCATCACTACTAGCTGGCATTTTCCATAGATTTTGTGCCACATTTCCGAAGTTCACTAATGGTTTCTTACAGCACATTTCTGTTTATGCTGCTGTTATGCAGCAGCATTTTGTGAAGGAAACTTCGTATATAAATTTGTGTATCAATATTGAAGCTTTGCATTTTCTACACAGTCTCAACTCATTGTGCTTTCAACACAATCCAGCAGTTACACAGGACCTTAAATTATTTGTTCATCACTGTGGTCAACTTTTATATATAAACCTGAATATTCTCACTTCAAATAGAGATTAACGATGTTCAATGCCTCTGCTGAGTTTGCTCGCATGAAGTTCATTACAATCAAGCACCTGATGAAAAACTGCCCATCCTTTGGTTCTCTTGTATTTTCCACGCAATTCTCATGAAGGTTTAGGCAGTTCAGCCAGGTAACTAACACATTTTCGCACAGAGGAAGAATCATGACTGGTTATGCAAAACAGCTTAGACATTACTATTGATAAATAATGCATCACAGTAACAACATGCTCAGAATATTCATATCAAAGTGTTTTCTCTGCAAAATTTGCTTTATTTCACACAACAGTCTCAAGCAATTTTAAAAACAAACAAAACAAAAAATAATTGAGCAATTTGGATTCAGGAAAGAATATCTACAAACACAAAGTATATTGTGTAGAAGAGGACACAAAAGAAACAATAAGATAATCCAGAGGAAAGCAGTGCAAAACTCTAATATTGCAAAAACCTAAAGCACTGCAGGAAGATATCAAATTTACAGTCTCATAAGGAACTTTCTATCGAAATAGACAACAAACACCATGTGGAAGTTAAATCCCAGAACAAACAGAGTACTTCAAAGACACCCATTAAGTCCACTAGTATTCACCATCGCCTGAGCAAACGTGCCAAGAATCATAGCATCAGATGAAACAAACTGGATAGTTTTCTTTTATTGTTATTACTAAGGCCAAGACTTTCATGATCTAGAAATCACCAAAATGCAAAATAAAATATATGGTAATGTTCTGAAATTCACATATTCTCAGCAACATAAAAATTTTAACCTAGCAATATTATAAGGCAAAATTTCATGTGTAAAATACATTTCTGAGTTTATGGCAGTGAAATATTCCTTTAAGAATAAAATGTAAATGAAGAGCAAACAAAAGTGAAATTCAGTGTTGTAGTTTGCTTTATATTTTATTAAATGTATCAGAATATATAATGTGATTTTTTAGATGCTGCTTTTTACTTTAGAGTATGAGCCCTGAATTGCAATATACACTGTATAACTTGTGCAAATTATTTTAATAATACATGGTACCTATTGTTTGTACTTGAAACAATAATTTGTTATAAATTTATTGCTAGAATAGTTCAAACTGTGCATGTACAATAGAATATTTTTGAATCAGGTAACTATTAATAAATATCTTGTAATATATTACTGTGTAGAAGTTAAAAACAGTTGATTAGTAGATAAATGAAAGGAAACTAACAAAATACATAAAACCCTGAGATTACACTCCCAATTTTAATGCTATCCCATTCATTATGCTCTATCTGTAAAATCCCTACATATTCCAAGTCACTGCATAATTTTATGTAGTTAATGCTTCTGAGTTCCGCTGTTAACACTGTTTTTGGGTCAAAAATGAATAAAAATATATATAGATGTGTACATAATTTTCAAAATGTGTAATGGTTTTAACATAAAAGCAAAGTAATTTACACTTTCAAAAGGCTTGCTTTCGTGTGTTTTCTTGGGATTTCATTGAATTTTATGCAGTATGTATGGAGTTGTAGTACAGGCATAAAATGGCAAAGGGAAAGTGTTACTCTGTAAACAAGAAATTACAAATTCTGCAGAAGTATGACGCAAATTCCCCCCTAAATCAAAACTATTATGCTGAATCTCTGGAAATTCTCTCCTCTAGTCTATGAACAACAGAAAAAAATAATGAATGCATAGTGTTTAATACCCACTTTTGCTACATGCAGCACCACAGGTGGTGACACTGATGATACATGAAATGAAGATGGAGCACCGGTGGAATGAGATAGCAGGGGGAAACAGGAGATCCCGGAGAAATCCTCCCTATGCCATGTTGTCCACCACAAATCTCACTTTGCAGTCACCTGGGATTGAACCCAGGCCCCCTTGGGAGAGTCAAGCAGATAGCAGGGGGAAACAGGAGATCCCGGAGAAATCCTCCCTATGCCATGTTCATCACAAATCTCACTTTGCAGTCACCTGGGATTGAACCCGGGCCCCCTTGGGAGAGTCAAGCAGTCTAACTGCTGAGCCATGATGCAGCTGCAAGTAAAAAAATTGGAATGCTATAACCAGTGCAGTGAGTGGAGGCTGTAAATGTAAGAAAGTAAAAAGTAGTGAATATGAGAACATCAAGGTAATCCTTATTGCATGGATGCAGTAGTTTTGTGATGCTTCAGTACCATTTTATGTCCCTATCATACAAAGGAAAGCACGAGAAATAGCAGGCAAACTAGGCATAGACCTTTCTGCTTTCAAAGGTGGGGTTGATTGATTCATGATAAGAGATGGCATAGCACATCGGCAAATCAGTGGTGAATCAGATTTGGTTGGTCAGTGGCAATCAATAATTAAACAATTTTGTCCATAAGAAATGATGTCTTGTTTGTTTTTAAGTGTAATCTACCCAAATTTTAAGAAATAAAATTGATTATGTTGCCTTTTGTTATTAAATTGTGTCATAATTGCATTTTCATTTTGTGTACTGTTCTTCTTATTACATGTTTAGGGCACAGTCCTTTAAGTGAAATTATGTGGTTATTACTGTAATTCCATTATAGGAGGTATAGGAAGGGGAACATGCTATACCAGATGCTTCAGTAAACTTACATGTACAGCTTGTGTAAAATTTGGCATTTCCCCACTTTTGAAGCAAAAATGCACAATAGCACTGACTAGTCTACTTGTATAATAAGAAAAGTGAAGGTCAGTGTTCCACTTGCTGTGAGTATGATAAAGTACAATGTGTTGTTATATGACTGCCTATGTGTTCTGATAACTGTCCTAGTTCTTTGCTGCCCACCATTCTCACCAAATCTCTGCTTGCATACATAAAGTTTCACAATACTTGACACAAGATGTATTGGTACAGAAAATGCAAGATGTAAATGAGTATCAAGATATATATTAAACAGTTTAATTTTAAGAATGGTTGAGAAGATGAATTAATCATGAGTTAGATTTATACATTTTTGGGAAATGGCTTCTAAATGAATAATTAATCCTCCACCAAATTAACTATATGGAGTAAACAGAATTATTTTATTTTGAGAAGAACCTAAGTTTACTAATCACAAAGTATAGAGAATAATTACTCCCATGCATTATTAAAAATCTGATGTGTATACTCACATGACTTTCTCACTTTTACACAAACTATTCTTACAAATGCTTACCCCTCTATCTACTTTGTGTTTATTGAGATAAACGTCTGCAGAAATCACCTTATTGCTAATTTTTTTTTGTAGGTGCAAAGGGAATATGGAAATACCGTAAGCTTTAAGGGATTTATGTGATGGCTTTGAAATTCTGTCATCTTTGCAGGACCAAGAGATACAAAATGAATAATGACTTTCATTTGAGTAATGTATATATATAAGTGTTGGAAAATTCAGACAAATAAGGAATATTTCTGAAATGGTTCATTGTAAAATAAAAATATATAAATTGTGTGTTTTAACAAGGTATACAATTTTTGTGCAGTAAAGCTTTTGTCCATTCATTACAGTTTCCAATTAAGCAAAAGTTATCCAGAATTAAGGATATTTCCAAAAATTTCAAAATATTAATTTTTTTATGATAATATCTTAATCATATAATATTTTAATCAAAACCATTAGAGCCATTTTTAGAAAATCAAAAGTTTTGAAAAGTGTTCCATGTAGTCTGCAAGTTAGGATTTTTTGACAATCTTCCTCTCGCAAATATTGAGTATGTATTACTTGAAAAACTAATTAGTATATGAATGAATTCCTCTATATCCTTCAATTGGGACATAGGGCCTTCTGACCCATGCAACCTTGAGGCCTGTAGGCAATGGGTTGAGGTTTCCTGATCAGAGAGATTCTGGGATGAATGATCAGCCCAATGCCAGAAGTGAAAGTACAAGAGAGATGAGGTGATAGGAAAGATGATGATGTAGCAATCGGGGGAAGTTGGAGGACCCAGAGAAAACTCACCCGAGCACCATGTTGTCCACCACAAATCTCATTTTGTGGTCGCCTGGGATCAAACCCGGGCCACCTTGGTGAGAGCCAAGTGGTGTAACCACTCAGCCATGGGTCGGTCTTAATTAGTGTATAATTTGTAAATAATTGTTAACCTACTATGACCACATACCAGTGTTCATATGTTTGTAATGCTTGCATTAATTCAGTTTCTTACTCTTCTATGTACATACATTTATAACTGTTCTGTACCTGTAAATACATTTGTAAATGCTTGTTTATAATCTACTGACAAAACCAATTGCTTATTGTAAGCTTAATGGTGAATAAAGATCACCACCACCTCTGCCACCATCATTTACCTACTTTAACTACTGTGTAGAGAAAGTAAAAAAATGTTTTGTAATTGTAATTTATTTCTCATCTTTAATTTAACATCATCAAATGGAAATACAAAATCAAGATTATAATTATAAAATCCATACTGGAAAACGCAATATATTCCTAAATACTGAAAATCTTACCATGTTGACCCTATCTATCAAAGACCTTAGCCTATAATATGGCTAGTGTGAAGAAATGATTAATTTCCAACAATTAACTAAAATCCTACCATGTTGCTTGCTATTGAATAATAATTCAGTCTCCATACACCTAACCCTAGAATAACTTTTGTAAGCCATATTTGATAATTAATAATAATAATAATAATAATAATAATAATAATAATAATAATAATAATAATAATAATAATAATAATAATAATAATAATAATAATAATAATAATAATAATAATAATAATAATAATAATAATAATAATAATAATAATAATAATAATAATAATAATAATAATAATAATAATAATAATAATAATAATAATAATAATAATAATAATAATAATAATAATAATAATAATAATAATAATAATAATAATAATAATAATAATAATAAATTATAAAAAGTCTTGATAACTTTAATTGCATCAAAGGAATAGCATCATGCAGTTTCTGGAGATTTTGTTGGTATGTAGAAATGTTGTTTTGTGTTATTAATCGACTCCCAATTAATTAATTTAAGTAAAACTTATTAATTTTTAGATGAGTCGTAAAACTTGTTTGTTTGCTGAAAGATTGTTTTTTTGAGAAAGGATAAATTAAGAAATATAAACATATCACTTGTTAACTTTAATGGTTTGAAGAAAAAAATTTTTCATTATTGTTATCATTTGTATATTTTTGAAGATGCAAGAGATGTTTGAGATTAACTGTCTCACATTTCAACAATTTTAATAAATGACACTATAGTTATTACCTTGTACTTATTATTCAAGTAGATAAGACAAATAACCCTGATTCCCAACTCGGTGTCACGAGTCTCACATCCTATACAACTAGCCAACCAATAAAGAGGCAGCCAACTCTTACAGTGGATGAAACATTGAGTTACACACTTCATGCAAGAGGTGTAACGTTTGGTAGAACTTTATGCTATATTTCATGATCATGCTGCCAGTTTGTAACTTTGTTACTGCTTTTCAGAAACATAACTATTTTGTAACACTGCTTATACTAAGTAAATTACACTTGTGTATGTTTTTCAAATAAAAAGGTGTCTGGTCTACAGCATATAAGATGTGTTTGCTTGCTCAGCATTGCCACCTCATTATCCCCACTCTGTTCCTCTCTCTCTCTCTCTCTCTCTCTCTCTCTGACCCTATCTTAAAGTATATAAATCTCCTTAGCACTAGACAAAATGGAAGACAAATTGAATTTTTCACACTTTTATTATAATGCAGTTGATAAAATCAAAATTTGAAGAAGCATATTACATATATGCTTTAAATGCTTCAATTATAATTATAGTTTATGAACTACCTTTTTGTCTAATCCTTTGGAAACTGCCAGTGACTTATCCACATCCCTGTCAATGTCACTTACATCAAAAGACAGTTTGTCAGTGTCATAGTCTTCATTGTCTTTATGACGATAGAGTCCATGCTCTGCAGATGCAGCATTCTGCAGACTAACAGAAAGTGAACGTTTGTTCTCTCTTGAATTTAACAAATACCTTGACTTGTCACAGTAATTCTTTTAGCACATCATGTCAATAGTTTTCATTTCATTCTGAGTAATTGCAGATATGTATACATACCAACCAATAATGATGGTCATTATAGAACTTGCATTGCTATACATCTTTGTAGTATATGGGTACTTTTTTATTTGTATTATGAAAATTATTTGAGTTAAAAATATGGAGTTTTTATGATTGTGTTAGAAACATTACTCCCTAACATCCCTGTGGATCACTTTTTGCAAAATTTTAATTTTTCTCTTAGAGCAAATAACATTTATTAGAGATGAATTCACTTGGCACTTGTCACACTCTCCTGTAGGTTAATGCAATATGACAACATTGCAGGACTCCGATTGGTTGCTGGCCTGATAGCATTCAGGGTAAAAAACCATCCCATTTGAAAATCACAGTAGGTTAAACCTTACATTTATATTATTACTGGGCCCATTTTACTACTTTAGTCTTCCTCCATGATCTAGGAGCAACATGCTTGCCTCTGGATCTTGAGTTTGTGTCTAACTTGCAGCTGCAGAAGGACAGGCACACACACATAAAGCTCAAAGAATTATTAAACTATTTTAAAATTTGAATTCATAAATTGTCTTCTTGTATGTGGTAATATACATTTATATTTCTATAGTCTGTCCTGCGCCGTGGCATAGTGGGCTAAGGCAGCATGCCTTGGTCCCTGGCCATGGAAAGCAGCCGGGGTTCGATCCCACCCATGGGGTGCAGATTTTAAGTCCCGGATATAGGACCAGTGCCCACTCAGCATCGTGAGGAAAGTGAGGAGCTTATGTTAGGTAAGTGGCCCTGGTCATGAAAACCAAGTTCCAACTGGGGGATGCCGAGATGCTGACCACATCTTCTCCCCGTATCGGTTGGATGATTGCCCACCTCTGCTGTGCGTAAGTGGGCATGAGGCTGACAGTCGGGCTGGTAGGCCTTGGCCCTATTAGGGCTAACGCGACAGGGTTTATTTTTTTTATTTCTATAGCCTTGATTTTAAATTTTAAGAACAGTAACAATTTCACAATTAGAATTCACCAATCTATCCATTGCCTTTGATATAATCTTAGAAAAACTATAACAGTTTCATAATTAGAAGTACCAAATCAGCACTTAAAGGACATTCAAAATGTGGCCAATGAATTATATGAAACAGAAGCTTGCTCCATTGTCAAGGCTAAGAGATCACTCAAATGTCCCACCTCTTGCTGCTTGTTACACCTCTTGCAGCTTTCCTTGCTTATATTAGCATGCATTTTGGTTTTATATCAAAAGATATTCTCCATTTGGGAAGTACAATTTTGCCACTGAAAGAAGCTCTAGATATCAACAATGTTTTGAGAAAACAAATATCTGAAAAAGTGGGAGCTGCATGTTCTTCAAAGCTGCAGAAGATTATTCAACAAAATCCTGGTTTTGAAGACATGAAAATCATAAACTTACTATTGCATGCAGAAAAGTGTGGAGAAAAGCTATCCCTAGAACCTACTGCACTGACATCAATGGTCTATGCTCCAGTGACATCATGTTCTGTTGAAAGAATGTTTTCATCATACAAGAATGTGTTGTGTGACAGTAGGAAATCCCTTATCCCAGAACATTTCGGTATGTATGTAACTATTTACTGCAATGCCAAAAAATAACCTACAAAGCAAACAGTAAACTATATTTTGTGCATTCTTTGATGAATATCTTTGAAAATGTGTAGATACTTTTGTGAAATAAGTTCATCAATAAATCTTACAAATATGCAGCAGAAAAGGAAAATGATAAGTACATGTACTGGTAAACAAACAAAAAATTAAAAAATAACTTACTTTAATAAACAAAAACCTAAAAAAAAATCCTATTTTGCTAAAGAAAAACATAAAACATCTATTTTAAACAAATAAAAAACAAAAAATTAAGGAATATTCTACCTAAAACTCCGGGTCCTAATGATTATTTTGCTGGTTTTGCTTCTGTTTTTAATATTTAATTTTACCTTTCTCAAAATAAAGCACTTGCCTTTTCCATGCATAAATAAATTTGAAATAAATGTCCTGACATTTTGAGATAATACGTGCATGCCATGCATGCCAGAGGTGTTAACAGAAAATTTGGAATAAGCCAAAAATGGATGTCAGTACCCTACTTCCTCAAACAGGGTTACAAGGGGATCCTTCATTGTTCTTGGCTACTTGGAAACTCATGTTCTGTCATTGCTCAGTTGTAGGCCAAGCAGACCAGTGGAACTTGCCAAGTAACCTAATGTCACAGCGAAGTTGTCTATATCACCAGCTAAGATTTATCGCCATACCATCTTTTGCATTGCAGTCTAACTAAGTATATTTGATGGTAGCAGAGCAAGAATCCTTCTAGCTCTGGATCTATGAGGGGGAGTTGTTTATCCATGGCTGAGAGAAGGAAAGGACGGGTTTTATGTCTGGCAACCTAGTAGGTATAGTACAAAGCACAACATACTGTGACTTTGTGGGTTCGTGAAATAATAAAACGAGGTTACGAAACACAAAAACTACACTTTATTCTCCTCGAAATACACTGTTCAACATTACAAAATTGCTAGAACCTCAAAACTGTTTATTTTTCCAACAACTTTCAACTGTCTGTCACTTCCGGTAACGATCGGCCATCATTTTTCATCGGCTTCGCAAATCTACCGCCAGGGTGACACTGCTCCCTCCTCAAGGCTGGTCGTCCCGAACAGCGCCTTCGTAGCGGGCCAGGCGATCCAGGTGTACCACCAACATCTTTCCTCGGGGCACCTTCTGGATGCGGTAGACCACGTCGTTAATCCTCTTCACCACACGGTACGGTCCTTGCCATGACTGCTGAAGCTTCGGGCAGCGTCCCTTGGTCCGGGTCGGGCGGTACAACCAGACCAGGTCACCTTGCTGGAAACCTTGGCTGTTGGCTTGCCTGTCGTATCGGGTTTTCATGTGGTCGCTCGCCTTCTGGATGTTCTGGCGAGCCATCTCGTGCATGTCGTGGAGGTGGTCCACCAAGTTCTCCACATACTCGGTCGCTGGCTGTTTCACTTCCCTCAAGAGTGGCCCCAAGTCTGCGTCCGCCAGCTGCTCCCTCCTCAGGCCTACGCTATCCCAGCCGTCCGCAGGCACTGCCGTGACTACTCGGACTGCTGCGGCACGCTCCTTCTCTTCCACTCTTCTGCACTGGCCGCACTCTTCTGGACAGGGTCTTCAGGACATAGCGTCTGCGTTACCGTGGCTCTTCCCTCTGCGATGTTCCGAGGTGAAGTCGTACTCCTGCTGCCTCTGGACCCCACCTGCTGTCTGGCCTTCCGGTGGCGCCGTCACCATCACTTCGCTCCTCGCGGGGGCAACCACGTCTTCGCTCAAGACGACCCTGCCAATTCCAAGGCGCTCTTCTGGTTGACGGAGTATAACCTCTTCTCCGTTGAGCCTCAGGACCTTCCTGCCGACGTCGACCGTCGCCTCGTGGCTCCTGAGGGCATCCAGTCCCAGAATCACCTCCTCAGCCACCTTCGTGACGAATAACAGACGCACGGCACTCCGTCCCAAGTTCAGCTTCAGCAGGGCCTCCTTCTCCACAGGCAAGGTGTCGCCCGATGCCGTGACAAGCTGGTATGGTCGGCTCGGCTTCCTTGTCGGCAAACCCTTCGCCACGTCAGGTCTGATGATGGTCACGGCCGCCCCGGTGTCCACCAGCACGCGGCACGGCTTTCCTCTTACTCAACCGTCCGCGATGAGGCTATCATCCATCCACCGGCTGACGGCGCGGATTGTCACTCGAGGGGATGGTGGTAATGGCGCCGACGTACCCCTCTCCACGACGGCCCTTACTCGTTTTCCGGCTGCTCTTCCTGGTGTGGGCAGTCTCTCCGCAGGTGTCCGGGCTGTCCACACCCCCAACACAGGCCACTAGGTGTTCGCCGGCGTCCCACAGCTGGTCTTCTGTCTCCGGCGTAGAGGACACTCCTCGTTCTCGACGTCGGGATAGATGCTACCTTGGCCGCCTCCATCCTTAATGCCGCTGTCAGCGCCTCGTGGATGTTTTTATAATCGCCAAGCATTAGGCGCTGACGAATCTCCGTGTCCCGTACCCCGTCGACAAAATTGTAGGCGGCTTCCCGGGATACGAACTCCAGTGGCAGGTCAACCAAGGCCTTGCTAGCCAGCTGCTCGATCGCTATGGCGAACTCCTGCAGCGTCTCCCCCGGCTGCTGCGACCTTGCCTTTAGCTGGCTGCGGTGGCTAAGCGGTGGTTCCCGAAGCGATTCTCCAGGGTCTCCCAGATGTCCTTGGGCGCCGCCGTCGTCTGCACCGCGTTTAGGATTTCCGCGGCCCGTCCCTGGAGGCTGGCTATTAACTGTGTGGCCTCCTCCTCCGGTGACCGTCTGTTGTGCTTGGCCACTGAGTCGAACTGGCGGCGGAAGACCTCGAATGTTGACGCGCCGTCATATTTCGGAGGTTTGACGCGCGCCAATGTTGTGTCGCGTCCCGGTGCGTCAGCCTTCAAATCCTTCAGTCTCCTGCCGACGACGTCCTCCACCATGGCGTTCAGGGACTTGACGCTGCTGTCGGCCTTTCCTTCCAGGTTGTTTACACGGTTCGCGAGGTCTTCGACGTCTTCAACCATGGCGTTCAGGGACTTAGCGTTATTGTCGGCCTTTTCCTCTAGGTCATTGAAGCGGTTCGCCAGGTCCTCGGCGCGCTCGTCCACTTGGCCCATCCGCTTGCCCAGCTCCGTCACGTCATCCCTCACGCCGGCCAACTGTTCCTCAAATTTGGCGGCGAGGACCTCGTTCGCCTCCTTCATTTCCGTGGCCAGACTGTCGTTCGCTGCCTTCATTTCTGTGGTCAATTCGGTCTTTATTTCTTTCAACTCTGCGGCCAGGTTGTTATTTGCCGCTTCTGTTTTTGTTGTTAACTCGTTCGTCTTCGCCGCCAAGTTGTTATTTGCCGCTTCCGACTTCGCTGTTAATTCGTTCATCTTCTGCAAAAGCATTTCCAATGCCGATTCCATGGCCATAATGTTCGGTGATGTAGTTATCCCGCTTCCTGACACCAGTTGTGACTTTGTGGGTTCGTGAAATAATAAAACGAGGTTACGAAACATAAAAACTACACTTTATTCTCCTCGAAATACACTGTTCAACATTACAAAATTGCTAGAACCTCAAAACTGTTTATTTTTCCAACAACTCTCAACTGTTTGTCACTTCCGGTAACGATCGGCTATCATTTTTCATCGGCTTCGCGAATCTACCGCCAGGGTGACACTACGTTCCTCCACTAACAGTAACTTGGTGCTTCCCATTGAATTCCTAGCTGAGTTTGAGGAAATACTTGCTTACTAATAATAGAGATCATTCAGTTGGCCAACAGTGTTCAAGAAATGTTTAAATAATAGGAAATATTTGTGCATTCTCTGTTCTGCAAATTTTACAAATTCTTCATCCTGTAGTACCAGTAACCTTGGTTTAGGATGTGACATTTCATATTCCTCCTGACACTATTTATTATATTTTCTCCTCTACTCAGTACTCCTTCCCACCCAAAAGTAAAGATGAGCATTTCTATACGGGTCACCAAACATGCCTACTCAACATGTGAATGCATGCATGCATGCATATGTTTGTCTGTAATGCTCAGCAATTAATAATGAAATGGCTCTCTTTTTTGCTTCAGCATTATGATGTTACATTTTTCAAAACTCACTAACTTGTAAATGTTTTCTTAGGATGCTTATTAGCTCATTTTGTTTATTAACATTGTTTAGTGTTGATTAGCAGGTTCAAACTTGACCCAGACTGATGTTTTTAAAGTGTGCTTAAAAGCAACAACTCCATGTGAGTGGACATCTTGTATGTAAAAATACTCCTGCAGAACAAAATTCTGGCACACTGGTGGCACTATATAATCCTGACAATTTGCAGCTCTGTTAACAACTAAGACTTTTAAAAAATTTAAGCTATAAGCATATTAGATGATAACTACTGCAACAATGTTAAATTTTATTATAAAAATGTTTCTTATTTGAAAGTAATGAGTCGGTAATTCAAACACAAGCATCACTTAAATTATCCTTACTTGGACATGTTTCAGAGAACGGTTTGTCCCCATCATCAGCAGTTATCCGATAATTTAATAATTTATTTTAATCCGATAATGTCCAAGTAAGGATAATTTAAGTGATATTTGTATTTGAATTACCAACTCATTACCTTCAAATGTTAAATACATCACTGTTTCTAACCTTATGCTTCAAATAATATGTTTCTTATTGGTCCTAACCTTTAAACAAATCTATGATTTCCATCTGAATAATTGCACTTTAGTTTATGTTACCTAAATGTATTTAGTTTTAATCAGTGTCAACACTTAAAATTTATTATTAAATTATAGATGAGTTGTATTTATTACACATCAGCTTCACTTATGTACCTAATTTGAGGACATGTTTCGTGAACCATCATTCAAATCATTGGCTCTTATGCGACTAAAGCTTGATCCAGTGGTGTGGGTAGTTCTGGAGTTGCTGCTGCCATCTGTTGATTTTGTGATGAATTTAAATGTGGGGTTATCCTCTGGCGGGATTTCAAAATGCATTAATTGGTTTTTATGTTTTTCTATGTATATTCTCTCCCATATGACGAGTTCACTATGTTTTTGTATGTATTTTAGTAATTTGGTGCTATCTTCAATTTCATGATTTTTAGACCAGAAATGAGCTCTATTGCGGACTTATCAATATTTTTGTATCTTAAGTGCCTAAAATATTCTTTCTTTCTAGTGCCTATGTTTATTTTTGTCCTCCCTATGTAAATGTTTTCACAGTCTTTACACGTAATCTTGTAAATGCCTGGCTTTTCTTCTGGTTTTATCTTATCTGTATTATTACTGTTAAGTAGGTTTTTAATGTTGTAATTGTTATTTAAATTCATCACAAAATCAACAGATGGCAGCAGCAAATCCAGAACTACCCACACCACTGGATCAAGCTCTAGTCACATAAGAGCCGACAATGTGAACGATTGTTTGCAAAACATGTCCTCAAATTAAGTACGCAAGTGAAGCTGATGTGTAATAAATACGACTCATCTATAATTTAATAATTATTTCGCTTCACTGTGGTGTTCCAATACAGTTAAATTTCGATATAGCTTAAAATTTATTTTTCTAGGGAATAAACGTCTTTTGTTTTTAGAAATACAAAATGAATCATTCCACATCAAAATGTACACACACAAAACTTCACTTTCTCTGAATTTTAATTTACATCTTCCAGACATAAGAGGCCATGCATTTCATATTTTCCAGAAAATCATATTATTTTGTTATTTGCAGCATAGCAATTGACAATTTATATTGCATAAATAATACCTTGTATACAGTGTACACATTAGAATTAGTTTTCTCTTTTACGTTAATTCTTGTTTTATATATAACCTGACGAGTCACCAGTTTACCAGCTTAGGCCCACAATGTAATCATTATGTGACAATAAAGATTCTATTCTATTCTATTCTAACATTTTTCTTATACTTGCAAAATGTTATAAAAACACTTAATTCATTCTTGGACTACAAAATGGTCGAGAATAAATGCAATATGTTGTTTTGTAGATAAAATCATTGTGGTTTTACTTATTCAAAATAGTACCTACACAGAATAAAGAGACAATCAAGTTTTAATATGAATATGTTTTTAATCATTAAAATCATATTCATAGCCATAATAGTATTCTCTGGAAAATGCAGCTGAAATCTGATATATTTTCACTTACACTTGTTAATATTAGAATGGATTCTTCTGTCAAAATATGCTTTTAAACACTTTATTTGTGTTTGCACGTAGGGTTTCAGAAGATAAACTGCTGACTGAGAGTTTTCTGTTGCAGTGGCATGCCAGTCAATATTAATAGAATATGAACGCGATAGGCCATCACTTGGTGCAACTTAGTAACAAACACCTTATATTCTATGAAGTCTCTCTCCACCGTTTCATTTTAAGCGTTATGCTTGTGTTCAGCTTTTGAGTTGGAAGTTCATCTTTAACTAGGTATATGCTTTGTGAAAATGCATAATGTGTGAACTGAAGAAACATAGGTATCACTATATTATCAATCCATTTAATATTTTCAAGCATAATATAAAGCATAACACATGTTTATAAACCTAAAAATGGACAACTTAGCTCTGTCACCATATCTAAAAATATGTGATGTGTGCCGAAAAAAATTTCCAAAGTACCATCCAATGCTAACAGTAATTGTGTTTCACAAAGTGCTATGAATATTCCCAAAGTGGTTTGAAATACAGAAAAGAGCTATAAGATACCTGGCAAAAATAACATGGACTACTACATGTAGACCCCATTTTAAAAAATTAAATATACTTACTCTTCCCTGCATATTTATTTTGCAAACAATACCTTTTGTATATAATATGAATATAATATCTACTAATGCAGATGTCCATAATTACGAAACAAAGAGTAATAACAATTTTACAGTTAAACCTGACAGATTAAAACTTTTTGAACACAAGCCCCATTAATTAGGTTCTAAACTATTTAACAAGCTTCCAGACGTCCTAAAATACTGTGTCAGCTGCTAAGTTTAAATCAAAACTAAGATGCAGTTAAGTAGAGCATATTATAGTATAGAAGAATATTTTGAAGATAGCTTTAACGATCTAGAATAGATTATGTATGTATGTGTGTGAGAGAGAGAGTGGACAACCGACCGACCGACCGACCGACCGACCGACCGACCGACCGACCGACCGACCGACCGACCGACCGACCGACCGACCGACCGACCGACCGACCGACCGACCGACCGACCGACCGACCGACCGACCGACCGACCGACCGACCGACCGACCGACCGACCGACCGACCGACCGACCGACCGACCGACCGACCGACCGACCGACCGACCGACCGACCGACCGACCGACCGACCGACCGACCGACCGACCGACCGACCGACCGACCGACCGACCGACCGACCGACCGACCGACCGACCGACCGACCGACCGACCGACCGACCGACCGACCGACCGACCGACCGACCGACCGACCGACCGACCGACCGACCGACCGACCGACCGACTTGAAAAATATATTGTTACTTGTGAACACAATGGTTATCAAAAGCTGAATGCAAGTTATATGAAACAGAGCAGAGAATTGCACCATCATTAACCTTAATTTGGATGTATTACAGACACATGACTTTCTCATCTCTGACAAACTATCCCTAAAAAGCTTGTTCTTCTATCTACTGCATATTGAGATAAACATATATAGAAATAGTTTTATTACATATTTCGTTGTAGGTGCAATGGGAATAGGGAAATACAGCAGGCTAAAGTGACAGTCAAATCTTTGAAGAGCCAGTTGCTAACTGTGAGCTCTGAAAAATTCTATTATCTTTGCAAAACCAGGAGGAAAAAAAAGCAAACAAACAGAAAATGACATCTTACAATTTTTCTCATTTCCATTTTGATTTTGTCTTTGTATGGACAACTTACAAGTCATTGCCTGGAGAAATGACATGGACCACTGTTTTGTTCATGGTTGATTGTTATTCTAAGGTTTGTTTCAAATAACCTTGCCCTACTGAGATGTATCCATCTGCATTTTACTGCACTCCATTTTACTCTAATTGGCTAATGCTTTCGGAACTGTAGGCGGTACAGTGTACGACAAATCCAGTTCAAATCAAGGTCAGTGATAAGCTGGATTAATTGTCTAATTATGGAGTAAGAGGCATTGCATTAAATTGGTTCTCAAGCTATTTGGAGGATCGGGAACAACTAGTTGAACTCGATTTTAAAGGCGAGAGCAAAAATGCAATAATAAAGGTTACCTCAGAAAGAAGAAATATGTCACTGGGAGACCCTCAAGGGTCCATCTTAGGCCCTCTCCTGTTTTTGCTCTCTGTAAATGATCTGCCAACTTATTTAAAAGATATAAAAGAAGGGAAAATTTACCCTTTTTGCAGACGACACAAGCCTGTTTATAAGTGGTAAAGATTGTGTTGAGCTTGACAGGAAATTGACAATGGTAACAGATATCATAATCTCTTGGTTTAGAGCTAACAAACTCATCATAAATGAGGACAAAACTGTGGCAATTAATTTACAGCATAAAAATGGCAAATATACTAAACAGGCATGTGTTAAGTTTGGATCAAAATTATAAATTGCAAACCTGAAACAAAATTCTTAGGATTATGAATAGATTTCTACCTCTGTTGGGATAGTCATGTAGAGCATTTGACCTCAAAATTAAGTAGAGTATGCTTTTTACTATACCAGCTCAGCACACGCGTTACGTTAGATATGCTAAAAAGCTCTTATTTTGCCTTTTTTCACTCGCTGGGGAAACAGTGTAAAGAGCAAACTGATTTTCAAGCTGCAGAAAAAAGCTCTGAGAACTATAGTAGGTATACCAAAAAGAAAATGAACATATTAACTTTATCAGTGTTTACATAAAAGAACTCCTACTATAAGTGAACTCTAACCTAAATCACCTTGTCACAAAATTCTGAAATTTACACTCATAACATGCGGAATAAAACTAAGTTGCATATCCCTAGTCATAAAACAAAACTGTTTGAAAAGGCTTTAAAATATAATTGTCTAAAATTGTTTAATATCTTACCATCACACCTGAGGAACATAGGGTCAGTTAAAAAATTCAAAACTGATTTAAATAAATTCCTGCTTTCTAACTACTTCTACTCGGTTGAGGAATTCAAACAATGCTCTCTACCTGCAAATAAGATGCTGAAGTAACATTAAGCTCCATTTTTCAGTTTACTTCATAAACTTCGTTCTCTTTCTCCTCTCTCTCCTTTTTTGTAATTTTTCTTTTCACATAATATATGTTATGAATACTACATTAAAACTTTAATGATGTGTAAATAATTTATGTATAAAATTGGCTTATATCACTTTTGCAAATTTTGTCTATCAATGTTAAAAATATGGCTGCATTTATTGTGTTACTATATGTTTTTCTGTAATTTGACATGTCCAATAACATGTATATGTTTCAAAGGATGAAATAAATACTATACTACTATACTATGTCATAAACAAATATGTTATCAATGCCGATAATGCACCTGCTATCGCCAGTTATCCCGAGAGGCAGGTTTGAAGCAAAGGAACCTCCTCTTTGTTTATTTTAAGAATTTGGGAAATAATTCGGGCTTCACATCCTCCCCAGCGCTGTGTTGTCCACCACAAATCTCACTTTGCGGCCGCCTTGGTGAGAGCCAGGCGGTCTAACCACTGAGCCACGGCGCGGCCTAACCAGTGGAGGAGTGACTAGATTGCACAAAAAAAAAGGGCAAGATGGCAGATGGGAGAAAATAAGAGGATTTTTGAGGCTGCAATGGGCCAGCAGATGGAGATAGCTCAAGCCCAATATCCAGTCACAGTGCAACCTGCAGTTTGGTTGGGATGAGGAAATCTTTACATGGTAATAAAAACAACAAACACTGACTTTACATGGTTATATTTTTAATTTCCCTGTGCTATTAGTATTTGGTCATATTTCCCTTAACTTATATCACCTTCATTGAGTCTCCTAAGCATCAAATCTGCTAGATTATCAAACTATTTTTTGTCCATTTCCAACCGTAACTTCGACTCTTGCAGCTCCTTAATATTTGGTGGTTGCAGATCTTCTATTTTATTTTTCATTTAATCCCAAGCATTTTTATTGGATTTAGATCAGCAGAGTTACTAGGCCAATCAAGTACAGATATATTATTGTCTTTCAGGAACTTCGAACCATCTTTGTTATATGAGCAGGGGCACCATCATGCATAAAGAACTGACATTGATGAATTGACCAAAATGTGACCAAATACTGTTGCAACACTTCTAAATAGTCAATTTCCTTCATTGTTACATTCTTAGGGAGAAAGTACAAGTCACCTCTACCACAATTACCATTAAAAGAACTCCATACCATGACACTTTCTGGATGTTTAACAGTTTTGAGGGAAAACTTTGGATTCTACCGTGGCCATTTTTTTTTTTGGCTTTCTCACCTTTTTGGACTTTCCTCTAACCAATTTGAAAGTGCTTTCATCAGAAAACATTACTTTGCACCAGTCCTTTGATGTCCAGTGCTAATACATTTTGCAGATATTTATTCTTTTCTTCTTTATAGCTTCAGTTAGAAGAGGCTTCTTGGCAGCACACCAAATTGGTAAATCTAAGTCTTTTTGAAGCCAATGCTGAATTGTCTGGATTACAATACTGTTAAGCAGGTCTGGATGATTCTTCTTTAATTCTGCTGCTATAATCCATGGATTAGCCATTACTTCATTATTTAAATCATCAGTCCTAGGAGAAGTCTTTTTTTTACCACCTGAGACTGTTTTTCAATTTGGTGTGGTGCCATATGACAAAGGTACTGCTGCTTTTTTTTGGGTTATAACCTTTATATCAACTTGAGACCTTTAGATCAGCAGCTACATGAATTACCGAGGTACCTACCTCTAACAGAGCTAAAGTTTGAGTATTCTCTCAGAAGTGAGCTTCTTGTGTCTCATTTGTGTATTAGATGCAGATATATATACACCTTCAAAAACAGCACTCATGTTAAAAATTACATGACAACAACACACAGCAAACAAGTAATTGTATTGTAAATACCAGAGCAGCTCCACCTACCTTTTTGTATAGTGGTGGGAGAAGAGCACACTGAGCGCATTGTCTATGTGAAGATTTTCCATTTGTTTAAAATGTAAAGATTTCCATTGCCGCAAATGTAGTTACAGTAACAGTAAGCCTAATTAATAATGCTTTTCTCTAGTTTTTCTAGTGTTCTCAGAGTTAAAATTCTAGCACTGAGGGAATTATTTTAACTAATTAAATTTCACAGGTCTGTTAAGCAATGGTTAAGGAGATGGAACCGAATCTGAACATGACTGTTACCAAATGCGAAACTTCAACATGTGATAAAAACTGCCAGAGAATATACTGATGAACCAGAAATTACCGTACTCATTGCAGGAGCAAATGACGTGTATAAAAATGAAGCACAGCATGCAGTAGAGGAACTTCAAAACTGGTTATGCTCAGGACCAAAGGAAGACAAGACTGTAGTAGTAAATATTCCCCACAGGTATGACTTATTGTATACATCTTGTGTAAATCAGGAAATACGTAAAAGCAACAAGCTCATAAAATCTTTTTGTAGTAGTAATGAAAATGTGCATCTCATAGATGTAAGCAACTCAGACAGGGATATGCATAGTACTCATGGCCTTCACCTGAATACCAGAGGCAAAATACATTTAGTTGAAATGGATAAGCAAGCTATAGACACTATATATATCAGAATGGAGGCTCTTCCTGTTGACTCTATGGGTAATGTATGTGCTCTCAAGAAAAACAATTTGCAAATGTCGGAAAACCCCCAGCACTGGAGAAAACAAGATCCCATTTAGACAGAATATTTAGAATATTCCATCAAAATTCTCAGTATCTAAGTAACAAAATGCAGGCACTAGAAATAGTATTAGATGAGATGAGACCACAAGTAGCTGTAATCACTGAACGTGGTTTGCAGGATAGTAATATAAACCTGTGCAAAATTCCTAAGTTTAAACTGACTAGTAACTATTGTAGGCAAAAACATAAGGGTGGAGGTGTAGCAATATATGTTGAAAATAATGTAAAATTCCAAGCTCTAGAATGGGTTATGAAATTAAGTGTTGAAAAGATTATAGAAATGGCTACAATTAAGGTGTATAATGAGAAGCAAGCCCACATAATTTTAGGTATATATAGGTCACCAAATACTCCAGTTTCTGAATTTCTAGAGCATCTAAATGGTGTCCTTAACAAATTATTGACAAAAGAAAAAAAACTGACTATCTTAGGTGATATCAACATTAATGTAGATAGCACTAATAGAGATTATTGTAGTTTTATTGATATCATAAAATCCTATAACCTAAATGATGTAGTAAAAGAACCAACAAGGGTAACCACACAATCAGCAACTATTATTGACCACATATGCACAAATATAAAGCTAGATTGCTATTCAGTAGGGATACATAATTTCCATCTTTCCGACCACCATGCTGTATATATTGATGTATACGATTCTATTGTGGCTCACAATGAGGACATAAGTTTTGAATTTAGAAATGTCTCAGATGAGAATTTAGATAAACTTAATAGCATACTAGAAATGGAAACTTGGTCTAAAGTGTATGCAGAGCAAAGTAGCAATAAAAAATGGGAAATATGACAACATTAATCGCTTACTTTAAAAGTATCTGCCCTATTAAAAGAAAGACCACCAAAAAGAGATCTGTACAGAAAATTAAATTACCTGATGAAATTTACATCCTGCGAAATAAAATGAAAGATGCTTATGAATTACACAAGATGACAAAAGTTTAACGGCACAGGGAATGATATACACAATTAAAAAAGGAGTATCATTGGACATTAATTGATTTAAAATCACAACATTATAAACAAAAGATAAATAACTCCAGAAATATAAACAAAGCAGAATGGAATTTAGTCAAGGATTGAAACACCACACACAGCAATGTCAGTGAAAATATTAAATTGCTTCATGAAGGTAAACATGTAGATGATCCAAATAAAATAAGCAACTTATTTAACAACTATTTTGCAACCTTGGGAAGTAAGGAGAGGGATATATCACACAATAACACAGAAATACAGAATATTATCATTAATACCATCTTCATGAATAACACAAACATAGACAAAATCACAAAAATAATATGCAGTTTTAAAGAACAGTCATCTTCAGGGTGGGATGGTATGTCTACTAGATTATTGAAAAAGTGTCAAAATGGGCTCACAGCTATTTTAGCCCACCTAATAAACTGCTCAATAAATGAAGAAATATTTCCAAATTGCTTAAAACTGGAATCATAAAACCTATCTATAAAAAGGGTAATAGAAATAGTGTTGATAATTGTAGGCCAATAACCTTAACTTC